>CP139507.1:445756335-446316596 GCA_021014915.2 Artemisia tridentata subsp. tridentata | reverse complement strand
GATACTTTATGGTTTTAATCGATGCATTGACTCGATGGTCACATGTGTGCTTATTGTCAAGTCGCAATATGGCGTTTGCGAGATTACTTGCTCAATTAATAAGACTGAGAGCACATTTTCCATATTATCAATAATACGTTTGGAAAATGCTGGTGAATTTACATCCCAAACATTTAATGACTATTGTATGTCTATTGGGTCAAGTGTAGAACATTCAGTAGCTCATGTTCATACACAAAATGGGCTCGCTGAGTCTTTTATCAAGCGGATTCAGATGATCGTAAGGAACATGATTATGAAAGCGAAACTACCAGTTTTTGCTTGGGGCCACACTGTTTGTAGGTCCACAGTTAATGGATCTCTAAGTAGCCTTAACAACTTTGTAGACGACTTGAATGAATCAAATCAATCTAACTGAGACTCTAACACTTTCTTAAGGTTAATGCGGAATCTTAACACAAACAATGAAGAACACAATTCAATAACTAACTTTGTATTATATCACTAACTTTCACAATTCATACGATTTTCACACACTAACAATGATGCTGTAGGCTTCCTTTTATACACTAAGGAAACCCTAGATACAAAACTTGTAGAAGGATATACGTATCTTTACTAAAGATAACTACGTATTCTTTCCTAACTAGTAGCTAACAAACTTTCCTAACTTTCATAAACAGACTTAACAACTCGAGTCAAACAGACTTAACTAAGTAACTATACTAACCAGACTTAACATTACATAAACAGACTTAACTATGACATAAATATTACTACCAGACTTAACCATGTAATACTGGCAGACTTAAGTCTGTTCTTCATATATTAAGTCTTCTCTTGATAATTCCTAACAATCCTCCCCTAACTTGATCTTCATACATCGTGAACTTCAAGTTCCTTCTGAATAAGCTTCTGAGGATTGAATCTTGAACACTTGGAATTTTCTTGATCTTCAAAACACTTTGAATCAGCAAGTCTGAATCTTTTATGCAACAATTTGATCTTTAACAAACTTTTCACCATCTGATATGCAATCCATCTGACCTTCTCAGCAACCATGACCATTTGTTCATCAAATTCTTTTAAGTTTCATACTATTCTCATCACTTCCAGGTGTGTTAACTCCTGTGAGAGGTGAATCATAGAAAATTAATGGATTTGATGTCTCTTTACCAATAGCCATTACTACTGGAGTAGCCAATGTTTTGGTTTGTAAGACCATGGTACATTGATAACCATATGATTTTTATTAAACCATCAGCTATTAACAGATTTGTTTTGTCTTTACCAAAAGCCGTTTGCTTTTGGACTAGCCAATTATTTGGTGGAATTGCACCTCACCTTGGTTAATTGATTACCATTTATGGTTTTCCACAACCTTTACCACAAGCCATAATCTTGTAGGCTAGCCAACTCTTCACTATCTCAGATATGGTGAGTTGATTACCATAGAATTTTTGGTAAATTGTCAACCATTAACGGATTTGAGCTATCTTTACCAAAACCGTTTGCTTTGGATTAGCCAGTCCTTATGTTGATTAGACATGGTGGACTGATAACCATTTGTTGTGTCAGTGCTATGCACTTTCACCAAGTGAGAAGTTCCTATAATCTCACTTTTCATCTTATGAAAATTCTTTCAAACATACCTAAAAACCCCAATATGGTTCTTTTAAAGATTGTTCCTTAATCAGATCCAACAACTTATTACATACTTCATCATCCTTAAATCCCAAAAGCTTTTTACTTAGCATTTCCATGTGGACCCTAGGTGGTATGGGATACTCCACTTCAGCCAACATATAAATGTGAGCACTCTGTAATGACAAGCAATGTACCTGACAACTCTCAAAGTACCTCCACCAAACAATTTCTTGCTGATATGGCAACTTTCATACCTCATCAGTCTTCAATGGTGGCTAAAACATAACTTTTAAGTCTCCCCATAACACTCTTTCAAAATCCTCCTCTGGTCTGTTATCACCATGCCTAATATTCACTAGCTTATAAAACTCCTTTAGATCATCCCTACTCAAATCATGCAACATGTAACACCCCCAAAATCTGGTTTAGCGGAAGCATACATGTTTGGGTGCTACTAAATTGGTATCACAACACAAAGTATAAAGAAAGGTTTTACCTCAACCATTTAAAATATATTTCATATTCAAAAATGATTTGTTTACAATATTTCAAAAATGGTGCGGAAATGTAAGCCCATAAAAGATTTCAAGTGGTCCCAAATATATCAGAGTCTTCTATGACCACGCCATGCCATGCCAAAAGCCTTCATCACTAGTTTATCGCCTTAACCTGAAAATACATGCTAAAGTGTCAACACGAGGTTGGTGGTTCATAGAGTTTAGTGTAAAATGTAAAGCATTTGAATAACGATTTTCCAGCAAAGGTATTGTAAATCCACTCAGTCCCAAGTCCCGCCCATACAAGACTTGCAACCTGTGTGTTTACAACCCACTGCCAAATAAGATTTGTTCCTGGTAAACAGAAGTAATATATTGTTTGGTTAAGCGGTACACTCGTAATGACCATTACACTTGGTAGTATGTCCGTTACACTCGGTAATGTGACAGTTACACCCGGTCATGTGACCGTTTCACCCGGTCATGTGACCGTTACACCCGGTCCTGTTATATGTGTTCGTCCAGTACCCCTGGTCAAAGTGTGTGTCATGTATTCATATAATGCATTCTAGTGAACAATTAAGTATTACAGCCAATCAGTCAAATATTGAGTAAACAGTTCCGTACACTTGGTTAATGTGCGTCATGTATTCATATAACGCATTCGAGTAAACAATCAAGTATTTCAGCCAAGTAGTATGTTTGAGAAAAACAAATCACGTTTCAAGTAAAAACAAGCATTGAGTTTAAGTAAAAACGAGCATGTATTCTCCCCAAAACAGTTATAAAACAAGTAAAAGTAGGGGCCATGAACTCACCTTGGTAAATAGCAGTCAGATCATAAAATAGTTCCGACAGTGTTCAGCACCGACACGTGACCTAGATTAGTAAGGTTTATTTTAGTTCACAGTTCAAATTCAAGAATTTCAATCGTTTTAAGGAGTTTATGTTAGTGTTGCTGGTGTGGCAGCATTTAAGTTAAAACCATGTTTTTTTTTAACGTTAGTAGTTGTTGGCTCAACGAAGCGTATGAACGTACCAAAGAATAGGAATAGTGACTCTTTGAATTAACAATGATTGGAAAGATACGCACGAAGAATAACGACTATGGAATGTCAATGTGATCGATATGTAGGATGGTTGGCGTTTAACGGAGAGTACGGGTGTATATACATATATATATACGTGTGGTTTGTGGAAAATAAATGAAGTTAAAAAGGTTTCGCTAATAAAAGAGGTGTTATAAATTGTGTTTGCGAGTAAATGTGGTTCTAATAAATTTGAAGTTTAAAAGAAAATAATCGTTCTCGTTTACTTGACTGATGAAAGTTTCGACATAACCGTTTTCAAATTATAAGTTATAAAAATTTATTTAGCTATTTTAAGATTTCTCATTTTAATTGTATATAATTAAGTGTTAATATTAAAATTTATGTCATTCCGTGTAAATATGTCCATGTTGTACGTATATATATTTTTACAACACGTTTATAAATTGAGTGTAATGTCCCAATTTAAAACGTACGCCGAATTCATAGTTTTATTCACAAAATATATACAAACAAGCAAATTTTTAATATTGTGATATTTAGTTATTGTCAAATTTTATTATATGTTGTCGTCTCGGGTTTAATAATCACAAGCTTATAAAAAATTGTCGAGTTATATGAACACGAGTCGAGGAGGGGGATGGGCTGTGGCCCACGTCAAACAGTGAACCAGGCTCCAACTATTGGGCTTATGGCAGTCATAGACTGCGCCCTGTTTGTAGGACAAAAGGGAATCCATTGGTTTGTAATAACTTAAGTTGTAGTTGGGCTTTGGCCCAAAGTCCTACTGTCCATGACTCCATGTCTACTTGTGCAATAGAGTCCAACTCTTTCTCTTCTTTTTTTTTTTTTTTTTTTTTTTTTTCTGTTTAGTTCCTACGCTGGAATTTATATCAGTAGGCCAAGAATGGTTTTTGGCATTCATTTTATAAGGTTTCATTTGGCTTCTAATTTGAGTAGTTAACTAGTGTCAATAGGTGGAGATCAAGACTGTGACCAAGATTTTTGTTACAAGAGTGGTAGTGTGGTGGTCTTATTGTGTCCCCAATGAATCAAGCACCCAAGGGGTGTTGTTAACGTCACATAAAGGAGGTTTCGAAAATAGGGCAAGTGAGGGTTTTACTACATCCTTGAGCCAATTTATTGACTGCTAGGTAGCATTTTAGGCCACGCCAATGCTAGACCTTAAATGTTTAGTGGGTCCTTGAGTCAAGTACCACTCGACCCAACCACGAGCACAACCACAACCACGAGTCTAAGCTAGCACAAAACGGCAAGGACTTACGATCTAGAACTTATGAACCTTACTGTACACGTTCACAGCTTCATTTTTAAAGCTTGATTTTCTTATGGACATAAAACCAAACACATCGCGAGCATATTTTTAAAACTAAAAATTCGACTATTATGACTCCAAATCAAAATCCACCACATTCGAGCAAGGATTAATTTTCACAGTAGCACGTTCGGGTAAATACTAGTTTTAGCAATCTCAACACCACTTATCCTAATAATTCTAACTCGACCACGATATGAAAAACCCGACAAGGATTACACAATAAACACAACATCAAGGTTTGAACCACACTAATTCCTACATGACGACATTTTCAGTTTCAAATTTCTATTTTTACCACACCACACCAACAAAGGTTCGACAATATTGTAACAACGAGAAGAAAAAAATAAATAAATTTTATAACAATCACAAAAATATCAATTCATTCGAGAGTTAAATGAATTAAAACAACAAGAACAAAGATTAAACCTTACAAAAGAATGGATGATGATTCGGTTCTAGAGGAATAGATGAGAGCTCCAACCCGGTTCCAAGCAAGTCACACCCTTCTCTTCCTAATCACCCTCAACTAAGATAAGATTTGGTGAGTTTGAATTTGCTTGTGTGATTTCTTCTCCTGGAACCAAGTTTATTAAGGAGTGACCCATGGTAAACCTTTGACCCATTTTCGGCCTAGAAAGAGAGGTTTAACCATTTTTGGGTTTACTTCTCTTGGTCTTGATGAAGATTCGACCTCCAGGGGAGGGTTTGAGTCTCGAAAATCTTGGACAGTAGGTAAGGCGCCACTGTTGATGGTGATAATAGATAGGATTTTGGCAGGGAATCTCCCTTGCGTGTGGTATAGTGAAATTGGGAAAAGGAATAGAAGGATTATTTGGATTGTGTCTTCTAAGATCCGGTTAATGCTATGGATTTTGTGGAGAATGGTGTTGACAGTTTTTGAAGAAGATGAAAAGGAGAAAAAGATGGGATCTGATATCCCTGAGTTATCACGTGTGGGATAAGGATGGGGTGGGTTTTATTTTATTTTTGATATTTAAGATTTTAGTGTATTAAGTGTACCCCGTGTCCCGTTTAATCAAAGTTTGTTCGCGATAACGCGCCTTCACGTAAACGTGAAAAATACAATTTCGGAGCCGTTTTCCCGATACTAATGTAAAATAAATTTGTCGACTCATAAAAATAAATTTTAAAATCCAACCTTTACTAATATGTGTCGGTACGCGTGTGGTGTCGATTTTTTTAAAGGAAAACAAGATAACCTCTCGTTTTTGATTTGTTATTGTCTGAAATTGTCGGGAAGTGTTAAATTTACTTTACTGATAAGTTAAAATAATTTGAGTGAGTTGTTGTACGCTACTGCGTGCGGATTTGCTTCCCGAAATAAATACGTCAACGCATAAGTGTTCAGTTGACAGTTGTACAATAATAAATAGACATTTATTATAAAAATATTAGTGGAAAAGTACCGTTTGTCACATCATTCCCGCCTTAGAAGGAAAACTGTCCTCGGTTTTCACTTAGAGTTATCCGATAGAGTTGAGAAAAATTTAGGGCATTTACGCTTGATTTTGTTTTCACGCTTTCATATGAATTCGAGACCTTTTCGGAAGTTTATTGAACTTTGACAGTTGAGATGTGAATTGTTCGCTTTGAAGTACAAGGTTCCTGGGGTGACTATTCCTAGCATAGCATGATCTTTCCTGAATTAAACATAGGTGATCAGGCTATGTTTAATTGAGGATTGATGACGCCATGTTTGGTTTAGTCAAGGTAGCACTGAGTTTGAAACAGTATTGGCCATTCTGTTAATAATCAAAATAGTTTATAAGGGAGCACGACCGTACATAAGATGATAGCATAATAGCTTGCAGGACAATTTTCAAATATGGTTTGCACGATAGCGAGCGTAACGGGAAAAAAAATATCATCATAACGCCTTGACACAAAAGTTCGAGAATTCATTAGATGAAGATCCATACAATGCAATGAAAAGAAAAGGAAAAATCCTTATGAAGGTGCAAATACTCAAGGAAATACAATCCAAGAAGGTCTAGACTTAGGTCTTATTATGTAAAGCATGGAACTCTTGCTCTTTAAGAATTGTTATCACCCGTGCCGTTGTTGAGGTCCTGGAAAGCTTCTCCTTCTTCTATCGCGTACACGTTCCCACGCGTTCCTCCTCCATTCTGATTCCTCAGCTCTGGGCATTCACTCCTGAAGTGCCCTATCACTCCACACTCATAGCAGGTTACTGTAACGTTCGGGTCCATCACGAAGGTAGGAGCCTTGCAATCTTTGGCTTTGTGTTCGATCTTTTGGCAGTTCCCACACTGAGTGGGGCAAGGTCCGTTGTGGTGAAATCGACACTTGTTGCATTTGGGTAAAGTTCCAGCATAGCCTTTCTTCTCTCCCAACCCAGCAGCATAGACCTTGGCGGCCTCTCGTCGCTTGTTCTGGTTGTTGTTCTTGTTGTACCTGGGGTTATCATCCCATTTTCTTTTGTTATCTACCACCTTCTCGGTGGTATCCTCGATTACTTGGTCCATTAGCTTGTTGGCCACCTCCATAGTCTCATGGAGATCAGTAGCCTTGATGGTGGTGACATTACCCTTGATGGATGGGGGTAATCCTCCAATGTATCTCTCCAGTAAGCGAGCTTCAGTTTGGACCATTTAAGGGCATAGTAGAGCCAACTCTTGAAAGCGTTGGTTGTATGTAGCAATGTTGGTACCCTGCACCTTGAGGTTCCAGAACTCGACCTCCAACTTTTTAATCTCATTGCGAGGGCAATACTTTTTGAGCACCATTTCCTTGAAATGTTCCCAGTGCATTGCGTAAGCGGTGTCATAGCCAGCAGACTTCAGATAGTTATTCCACCAGGTTAGAGCAGCATCCTTGAAGGTGAACGATGCATACTTAACCCTGTCTTCCTCCGCACAGCTACATATTCGAAACACAGTCTCTAGCCTTTCCATCCATCTGACCAAAACAACAGCTCCTTCGGTTACTCCAAAGCTTCCAGTCATGGTCTTTCGGAATTCCTGATAGGTGCAGCCGCGGTTGTTGTTGTTTGTAGGTCTTGAGGTTCCGACATTAGTAGTCGAGTTGTTTACATTCGCTGCAGCCAATGCTGCTGCTACACGGTCATTAACCAACTGATCCAGCATGGCTTGATTCACAATAAGTGGGTTTGCTTCATTCCCAGCAGGTCGACCACGTGCGGTCCTGGTTGTTCTTCTTGTAGGAGCCATTTATCTATATCGTAAAAGATGACAACGAATGAGGTTTCAAATGAAGAGAACTGTATCACACGGGGATACAACCATCACAAGTAAAATACGCGGAAAAATCAACAAGAAATAAGAGGCGCAATTGAATAGACAATCACACTTGTCATAGATTAATAGTCGTCACGTAGCTGCGGAGACTAGGTCTTGCTTCCCAATCGACATGTCCTTTCTGAATAATGACGGAAGAGTGAGACCTAATAGTGATGCGTCCTACAAGTAGATGTCTCGAGAAAACATGTTTTAAGGCGATAGGTTGCGATCGTGACCAACTTGATTGGTGGATTTCTAGATGATGGTGAATTAGATGTTTCAAAAGAATTGAGCGAGCGTTCGAACTCGGAGTCGGGAAGTGGAATTGTGTCGGGGAAGGTAAGTTGTGACAAACACGGTATGTATATATAAGTATGAAGAAAATACTTTTGGTATATAATGTAAGTCATGTATGATATAAGTCATCAGATGGTAAACCATGGCATATAGTTGTGTCAAGTAAAACAGTAATTAAGGCAATCGGCTTGGCAGGCAGGCATGTGGCGGTCATAGGGTTTTGTTTTCGTAAAAGCGGTTATAGTCTAGGTTTTTAAAAATACCCAGTTCTATAACCTAGGCTCTGATACCAATCTGTAACACCCCCAAAATCTGGTTTAGCGGAAGCATACATGTTTGGGTGCTACTAAATTGGTATCACAACACAAAGTATAAAGAATGGTTTTACCTCAACCATTTAAAATAGATTTCATATTCAAAAGTGATTTGTTTACAACATTTCAAAAATGGTGCGGAAATATCAGAGTCTTCTATGACCATGTCATGCCATGCCAAAGCCTTCATCACTAGTTTATCGCCTTAACCTGAAAATACATGCTAAAGTGTCAACACGAGGTTGGTGAGTTCATAGAGTTTAGTGTAAAATGTAAAGCATTTGAATAACGATTTCCCGGCAAAGGCATTGTAAATCCACTCAGTCCCAAGTCCCGCCCATACAAGACTTGCAACCTGTGTGTTTACAACCCACTGCCAAATAAGATTTGTTCCTGGTAAACAGAAGTAATATATTGTTTGGTTAAGCGGTACACTCGTAATGACCATTACACTTGGTAGTATGTCCGTTACACTCAGTAATGTGACAGTTACACCCGGTCATGTGACCGTTTCACCCAGTCATGTGACCGTTACACCCGGTCCTGTTATATGTGTTCGTCCAGTACCCCTGGTCAAAGTGTGTGTCATGTATTCATATAATGCATTCTAGTGAACAATTAAGTATTACAGCCAAACAATCAAATATTGAGTAAACAGTTCCGTACACTTGGTTAATGTGTGTCATGTATTCATATAACGCATTCGAGTAAACAATCAAGTATTTCAGCCAAGTAGTATGTTTGAGAAAAACAAATCACGTTTCAAGTAAAAACAAGCATTGAGTTTAAGTAAAAACGAGCATGTATTCTCCCCAAAACAGTTATAAAACAAGTAAAGGTAGGGGCCATGAATTCACCTTGGTAAATAGCAGTCAGATCACAAAATAGTTCAGACAGTGTTCAGCACCAACACGCGACCTAGATTAGTAAGGTTTATTTTAGTTCACAGTTCAAATTCAAGAACTTCAATCGTTTTAAGGAGTTTATGTTGGTGTTGCTGGTGTGGCAGCATTTAAGTTAAAACCATGTTTTTTTTTTAATGTTAGTAGTTGTTGGCTCTACGGAGTGTATGAACGTACCAAAGAATAGGAATAGCGACTCTTTGAATTAAAAACGATTGAAAAGATACGCACGAAGAATAACGACTATGGAATATCAATGTGATCGATATGTAGGATGGTTGGCGTTTAACGGAGAGTACGGGTGTATATATATATATATATATATATATATATATATATATATATATATATATATATAACGTGTGGTTTGTGGAAAATAAATGAAGTTAAAAAGGTTTCGCTAATAAAAGAGGTGTTATAAATTGTGTTTGCGAGTAAATGTGGTTCTAATAAATTTGAAGTTTAAAAGAAAATAATCGTTCTCGTTTACTTGACTTATGAAAGTTTCGACATAACCGTTTTCAAATTATAAGTTATAAAAATTATTTAGCTATTTTAAGATTTCTCATTTTAATTGTATATAACCAAGTGTTAATATTAAAATTTATGTCATTCCGTGTAAATATGTCCATGTTGTACGTATATATATTTTTACAACACGTTTATCAATTGAGTGTAATGTCCCAATTTAAAACGTACGCCGAATTCATAGTTTTATTCACAAAATATATATGAACAAGCAAATTTTTAATATTGTGATATTTAGTTATTGTCAAATTTTATTATATGTTGTCGTCCCGGGTTTAATAATCACAAGCTTATAAATAATTGTCGAGTTATATGAACACGAGTCGAGGAGGGGGATGGGTTGTGGCCCACGTCAAACAGTGAACCAGGCTCCAACTATTGGGCTTATGGCAGTCATAGACTGCGCCCTGTTTGTAGGACAAAAGGGAGTCCATTGGTTTGTAATAACTTAAGTTGTAGTTGGGCTTTGGCCCAAAGTCCTACTTTTCATGACTCCATGTCTACTTATGCAATAGAGTCCTAACTCTTTCTCTTTTTTTTTTTTTTTTTTTTTTTTTTTTTTTTGTTTTAGTTCCTACGCTGGAATTTATATCAGTAGGCCAAGAATGGTTTTTGGCATTCATTTTATAAGGTTTCATTTGGCTTCTAATTTGAGTAGTTAACTAGTGTCAATAGGTGGAGATCAAGACTGTGACCAAGATTTTTGTTACAAGAGTGGTAGTGTGGTGGTCTTATTGTGACCCCAATGAATCAAGCACCCAAGGGGTGTTGTTAACGTCACATAAAGAAGGTTTCGAAAACAGGGCAAGTGAGGGTTTTACTACATCCTTGAGCCAATTTAGTGACTGCTAGGTAGCATTTTAGGCCACGCCAATGCTAGACCTTAAATGTTTAGTGGGTCCTTGAGTCGAGTACCACTCGACCCAATCACGAGCACAACCACAACCACGAGTCTAAGCTAGCACAAAACGGCAAGGACTTACGATCTAGAACTTATGAACCTTACTGTACACGTTCACAGCTTCATTTTTAAAGCTTGATTTTCTTATGGACCTAAAACCAAACACATCGCGAGCATATTTTTAAAACTAAAAATTCGACTATTATGACTCCAAATCAAAATCCACCACATTCGAGCAAGGATTAATTTTCACAGTAGCACGTTCGGGTAAATACTAGTTTTAGCAATCTCAACACCACTTATCCTAATAATTCTAACTCGACCACGATATGAAAAACCCGACAAGGATTACACAATAAACACAACATCAAGGTTTGAACCACACTAATTCCTACATGACGACATTTTCAGTTTCAAAGTTCTATTTTTACCACACCACACCAACAAAGGTTTCGACAATATTGTAACAACGAGAAGAAAAAAATAAATAATTTTATAACAATCACAAAAATATCAATTCATTCGAGAGTTAAATGAATTAAAACAACAAGAACAAAGATTAAACCTTACAAAAGAATGGATGATGATTCGGTTCTAGAGGAATAGATGAGAGCTCCAACCCGGTTCCAAGCATGTCACACCCTTCTCTTCCTAATCACCCTCAACTAAGATAAGATTTGGTGAGTTTGAATTTGCTTGTGTGATTGCTTCTCCTGGAACCAAGTTTATTAAGGAGTGACCCATGGTAAACCTTTGACCCATTTTCGGCCTAGAAAGAGAGGTTTAACCATTTTTGGGTTTACTTCTCTTGGTCTTGATGAAGATTCGACCTCCAGGGGAGGGTTTGAGTCTCGAAAATCTTGGACAGTAGGTAAGGCGCCACTGTTGATGGTGATAATAGATAGGATTTTGGCAGGGAATCTCCCTTGCGTGTGGTATAGTGAAATTGGGAAAAGGAATAGAAGGATTATTTGGATTGTGTCTTCTAAGATCCGGTTAATGCTATGGATTTTGTGGAGAATGGTGTTGACAGTTTTTGAAGAAGATGAAAAGGAGAAAAGATGGGATCTGATATCCCTGAGTTATCACGTGTGGGATAAGGATGGGGTGGGTTTTATTTTATTTTTGATATTTAAGATTTTAGTGTATTAAGTGTACCCCGTGTCCCGTTTAATCAAAGTTTGTTCGCGATAACGCGCCTTCACGTAAACGTGAAAAATACAATTTCGGAGCCGTTTTCCCGATACTAATGTAAAATAAATTTGTCGACTCAATTATAAAAATAAATTTTAAATAATTTCCAACCTTTACTTATAATATATTTTTCGAGTAACGCGTGTTGGTGTTCGATTTTTTTTTGATAGGAAAACAAGATATAACCTTCTCTACTGATTTGATAAGCAGCTCTCAATCCAGTCTTTATGATTTTATATTGGACAATCTTAGCTGGTTGGATTGAGCTTTCAGGGATTGATCCCATAGTAAACTCATCAGATGATGGTTCCTCTTCCTCCTGAACTACCAGTTTTGGTTTTCTTTTTCTTCCAAAATCTTTCTTCTTGACCATACCACAATAGGTTGCTTACCTCTTCTGTCACTTCAGTTGTTGCTTTCTCAACTTTAGGTTGCTTTCTCAGTCTCAGTCACTTTCTCTATCTTCTCACCTTCAAACACCTTTGGTCTTTTAAAACACAATTTCAAAGAATCTTCATAGTCAATGGGTTTGTAACCTTGATCCCTTTCAAATGCCTTTTGATACCTTTGTAGAATATCTTCATATGATTTACCTTTCATCTCAGCAACGGTTGAATACATCATGTTCTTTAGATACATCTTCATACTATGCATCTGTTCTCCCTTAGACATCTTCTTGAGCTGTGTCTTTCTTATCATATCCATAAAGTCCCCCAAAGTCTCTTCATTTCTTCTAGCATTTATGAAGTCTTCTAGTTGTTTAGCTCTCTTCTTTGTAGTTAATCCTTCAACAACTTTGAGCTCCTCAAACTTTGCTCTCAACTCATCATCACCTTAAATGAGTGACATAACTGGATCATCAGTAGACTCTTCTGACAATCTCTTGGCAAATAACAAATCTTGCCTCAATTGTTCTTCTTCCCTTTCAATCTCAGCTTTCTCCTCTGCTTGTATCCTTTCAATTTCAGCCAAAGATGCTTGTTCTTCCCTTTCTTGTCTCTTTGACTTATTGAGTTGAGGAGTTTCAATGAGAATCTCCTTTCCTTTCCTCTTAGTACTAGCAGATTTTTCATGAACATACTTATCAACCTCACCAGACTTATCCTTACCAGAATTAACGGCTGCAACAAACTTATCACCAGACTTAATCACTTCTTCTTCAGCAGACTTATCTTCATCAAGAATCAACCTTCTTCTCTTTTTCTCTTGTATAATTTTGCTGAAAGATTGGGCCAATGTTTCTGCTGCTTCCATACCCTCTGGACTTATGTCACTACCACCCACATCTTTAGCTTGAGCAGGAGTTTGATAACCTTGTTCTTCCTCAAAATTCCTCCCCTGTTTGGAAGAATTTTCATCTCCAGCTCCTTCCTCATCATCAAAAGTAACTCCCTTGGCCTTCATCACCCTCTCCATTTTTTCACTTTCTTCACCAAAGTCACAATAGTGCGGACCATAGTGTTGTTGGACTTCTCTAATGTGGCTACACTTTGAATCAAAGAGGGCACCAGCTGTAAAAGACCCTCCACAGTTGTGGGAATGGATTCCTCCTCCTAAATAGGACTTGGAATCGGGGTTTGGTGAGGTAGTGAAGGTGGTATGGGCGTAGATGTTCTGGGTTGAGATGATGATAAACTTGGTTGTGGTGTATGGGAGCTTGGTGTAGGTGTGTGTGACCTGGTTTGTTCTTGAACTTGCTCCTCATGAGATGGTTCCACTTGTGCAGCATCAGATATACCTGCAATGTTAGTTGCACCAGCAAGCATAGCAGGCAAAAGTGGTCTATGTGCCCCAGAAAAACCCCTTTTCATATTGGCAAATATCTTAGGTGTAAATGCCACACTTACATATGTCTGCACGTTATTTTCTGTTTCAAAGTTCAAGATCATTTTCAGAAATCTAGGGTACATTAAAAACTTGTGTTTTTGATTATTTACATTTGCTACCATGCCATCGAAAATCATTTTTGAAAAATTAAATTTCCTTCCAAGTGAGAGACAGACCAGTGCAGAAGCAATGTTGCTTCCAAACTGATCCCATCCACCACTCTTGGGACTGAGGCAATGGAGCAAATGATGTAATAAAAACTTCCACTGAGGTGTAAATTGACTTTTCCAAAAGGTAAAACCACCATCAGTGAGATAACCAATACGTTCCATACCCTCTAAAAGTTATTGGTTAGGCAAGATATAGTCCCCTGAAGTATCATCCAGTTGGAGGCTACTCCTAATGCAGGCTTCAGTAATGGTGAAGTCATGGGTGTCTATAGTTTCCCTGAACTGTGGTGTACCATCAGCCAGAGTTTCATAGGTCATAGACCCCCAAAATTGCTTAACAAGAGATGCATAAATAGTAGGATTATGAGTTAAAGCGTACCGAAGGTTAGAACCTTTCAAGAAGTCTACTATTTGCTCGAAACCATCACTCTGGTTTGGTTTCTTCAAGAAGCCAACTTGATTGTGCTTGTCAACAAAATTTAGTGAAGCCATTAATGAGAGAATGATTAAGTGCTGGTTGAGAGTTAATTAGGGTTTGTGTAAAATAGAGTATCGTAGGCCGAAAATAATGATAGTTTAAAATTAGAAGGAAATAAAAGATAAAAGTGAAAAATTTATCAAATTTTATCCTTATATACTTCTTTTCCCTAAAAATTAAGCAACGGATATATTTTATAAATAAAATCATTATCTGACACACCAGACCTAACGGTAATAAGTTTTACACTACCAGACTTAAAGATGGTCAACTAGACTTAACAATCAACTCACCAGACTTAACAAAAGAAGCAGACTTACACTCATATAAGCAAAGCTTCAGATCATCACCAAACCATTGTTTTTCCTGCAAAAGCTTAGTCCAAATACCAAGAAAAACACACAAATATACATTCGCAATCAAAAATAAAAAGTACGAACTACCATAACTAACTTAAAAACTACCGGATTTAAATTCTAAAACCACAAGAATTAACTGCTACCCACTACTAGAAAAAAGGCCTTTAACGACGCGCATTGCGTGTCATAAAAGGGGTCAGATGACGCGCTTTTTGGTGTCATTGATCGACCCGTCATAAAGCTTTATGACACGCATTTCGCGCGTCATGAATTTATGACACGCTTTTATGACATCTTTTTTGCGTGTCATGGTTCAAATTTAAAAAAAAAAAATATTTTTTATAAAATTACTAATATCCACACATTAAATAACAGTTAATCACATAATACAAATAAATACACAAATAGCAAAAGAGCGAATTTCATATATATCAAAACAATGTGTTTCATACAACTACAAGTTATTTTAAAATTCTAAAATTCACCATAAAAGTTTACAACCGCTAAATTATATAGAATTCAGGACCGGTAAATGAAGTTTGCCACATAATTTGCTCATTCTTCACGAAGTACCATAATGTGGGCGTAAAAACTTCAATGGCTTCGGGACTGAAGTCATAGAACTTGTCGAAGTACCATATTTTTTTACTAAACTTGATATCAATAATTCGTTCTTCATAAGGAGACATGAGAAAACTCCACCGTTCTTTTCCAAGAAATATCCAATCATCCTTTTCGCATTCACAGAACCTGAGTGAAGCATCCCTACAAACAGTTGAATGTTGCCTTATAAATGCTTACAAACTCTAATATGTCCTAATTCATAAGAAAACAGTATAGATTTTTAAGGGAAGAAAGTAGATTTTTTCATCATAGACAGTGCCAACTTTGACTCGTTACCAAAACTACCAATGTTGCCACCTAAAAGTTATATTCTTAATACAATAGTTACTTACCTGTGAACGCAGATTTGGAGCTTGTCAAACCACTTCCACTTTTGTTGTGGAACCATCAAAACACGAAATGCTTTGGCAAATCTACCAAGTTCTATCCTTGACACAGCACTTACGGATACGCGTTCACAATACTCAGAAGAGCCGCTAACTGGCGTGGGGGACACATGATCTAGAAGAGGACTTCTAAGATCAATATCTGTGGTTTCAAAAGATAAGTAATACAATAATTAGTAAGTTAATTATACTAAGATGAAAGTGTCGTGTTGTATGATTAAATACCAAATAGCTTGGACTTGGGGACAGCACACACAACCATAAATGCATCTTCTATTGCTGCTTTGTCAACAAGATAGTGGCACATGTTTGCAAGCACTCTTCGGTACATGAACCCATTTCCAAACACCGAACAAACAGTCATATTCAGCCTAGGGTGGTCATAACATCGGCTAATAACATCCTAAATAAGCTGTACGAACAAACCCTGTGATACACAGCCAAGAAGGACAGGATAAGAAGATTACAAACCCTGTGATACAAACCCTGTGATACAAACCCATAATTGCAGAATGCTATTATACAAACAAGCCAACGAGAGAAAGACACTGGTGGGTGCTTGGAAGACTTTTGAAATCGATTTATGACTTGATAATCACAATCCGATAACCAACTTTAAGCATCAGATAATCAGTTTTAAAGGCAAATCCAAAACACCCACAATCAACATGTCAAAAAAGCTTATTAACAGCTTCAGGCTACCACTAACAGAACACTCTAATAGTAGGCTCATGAGCGGAAAAAACACAAAAATTAACTCCACACCGGTGAAGTTATCCAGTTTAAGATCACGAAATTCCAGTTTATTGAGTGAAACTATGACTTGTAACATACCATCATAGGATGCTTTCTGACATGGACTATATATATTATGATAAATGTATACTCAGTATGTATATATTTATTTTCATCGTGTACTTACATAGAACCACCCGTCCACTTCATACTCAATTTCAACCTCTTCTCCAGCAGTTAAGTTCAACTGTAGTAAAAGAAATTTAAGTCAATAGTTCTGGTTTAAACAACAAAAAGATGTTGACCAGAAATCTAATCAACGTACCTCATCATCACCACCGGCAGTGAAGTCATAAAGCGCGGATCCAGATTGCCCATTCCCTGAAGAAGATCGTTCCTCCTCGTGAGAATCAAAGCTGCTCGACCCCTGCCCAGCCAATGGGTTCTCAAACGACTCAAATTGCTGGTGAACAGGAGACGAGTATGGAGGCGGCTCTTCGTTGATCTATAGAAAGGAAAGAGTGATATATTGAATAACACTGAAAAGTGAAGTTTTAAGGTCCATTAACCATAGATTAAGAACTAACCGGAGAACCATAGCCCTCATAAGAAGAGGAACCACCAGAAGGCTTCCTATTTCGACTCGTACCTGACTTCTCCTGATAATAACAAGGTTACGGGTTATAAGTAAAGTTGACTGTTAATAACTGTTTACCAATCTTTACAGAAATTTCCGGGACATGATCTATAAATAAAATCAATGGATCTACAAATAAAATGAATAGATCTATAAAAAAAAATTATAGATCGACTAAAAAATCTATACATCTACAAAAAAAGAACAAAAAAAACTATAAATAACGAAAAATATTATAGATCTACAAAAATAATGTTCAAAACTCATAGATATATCAAAATACCTCAAAACTTTAGGGTGGAGAGTTTCGGTGGTGTCGGTGGAGGTGGAGTCTGGTGGTGGTGCGTCGGATGGTGGTGGTGCTGTCGGTGGTGGAGAGTTTATTGTGTGTGTTTTAGAGTGTGAATGAAATGAGTTAGGGTGAGAGTCGAATGGTGGAATCAAGACTTGGTCCGTGTTTTTTAAAAAATTTGAGATATGACATGAATTTTATGACACACAAAAATGCCTGTCGTCTGGCCTTCAGATTTTACAATTTATGACAGATTTTTTATGACTTACACTTTTGCGTGTCATTATATTGTGTGTGTCATAAAAAGTGTGTCATTAAAGGCCCTTTTTCTAGTAGTGACCAGAATTAAAAATCTAAGTGCTGGTTATTATATAAACTCTACATTTAACATCCCCTTAAATGTAACCTCCCATATTTCTGAGTGGATGATCCTGCACATAAATAAAGGGGATTAGTTTTTCTCAAGGACCCAGGCCTCTGCAGGCTTGGGTCTGCCCTGTGGATCAAAAAATTTATAAGTCTTGTATGAGGTTGATCCACTGTTGTTCTTGGATTCATAGGTAAAGGTGTTCTTAAGAAGATCCCAAGACCAACATGCTGGGGTCTTAACAGCAGACCCCTCATTCCCCCTTTCAGCAATGGGTCTTCTCACAGGTGAATGAGATTGATAAAAAGTATTTCTTTGACTGTTTGAGTTCACCTGTGGTCTATTTACTGGTTGTCTGGGTCTATACTGATTAAACCACCCAGAATTAACATTTGATCTCACAGAATTAACACTTGGCCCAACAAAATTGAAATTTGTACTACCAGAATTAATGTGTGACCTAACAGAATTAACTGAATCTCTACCAGAATTAAATGATGTTGGTCTAGTACCAAATTTATTAGCATGGTTAATCCTGTTGGCATTGTTCCAGACTGGTTTAGTATGTATGTGGCCAGTATTAACACTTTTATACTTTCTTAGTTCAGCGTCTCTTTTCATCCTTTTCTCATGGAAGTCACAGTCTCTAATCAAATGATTTAGACTTTCACAGACAAAACATCTCTTAGGACCATAGGTGTAATTGTTCCTATACGTTCTTCTTGTCCTATCTGATCTAGGTGACTCTTGAGTTTTGACAGACATCCTAGTAGATTTTACATGAGTGTCACAACTAGGTTTATCTGTATTAGGTTTGGGTGTAGTCATAAATGGTTCACTATGGTTAATTGACTCAGAAACCTCTTTTGGTTCACACTCTGGTTCTGATTCAGACCTCTCAGAGACATCTCTTGTGGATCCTTCACTGTCATTGGTTTGACAAGTAGAATACTCACTTGATTTGTCATTTGAGTTGCCTGTCTCAGGATAGATAGGACCCTTTTTACCATACACAAACAGAGAGTCATCCAGGTCTTCCTTTTGTAGAGGAGTGTAATCTCCACTTAATGGAGGTGGCACTCCTTTAAAGTCATCAGACTTGACAAACCTATTATACACTGGCCTACCAATAGATTCCTCTTCCTTACAAGTGAAAACAGACCTATTCATCTCTTCTTCATAGCTTAGTATTTCACTATCAGATTTAATTTCAAAACCTAAGCCGATTTTACATGTGGAGCTCATTTGTGCATTAACTAGCTTAACCAGGTTTTTAGAAGAGTGGTTCCTCTTCCTTACAAGTGAAAACAGACCTATTCATCTCTTCTTCATAGCTTAGTCTACTCTCTTTTGTAATTCATCTCTTTCTTTCACTGCTTTCATGCCAATCCGTCTATATTTTTTAAGTTTTTCATCTTTTTCATATATCTGATTAGCTTGAAAAGTGAGTTTTTCATTTAAAGAAGCTTGTTGTTTCTAATAGGTGACAATTTGTGCTTCAAATGTTTTATACTGCCTTAGTATAAGCTAGAATTGTTACTTCTTGGTCACCTATCTGTTTTAACTGTTCATCACACAAAGCCTTAACATGATTATAAGAATCAATGCATAATTTGGAACATAATGATACCTCATCACTAGAGCCAATGGCCATAAGTGCATGATTGGGCTCCTCATTCTCTTGTGTATGCTCATCCCAGTTGACAGCTCCAGCTTCCAATGTCAGCATACTCATCTGGTTCCTTTCCAGCTTGTCATCCTTTGGATGGTCTGAGTCTCTTTTCCTGTACCCATCAATAGGCTTCTTCTCCTTGCAGTCTCTAGCGAAGTGTCCATGCTTATGACAATTGTAGCATTCAACAGTCCTTCTAGTGTACCCCACTGGTGCCTTGTTATCATACCGAATATTCCTCCCAGTTTGCCTTTGGAACTTCTTGACCCTCAAGGCAATCATGGCAATTTGCCATTTGATGTCCATTTCTTCTACTTCAGCATCATTGATTTGTTCCAGATCCTCACTAATGAAATCTTCATCTTCAGGTTGATTAGCAAAGAATGAATAAACTAGTTCATCAGCAAAGCCTTTAGGAGCAGATCTTTCCCTTGTCCTGCTAGTAGAAGCTTCATAACCACCAGACTTAACATTGCCAGACTTAATCTTGTTAGTGCTACCTTTGCTTTGAGAGACAAAGGCAACATTTGTAGAACTGGAAGATGCTTTAGTATTTTCTTTGATTTCCTGTTCAAAAATCCTAAGATTGTTGTACAGATCATCTGTGGTCATTGAGTCAACTTCATCCTTCATCCTCATGGTCATTGACACACTTGACCATTCTGGTGGTAGTGATCTAAGGAACTTGTGGTTGACATCTTCATCAGATACAGCAGCACCATGTGTTTCCAGTTGTGACAGAAGATGTTGAAATCTGTAATAGCCCTTTTCCAACCCCTCTGATTTTGACACACTGAATGCCTCAAAATGCTGTTTAAGAACAGCCTTCTGCATCTTTTTAGAGTTTGCATTCCCTCCAAATCTTTTCTTAATAGCTTCCCAGATTACTTTGGCATCATTCATGTTGTGAAATTTTCTCATATGCTCCTTAGGAAGTGCCATCAACAGCATAGTTCTGGCCTTCTTCTCTTTCTCAATAGCACGTATCTCCTCAGCAGATACTGGTGGTAATATTCTAACCACTCCATCTCTACCAACTGAAATCCTCTTCTTTGAATTCCCATTTAGAATAACCTTCCAAACTTCAATATCAATGTACTCCAGATAATGTTCCATCTCCATGGCCCATATGTCATATTCTTCTCTCTTCAGGATTGGAAGTTTTATGTTGGATATGGTTGTTGTTGATGGGATAGTTTGTTGTGTTTTGAATGTGTCTGTTTTAAGGTTTTCATCATCATGAACTGATTTCTCATCATCACTGGGATGATTGGAGAAATCATCTTCCTTAAGAGGAGGAGTATCAAATTCAGACATGTTGTAGGGTTTATTTGTGTGAATTAGGGTTTATTTATTTTGTGATTCTTCAACCTCAGAGTCTCTTTACAGGCTCTGATACCACTTGTAGGTCCACGGTTAATGGATCTCTAAGTAGCCTTAACAACTTAGTAGATGACTTGAATGAATCAAATCAATCTAAGTGAGACTCTAACACTTTGTTAATGTTAATGCGGAATCTTAACACAAACAATGAAGAACACAATTCAATAACTAACTTTGTATTATATCACTAACTTTCACAATTCATACGGTTTTCACACACTAACAATGATGCCGTAGGGTTCCTTTTATACACTAAGGAAACCCTAGATACAAAACTTGTAGAAGGATATACGTATCTTTACTAAAGATAACTACGTATCCTTTCCTAACTAGTAGCTAACAAACTTTTCTAACTTTCATAAACAGACTTAACAACTCGAGTCAAACAGACTTAACTAAGTAACTATACTAACTAGACTTAACATTACATAAACAGACTTAACTAAGACATAAATATAACTACCAGACTTAACCACGTAATACTGGCAGACTTAAGTCTGTTCTTCATATATTAAGTCTTCTCTGGATAATTCCCAACACTGTTCTACATGCAGCAACACTAATTCGTATTAGGCCAACGAGTCACCATACTTACTCCCCATTACAGTTGGTTTTTGGTCAGGAACCAAATATTTTCCATCTAAGAATTTTCGGTTGTGAAATATATGTCCCAATTGCTCCACCACAATGCACAAAAATGGGACCTCAAAGGAGAATGGGAATATATGTTGGGTATGATTCACCATCTATAATTAGATATTTAGAGCCATCAACGGGGGATTTGTTTACGGCTCGATTTGCTGATTGTCATTTCGATGAGTTAGTATTCCCAACATTAGGGGGAGAAAAGAAACAACTGGGAAGTGAAATAAGTTGAAAAGAATTATCATTATCTCATCTTGATCCTCGAACAAAAGAATGTGAATAAGAAGTTCAAAAGATAATTCATTTAAAAGGGTTAGCAAATCAATTACGAGACGTGTTTACTGACCTTAAAAGAGTAACCAAGTCACATATACTAGTTGTTAATGCTCTTGTTAAAATTGATGTTCCTAAAGAACATTCAGAAATTTCTAATGAGTCTAAGGCACGCCTAGAGCGTGGTAGACCAGTTGTAATACCTGAAAATCAGATAACCTGTAAAATTACCAAATTACCCCTGATAATATAAAACCTTATTAAACAACTTATAAAATTCCGAAATAATTCCAAAACTTCTGAAATCGAACTATATCTGAAACAAATAAATTTCTGAGACAATGTTACATCATTTTCAATGTTCAAAAATTATAATACACATTTGTTTATTTAAAATCCGAAAATTACAAATTAAATAAATATAATGTTTTAATTATTTTAATTAGATTATATGTTAAAATAAATTAAGGAAAGGTTAGACAAAATCAACCCAAATATTCCCTTGATACTATGGACCGAAATATACAGAATTTATGCCCCCCAAAGTCGGTTTTATAGGATTAAAACAAATCCTTTATTCTTTTATTCAAAACCAAACCGCATATCCATTCATTAAACCCTAGCGACAAGGAGAAATTCGACCAAGGCCATCTCAAGATTTTTGGACGTGTACAAGTATTTTTCTGGGGTTCTTGGAGGTGCAAGGAGGCTATGAAAAATAAGGGTTGCTGCGTTTTCTCCTTGGTTCGTTCTTGTTCTTAATTTCTTGTCGATTTGCTCTAAAACAAGGTAATAATTCATGCGACTAATCCAAACATTTTAAAATTTATATGGCATTTTTCCAGTGATCTTTAGATGTTATATGACTCATATAAAATATGTAAATCGATCCATGCATGCTAATTCTATGCGTATGAAAATATAATGGTCATAAAACACGTAAATCACAAATATATGAAATCCGAATTTCTGGGCATGATGGCTATTTTATTTAGACCTCTTATGATGTATTAGACCTGGTAAAAATGATAGATCGAATTATAATAGCCTAAATCATGTCGTATTAATTTTAATGTCTAAAACATACGCAAATATGTAATATATGTTGAACGATTTTTCTGGGCATGTTCTCTATTTTTCGTGGGTTCCTTATGAGTAATATAATCTGGGAAAAATATGGTTTTGATTTTTAGAAGCCTAAAATTAACGTAGTGCATTATTGGATAAACCGGATTTTGTGAAAATAAAGAAAACAAATAAAATAAAAATCGTGGCTTCTAGGGTTTGTTTTCTTGGGCATGAATCTGAGCATTTAATGTGTTTTAAGGATGAATAAATGATGGTTCAATGATTGGTGAAAAGTAGGGTTTGTATTTGTTGTTAAAAAGTTCTACCGATTTGCAATAAAATGTATAAGGACCTGTTTTGCCAACTTTGAAACTTCTGGGATATTTTTGTAAGATCATATACATCTTTAAGAATGTGGGAAAAATATAACTTTGGGGTCCTAAGTGTAAATATTGCATAATAATGAATTAATGGGAAATTAGGGTTTCGAATTGGAATTAATTAAAAGTGAGGGACCAAAAGTGTAAATCTGGAATTCTGAAGTTGTTTTGTGTTAATACTGATATAAAAAGGTTGTTGTGTAATTTTGAGGATTTTTGGGCTAATTATGTAATTGTTATGAAATTATGACTTAATATATATGTTTGTAAACTTAAAGGGCTAAATATGTAAATTCTGAATTCTGAGGGGTCAAATATGTAATATACTGAATTCTGATGGTATATTCTGTAATTTTGAATATAATATGTTTGGTTGGTAATTATGGATATTGTAGGGTTTAATTTGTAAAATATGTAATTATAAGGTTGATTTTGTAAATTATGAAACTAAAGGGGTGTAATCTGTAAATTGTGAAACTTAAGGGAATGGAATGTAATTCTGAATAAATGAGCATATAATTCTGTAACTTGAAGTATTTTCACTAATTACCTTGGAAATTTATGAAGCTACATTTAAAACCCTAAACTTTGTATAATTCTCATAATAAACCCTAAACTTCTGTAACTTGATAAAATGTACTGTATTCCATAATAATCTCTGAATAAGGGTTAAACCTAATCTGAAACGATAATATATGTTAATTCTGGAAAATCTGCTAATTATGGAAACTTACTAAATCTGGAAAGTTACTAAAAATAGAAAGTACATAAAATGAAGAGATAAACTAAAAGAGTAATAATCTGAATAAGGAACTTTAGTAATTCTGTCTTCCTCTTCCTTTGGTGTGAAGAAGGAGAAGTCTTGATCATCTGATTTCTGTGTTTGTCTGTTTGATTTCTGCTGTGCTAATAAGGTACAGATATTCTGCCCTATTTCAGTAAGGGTGTTTCTTTCCCTTTTCTCTCAGTATTTCATTTTCCTTATTAGGATTCCCTATACCATTGCTATGTTCCCTTCTGTTGTGGATCTTTGTTGTGATCTGTTTGTCTTAAACCTTTTGTTTGAACCTCTGCTATGATTCTTGTATTCTGAACCTTTTTCCTGAACTCTGATTGATCTCTTGTTCTGAACCCTGAATTTGTGAGTCTTAATTGAATCTGATCTGTGAACCTTGTTCTGAACCTTAACCTGATATATCTGTTGTAAATTCTGATTTGATTTTGGTAAACCTTAACCTGTTAAATCCTTATCTGAACCTAATTGATTTTGAACCTCTATTAAACTACATATGAAACTGTTTAAAGAAAAGCTATTTTAAAAAGGAAGCGATACCACTTGGAAATGGAAGTTACTAAACGTTTTAGAAGACCATTTTTATGAAAACTATTTCGTAAGATCATTTCAATGAAAACCATTTTTAAAGGATTGATTTAAATGAACTTTTGACAGGAACTTCTGAAATGGATTATTTCTATAAATTTGTAATCATTAACCTTTGATATACTTTTTGGACTATTGGAAATAAACCTTTTAATCTGAATTTAAGCTTTGATATTAAACTTAATCTGATAAACTCTGATTTAAACCTTATTATCTTAATCTGAATTGTTGACATGACCCTTCTGCCATGAACCCTTAGATATGACTCTGTTTATTATATGGCATCTGACCTTGACCACAGTCTGATATCCGAGCCAATCACTAGGCATGAGAGTTTCATGTCCATGTCATTGATGCACCGATGGCATGACTCTAGGGCAGGAGAGTGATGACCTGTCCCGTCCCTGATTTTATCTGTTATGTAGGAGAAGATTCTGGCCTACTGGGGCGCATGGATGCATCCTAGTTCTGATCTGATTTCTGTTATCTGTTATTATGTTATCTGTTATATATATCTCTGGTGATTGATGGTGTGTGCGATACACGTCTTTCACATATATCTGGGAGCTGATCACTCCGATTTGATACATGAGGTCACCCCTCATATTATCTGTTACTTGAGAGGCATCCCCTCTGGATTATTATATGATTACTCTGTTATGATATTATCTGTTATCTCTGGGCTTGTGATGGATTTCTGTATTTTTCCTAAACCTGGTTTGTACATTATCTCTTTCTCATTTCTTTTCTTTTACCCTTATCCCTTTCCTATTCTTTCACTTTAGTTCAGTATCTGTATAATCTGTATTTCGGATTTGTTTCTGTATTGTTATCTGCTATTGTATTCTGTCATCTATATATCTGTTCACTGAGCTCTCGTAGCTCAGCCGCATTTCTTTTCCTGCAGCAGGTTTTAGTAGGAAGCTGGGAATGAGTGAGAGTGTACCTCTGGACTTAGAAGGCTTGGTAGCTATTCTGGATTAGAGTTGGACTGAAGTTATTATGTTTAGAATTAGTTTTGAAAGTTTCATTATAACCTTGTTGAATTCAGTATTTCAATTGTAAACCTTTGAGATTTTTGTATTACTGTAGATGTATGCTCTGTTTTGATCTGATATGAATCCATTATTGTGATATCTTTACCCTTGTCGGGTTGGGGTGTTACACCAGTCGGTTCCAAAGATAAAAATCATCGAAAGGAAAAGGGAGCATATACTCAAGATGGTCAAGTCGTGGTTAAAGAAACACCAGAAGGGTCCTCTATAAGGACATTAGACATGACAGTTCAAGATGAACCTCGGGTACCCAAAAATGAAGAGATCTTAATAAATTATATCATGTCTAGAAAGGTATGGAACCGAAATGAAATCAATGTCGATGATGCTTTTGCATATAATGTAGTGCTAGAAGTTATGGAAAATGATGAGGATCAAGAACCAAAATCAGTTCCGGAATGCAAAAATAGAAATGATTGGCCAAAATGGAAAGACGCAATTGAGGCAGAATTAAAATCTCTTGAAAAACGAGAAGTTTTCAGACCGGTAGTCCGTACACCTGAAGGTGTAAAACCCGTTGGGTATAAATGGGTCTTTGTGCAAAAGCAAAATGAAAGAAATGAAATTACGCGTTACAAAGCACGCTTGGTGGCACAAGGATTTTCACAAAGACCGGGTATAGATTATGAAGAAACATATTCTCCTGTGGTGGATGCAACTACTTTTCGTTATCTAATTAGTCTGGTAATACAATAAGGACTCGATTTGCGTCTGATGGATGTTGTGACAGCCTATTATACGGCTCACTTGATGCAGAAATCTTCATGAAGCTTCCAGATGGTTTAAGCTGCCTGAATCACGTAAAACAAGTTCTCGAGAACAATATGCAATCAAACTGAATAAATCTTTGTATGGGTTGAAGCAGTCTGGGCGAATGTGGTACAATCGCCTTAGTGAATATTTATTAAAGGAAGGATATAGAAATGATTCTATTTGCCCATGTATTTTTATAAAAAGGTCTGGATCTGAATATGTCATAATTGTTGTATATGTTGATGATCTGAATATCATTGGAACTCCAGGGGAGCTTCCAAAGGCAGTTGAATGCCTCAAGAAAGAATTTGAAATGAAATATCTCGAAAAAACAAAGTTTTGTCTTGGATTTTTGATTGAACATCTAAAGAATGGAATCCTTGTCCACCAAAATGCATACACACAGAAGTTGCTAAAAAGATTTTATATGAAAAAATCCCATCCATTGAGCACCCCAATGGTTGTAAGGACCTTAGATGTTGAAAAGGACCCTTTTCGTCCTCCAAATGACGACAAGGAAATTCTTGGTCCCGAAGTACCTTATTTAAGTGGCATTGGGGCATTGTTATTTCTTGCGAGTCATACATGACTCGATATATCATTTTCACTAAACCTATTGGCAAGATATTGCTCGTGTCCAACAAGGAGACATTGGAATGGGGTGAAACAAATATTTCGCTACTTTCAAGGTACAAAAGATATGGTCTTATATTATACTAATTCATCAAAAGAAATCTAGTTGGTTTTGCAGATGCAGGATATTTGGCTGATCCCCATACCGGTCGGTCCCAAACTGGATATGTTTTCACAAGTTTCAGTATTGCCATTTCATGGCGTTCCGTGAAGCAAATAATGAGTGCCACTTCATCGAATCGGAACTTGGCCATCCATGAAGCGATTTGGGAATGCGTATGGTTAAGAAATGTGGAACAACATATTCGTGAATCATGTGGTATTTCTTCAGGCCAGGAAGCTCCAACAATCGTGCATGAAGATAATTGTAGCAACCGTGAATTTTTCAGGCATTATTTTAATCGTACATCTATTTATTTTTGACAAATAATACAAATTAAACAATTACTGACATTTAATGATGTTTAAAATTTAAAAATGAGATGTTATCTCGTTTTTCCTAAAAAAACGACACCACACGCGTACCGACACCACATTAGTAATGGTTTAACTCTATAATCCATTTTCAGAGTCAATGAAATTTTATTTTATGACGATTTTATAAAAACGTGTTCAGAATTTTATTTTTCACATTTATATCAAACCGATGTACCACGTTTACACCGATGCTCATCAGGACACGAGGTACACATAATACACTTATTAATATTAGTTATAAAATTTTTCTTTTATCCATACACCATCACCGCCCCACTCACCACATATTAGGTATACTATTTCTTTTCTTTCCTCCCTCTCCCTTCTCCCTTATCCCTTTTTTTGATAACATCACCATCTCCACTTAACCCTTCCCCAGATCTACCTCAAATCGATATAAAAGGACAAGCTGAAAAATTTTAACCTTTTCCTTGTGTCCAAGATGAAGATGCTGACACCTTTGTCGAATCCGAAAGTCAACGAACCGAGCCAAAAGAGATGTCGACATGGTTTCCCTTTTTGGCCATAAGAGCGTCTGAGAATCAAGAAAGAAAGGGTCAACTTTTCTTGTTTTCATCTTTTTATTTCTTTTCGTTGTCCAGTAGATCCACACACCCAACTCTCAATCACAATAGTTTTCACAAGAATCGGAGTCTTCAAGGGTATCGACCTATTATCGGTGTGTGTGGATTTGCTTGGAATCAGATTGGGTTTATTGGTATTCGAATTCGTTTGGTTTTCCTTTCAATTGACTCGCCCACAACCTATTGTAAGGATTTTTGGATTCCTTTATACTCTGTAAATTTCATTATGATATTGGTTATTAAATTTGTGAATTCGACTTATTTTATAAGTTGTTTTGCTGTTTGATTCTTAAGTGTCGATATGTTTAAATCAATGTTCTATGAATGTTATTTCTTTTAGTTGTTGTTATTAATCCTTGTGTGGCAACGAATAAGTTACAAACTAAAACTAAATCTATATTGGCTCATTATGTTAAATATTTGGAAATCTTGTGGAGTTGGGATTGTTGTGTGTCGACACGGTTCAATAGTGAGGCGTTCTTCTTTCTTTTCTTTTTCTCTTTTTTTTGGCTATGTTATCTTGTCTTCAAGATACAAAGATTAAATGGGTTATGGTATGACTGGTTTGTGTGAGTCAAAAGTCCATGTAGTGATTATATTCTTTTGTGGTTCTTGACCACCTTAGTCTCAATATGCAAGGCTTAGTAAACTAAATGGTTTTGGTTGATATTTGTTTGTGTGTTTGGTCAAAACCCTCAGTGGGTAAATGTTACTTCACGTCTTGATAACCTCAAGTTTTCAAAACTCAAAATGGAACTAGGTTTTTAGACTTGAATTTTGGTTTCACTGCTTGGTGGTCGAAGCACTCAAAACAAAATTTAAGAATGTTTGGTCTTGCTACTGTGGTTAAACACTCAAAAAAAAAGAGATGCATTTTGTGTAGTAAATGAATAAAAGGGTGTGCGTTTGAATTCTCGTGGTCTTAGTACTCAAACAAATATAGTGCTTGGTTTTCTTTGCTTGCTATAAAAAAAGAAACGAACAGCTAATATCTTGGCAATTAAATGGTTAAGTCTCATATGATAATGTTTGGGCTTATTATGTGTATGTTGTGGCTGTTGGGCCGGTCTTACCACAGCCCAAAAGCGAGCCCAACAGGCCAATATAGGGTGCGTTTGATTAGCTTGCGTCATCTCGGCTTATTTCACATTTGCTTATTCGACTCCGGTTATTTCGACTTATTTTTATTATTTCACGACTAAATTGACTCGACTCGTATTTAATCATAATTATATTGTGGAAACAAAAATGTAAAACTATAAGTTCTAATCTATTAAAAACTAAACTAAAAATATAAATCTTAATTTATTTCTATTAAACCCGATTAATGGACGAAAAATGAAATATAAGTTACATTTCTTTAACCGACCTCAAACGGAGTTACTAGGCATATACTCCCTCCGTCCCAGTGAAAGTGTCCAGTTTTACTTTTTTTGGTCTTTCTTGTTCAACTTTGACCTTAAATACTTTTATGTGTGTTATATAATCCTTGATGCAAAATATATGAATGGATTGGATTTTAAATGTATTTTCATTGGTATAATTGTCATCAAGTATTATATAACACAAATAAAAATATTTATGGTCAAAGTTGAACAAGAAAGACCAAAAAAAGTAAAACTGGACACTTTGACTGGGACGGAGGGAGTATAAATAACACGTACATATAAACTTATGTTATAAAACTATCCGTATAACTTACATACTTTATTTATATATATTTAGTTATATACTTTTAACAATAATGTTTCAATTTCCCGACAACGTCTAGTATTGTTCATAATCACTTCTCGTTCATCGTCTTTCGGTTATTTTCAAATCGGAATCTTAATCGTCCTTGATGTTTTTATTGTCATACACTTATGCACTTCCAAGAGCCAATACCTACAAATACTTAGAAAACCGTTTTAAACTAAAAATGCTGCCACACAAGCAACAACAACGTAAACACCTTAAAGCTTTTGAATAAAATTCGTGGAGTCTTAAACTTAGTCTGTGAACTAAAACATGCCTTACTAATCTAGGTCGCGTGTCGGTGCCGTGCAATATTGTTACTTGATTTATTCATATCAGACGACTATTTCTGAGGTGAGTTCTCGTAGCCCCTTTTTCATTATGTTTTTCCTTGGGGGAAAATGGTACTCAAATGATATTTATGACTGTCTTCATGCTGTGATTATACTGTTTTCATGTTTTTGGACAATATGTGTGTTTTGATTGCATTATGTGCCTTACTGTGTGTATTCAGACTGTGTGACTTAGCTTGAACGTGCGAACTGTTTTGTGATGCATTGTGAGTATATCATTTTGGGAATATGGCACCCAGTATATCATTTTGGGAATATGGCACCCAGTAGATCATTTTGGGAATATGGCACCCAGTATATCATTTTGGGAATATGGCACCCAGTCTATGTGTGGATCAATTATGCGTGTTTGTAGTATGAGGTTCAGTTGTTGCTTGTTTGTGACCTTTGTTATGTGCGCACATTTGTATATCTTGCTCACTATTGTCCTACGCTTTTATTCACAGCTTCGTGGTTTAACATCTAAACCTACGAGCTCACCAACTTTATGTTGACGTTTTCTAGTACCATTTTCAGGTTTTATTGAAGCTGCTTAGAAGGTTTAGTATTGACTGGCTTAGCAAGACTTAAGACAAGACCCTCCCGGGTTATACCTCGTGGAGTTGCATTTGATATTTCCCTAGTGACGTTGTTTAACTTTGAGACTTATGTTTAATTTGGATCTTTGCACTTCCCGTTTGTGGTAGGTTGCAACTATCATCTGTCGTATGTTATACATTTAGTATTTCTCTATGGTGACACCTTGTGTTCTTGTCTATGAGGTCATACCCCGTAAATGCCATTCTGCTGCGCCATTTTTGGGGTGTGATAGATTGGCATCAGAGCCTTGGTTATAGAGAATTAGGTGGTTTAACCTAGACTATAACCTAAGAATCCTCATATAGTTTGCGTAATAGGAACTATGTGCGCGACTTCGTCTGCTGGCATCTATCGGACATCCCTACGCGTTACTCGATCTACTCGCCTTGTCTCGTCTTATAGAATGACATCGGTGATGATGATAAGAGAATGTGGCATGATGCTGTCATAAAAATGCCTGGCCAACGTTTTTTATGAAAACATGATGCGATGTGAACTTATCAAATTCACGGATGTCCATTAGGAGCCGTCATACGTCATAGAATTAGGACACGTCTATTGATCGCTTCAACAATCCCGGAAACAACGGTGGTAGAAAGGACAACGTGGAAAACGACAACACTAACAAAAACGGTAAGGATGGAAACGACAACAACGTTAACAAGGGGGTGTACGTACAAGGAGTTCAGGCATGCAACCGATCGAATTTGATGGTAATGGAGGAGCATTGGCGTATACTTGATGGGTTGAGAAAATGGAGTTAGTGATGGACATGTGTGATTGTGCGGATCGCTAGAAGGTGAGTATGCCTCATGTTCATTGGCAGAAAGGCCCTGACCTGGTGGAACACGCAGATCCTAGGCCAGAGGAAGAGAAACTGCCATAGGTATGACTTGGGATGACTTTAAGATGTTGTTGAAGGAGGAATACTACCCGAACAATCAAAATGCAGAAGATCAAAAATGAGTTTCTGGAACTATGCCATGGTAGGAGCTGATCATACGGCTTATAAGGATCGATTCCATGAGCTTGCTAGACTAGTACCTCACATGGTCACTCCTGAATCCAAGAGAATTGAGAGCTACATCTATGGTTTGGCCCCTGAGATTCGCGGGATGGTGAAAGCGACTGAGCCCCCTACCCGTCAGAGTGCGATACTAAAATTGCAACCTTAACGGATGAAATGGTTAGGAATAGGACATTGTCCAAGAGCGGTGATAAGAGGAAGATCGTGAGTGAGACAAGTAAACAAGGAGGTGCAAATGATGAAAATAAGAAGGCAAAATGGGGGAAAAAGGATTTGTGGCAACGAGCTCGGGCCGTAAGGGATATGAAGGTCCTCACCCTAAGTATGCCAAATGTAACTACCATCACCTGGAGACTAAAACCTACCTGGTGTGTTTCAACTGCATTCAGAATGGTCACATTGCAAGGGATTGCCAAGCAGTAGCCATGCAGGCGACTCCGATTAATGTCATTTACCCAAGGACATGTTATGAGTGCGGGAGCCTGGATCATTTCTAAAACACGTGTCCTAAGCTGAATAGGCCACAGGGGCAAGTGCAGAATAACCAGAATCAGGCCTTAGTGACTAATGGAAACACTGGAAACAATGGCAACCCAGCTCGTGGTTGGGTATTTGTGGTGAACGCTGAAGAAGGACGCCAGGACCCGAACCTCGTGACGGGTATGTTCTCCTTAAACGGGTATTAGACTATCATACTGTTTGATTTCGATGTCGATTATAGATTTGCTTCCACTTAGTTCATGCCTCTGTTAAAGGCGAAGCTAAATGTCCTAGCCCTTGGTTATGAGATTGATATAGTGTATGACTAAAAAGGTAGAAACCGATAAGATAGTTCAAATCTCCACCACCTGGTAGCAAGACCTTTGGGTACTGAAATGCCACCCGTTTATTTTTGAGCAACCCCAAACTTTAACTAAAATTTTTCTTTTTCTTCAAAAAAAAAAAAAAAAAAAAAGGTAAGCTTTTTAACAACTTTTAACTTAATTTCATGTCAGTTCTTGTTTGATGAGATGTGAGATTAAGTTTAAAGTTGCTACTTAGCTTAAAATTTTTAAATGATTTTGCTTAAGAATGGACGAGGCATTTCATGAAGCCTAATCACTCGATAGTTACTACAAAACCGCTTATTTCAGTGCGCCTAGTAGGACGAGTAGAAACCCAAAGATACCTCGCGTACTAAATACTTCCCTGGAGTACTTCGTGAAGACCTAACAAGATTTACCCCTTCTTGAAGAATTGAGATACGCATAAACTTAACTACCGGAGCGGCACAAATTTCATGATATGCGATACTTTTCAAGGAAAGATTCCAAACCCGAATATCATTAGTTAAGAGTGCACAAGACTGACAACCCTAAAACCGCGTTAAGAACGATAGACAGGCAATTCGAGTTTTCAGGATAAGTCCTTCGGTTTAATCAATGCCTCCGTAATATTCAAAGATAAGAAACCCAATTAGAGCGACATACATAAGGAGTGCCTTACCTATTATGTCGAATCGTAGCAGACGATTCACATTGCGATTTTGGTAGACACTATAGGACGCATTAAGAACACAGTTGGAGTAGATTTCGACCTACCATTGTTAGACCGATGATCAGGGTGAGCATACTATCCGACATTGGAAGATATACTTAGGGCATGCACTATTGATTTTGAACGAAACAGGAATGCACATCCCCCTTAGTTGAACCTTCTCCTTGGTTATCTACTAGTTGTTTATTTGAAAGCGATCTAAAAATTGAGCCAACCCTTCAAAAATGTTGAGTTTCTTTTCTTACAACTTGATATTTAACTTAATTTCATGACAGTTCTTGTTTGATGAGTTGTGAAGTTAAGTTAGATTCAAGTTGTTACGTAGTTTGAAGTTAGGTTTAATCTCATGACAGTTCTTGTTTGATGAGTTGTGAGATTAAGCTGAAATCAAGTTGTTACTGGGCTTAAACTGTGGTTTAGTTTAATCTCATACAGTTCTTGTTTGATGAGTTGTGGGGTTAAGCTAGATTCCAGTTGAGGCTCAACTTAAACTACCGAAAAGATGCCTAAGGTTTTTGACGGCTTTACTCAAGGACGGGAAAGCTTACCTTACTGTGTGATTATTATGTGGTTTCATTTGTGTGATTTCTATAGGTTAGGAAGTATTGATAGTACAAAGTGGGAAGTAGCACCCGGTACTATTTGGATTGACACCCACACCCTTACCTTCCTGTGTGCAACCTAATTGAAGGGTGAATACTATCCGAACAAGCTCAGACCCTTAGTCAACTGAATTTTGAAGGACAAAATTTTGTTAACGGGGGTAGACTGTAGCAACCGTAAATTTTTCAGGCTATATTTTAATCGTACATCTATTTATTTTTGACAAATAATACAAAGTAAACAATTACTGACATTTAATGATGTTTAGAAATTTAAAAACGAGAGGTTATCTCGTTTTTCCTGAAAAACGACACCACACGCGTACCGACACCACATTAGTAATGGTTTAACTCTATAATCCATTTTCAGAGTCAATGAAAATTTATTTTATGACGGTTTTATAAAAACGTGTTCAGAATTTTATTTTTCACATTTATATCAAACCGGAGTACCACGTTTACACCGATGCTCATCAGGACACGAGGTACACATAATACACTTATTAATATTAGTTATAAAATTTTCTCTTTTATCCATACACCATCACCGCCCCACTCACCACATATTAGGTATACATTTCTTTTCTTTCCTCCCTCTCCCTTCTCCCTCATCCCTTTTTCTGATAACATCACCATCTCCACTTAACCCTTCCCCAGATCTACCTCAAACCGATATAAACAGGACAAGCTGAAATTTTAACCTTTTCCTTGTGTCCAAGATGAAGACCGCTGACACCTTTGTCAAATCCGAAAGTCAACGAACCAAGCCAAAAGAGATGTCGACATGGTTTCCCTTTTTAGGCCATAAGAGCGTCTGAGAATCAAGAAAGAAAGGGTCAACTTTTCTTGTTTTCATATTTTTATTTCTTTTCGTTGTCCAGTAGATCCACACACCAAACTCTCAATCACAATAGTTTTCACAAGAATCGGAGTCTTCAAGGGTATCGACCTATTATCGGTGTGTGTGATTTGCTTGGAATCAGATTGGGTTTATTGGTATTTGAATTCGTTTGGTTTTCCTTTCAATTGACTCGCACACAACCTATTGTAAAGATTTTTGGATTCCTTCATACTCTGTAAATTTCATTATGATATTGGATATTAAATTTGTGATTCGACTTATTTTATAAGTTGTTTTGTTGTTTGATTCTTGGGTGTCGATATGTTTAAATCAATGTTCTATGAATGTTATTTCTTTTAGTTGTTGTTATTAATCCTTGTGTGGCAACAAATAAGTTACAAACTAAAACTAAATCTATATTGGCTCATTATGTTAAATATTTGGAAATCTTGTGGAGTTGGGATTGTTGTGTGTCGACACAGTTTAACAGTGAGGTGTTCTTCTTTCTTTTCTTTTTCTCTTTTTTTTTGGCTATGTTATCTTGTCTTCAAGATACAAAGATTAAATGGGTTATGGTATGATTGGTTTGTGTGAGTCAAAAATCCAGTAGTGATTATATTCTTTTGTGGTTCTTGACCACCTTACTCTCAATATGCAAGGCTTAGTAAACTAAGTGGGTTTGGTTGATATTTGTTTGTGTGTTTGGTCAAAACCCTCAGTGGGTAAATGTTACTTCACGTCTTGATAACCTCAAGTTTTCAAAACTCAAAATGGAACTAGGTTTTTAGACTTGAATTTTGGTTTCACTGCTTGGTGGTCGAAGCAATCAAAACAAAATCTAATAATGTTTGGTCTTGCTACTGTGGTTAAACACTCAAAAAAAAAGGAGATGCATTTTGTGTAGTAAATGAATAAAAGGGTGTGCGTTTGAATTCTCGTGGTCTTAGCACTCAAACAAATATAGTGCTTGGTTTTCTTTGCTTGCTATAAAAAAAGAAACGAACAGCTAATATCTTGGCAATTAAATGGTTAAGTCTCATATGATAATGTTTGGGCTTATTATGTTTATGTTGTGGCTGTTGGGCCGGTCCTACCCACAGCCCAAAAGCGAGCCCAACAGGCCAATATAGGGTGCGTTTGATTAGCTTGCGTCATCTCGGCTTATTTCACATTTGCTTATTCGACTCCGGTTATTTCGACTTATTATTATTATTTCACGACTAAATTGACTCGACTCGTATTTAATCATAATTATATTGTGGAAACAAAAATGTAAAACTATAAGTTCTAATCTATTAAAAAGTAAACTAAAAATATAAATCTTAATTTATTTCTATTAAACCCGATTAATGGACGAAAAATGAAATATAAGATACATTTCTTTAACCGACCTCAAACGGAGTTACTAGGCATATATAAATATACACGTACATATAAACTTATGTTATAAAACTATCCGTATAACTTACATACTTTATTTATATATATTTAATTATATACTTTTAACAATAATGTTTCGATTTCCCGACAACGTCTAGTATTGTTCATAATCACTTCTCGTTCATCGTCTTTCGGTTATTTTCAAATCAGAATTTTAATCGTCCTTGATGTTTTTATTGTCATACACTTATGCACTTCCAAGAGCCAATACCTACAAATACTTAGAAAACCGTTTTAAACTAAAAATGCTGCCACACAAGCAACAACAACGTAAACACCTTAAAGCTTTTGAATAAAATTCGTGGAGTCTTAAACTTAGTCTGTGAACTAAAACATGTCTTACTAATCTAGGTCGTGTGTCGGTGCCGTGCAATATTGTTACTTGATTTATTCATATCAGACGACTATTTCTGAGATGAGTTCTCGTAGCCCCTTTTTCATTATGTTTTTCCTTGGGGGAAAATGGTACTCAAATGATATTTTGACTGTCTTCATGCTGTGATTATACTGTTTTCATGTTTTTGGACAATATGTGTGTTTTGATTGCATTATGTGCCTTACTGTGTGTATTCAGACTGTGTGACTTAGCTTGAACGTGCGAACTGTTTTGTGATGCATTGTGAGTATATCATTTTGGGAATATGGCACCTAGTATATCATTTTGGGAATATGGCACCCAGTAGATCATTTTGGGAATATGGCACCCAGTCTATGTGTGGATCAATTATGCGTGTTTGTAGTATGAGGTTCAGTTGTTGCTTGTTTGTGACCTTTGTTATGTGCGCACATTTGTATATCTTGCTCACTATTGTCCTACGCTTTTATTCACAGCTTTGTGGTTTAACATCTAAACCTACGAGCTCACCAACTTTTGTTGACGTTTTCTAGTACCATTTTTAGGTTTTATTGAAGCTGCTTAGAAGGTTTAGTATTAATTGGCTTAGCAAGACTTAAGACAAGACCCTCCCGGGTTATACCTCGTGGAGTTGCATTTGATATTTCCCTAGTAACGTTGTTTAACTTTGAGACTTATGTTTAATTTGGATCTTTGCACTTATCCCGTTTGTGGGAGGTTGCAACTATCATCTGTCGTATGTTATACATTTAGTATTTCTCTATGGTGACACCTTGTGTTCTTGTCTATGAGGTCATACCCCGTAAATGCCATTCCGTTGTGCCATTTTTGGGGTGTGACAATAATGCAGCATGCATTGCTCAGCTTAAAGATGGATACATCAAAGGTGAAAGGACCAAGCATATTCTACCAAAGTTCTTTTTCACTCATTAATTTAAAAAATTGTAAACCTTCTTTGGCACACTAATAAAGTTGTATGAAGATGTAAAATGTAAACGAATCATACCCATACATATACGAAGGTAATCCTAAAAGTATGTGACAAATTTTAAAGAACTTCCAACAATTAGTGTATGTGCATGTGCGAGTGAATAGACAAAGAGACTACTAGCGTGTGTGTAATTATGCATACACATTATGAGACATGTAAAATTACTTATGACAAATGTTAGTTAATGTAGCAGTTGATATGTTCTTAGGTTATCGGAGAGTGAAAATGTTTTTGATTTTTTCCTAACTTTATTTACCTCAAGTCCTCAAGTAACATAAATTTTTGAACTTCGTCTTTGTAGGTGTGACTCTTTTCTTTTGTAGGCATTGTTTTCACTACCGGCATTTAAATTGTGTTGTGTTTAACACAATACGAGTCTGCATTATCATGAGGCTTAGGTATCGATGTTTGTATCTTGTAAATCTCGTATAATTTCTTTTTAAATTATTTGTGTGCTAGACTCTTTCACAAGCATTGTCGTTTGTGGGGAAACGATTAATGTGGTTGCTGATGTTCGAAGTTTGTGTGTTAAATATGCCATTAAAGGTTTTGGTTGTTGTTAAAAGCTGATAATATTGTCCCGAAAATCTTGAGCGTCTCCTTCAAAAAAGTGACAAGTGTCCCTATGTATATCCCAAGTATACCAAGTATACCAAGTATTAGTTTGTACCAGGTATTTTCTTGGGCGACTGAGGCCCACTATTTCTTGGGCGACTTGTTTTTTGGGCGACTGGGGCCTACTATTTTTTGGGCGACTTTTTTTTTTGTCTTTTTGTGAAAAAGTTAATAATAGAGTTAAATACATTTTTGGTCCTTGTGATTTGTTTGGTATTTCATTTTTGTCACACACATTCTTTATCTTTTTATAATCAATTAATACACACACATTTACAAATCTTATCTTCTTCATCAAAAACTTACATCCAGTCAAATCTCACACCTATCAAAAAATCAAATCCAAAACCAAATACTTCATTGTTTTCACTTTTTTCTTATTGTTTTGTGACTAAGGATCAAATGAGAAGAATTCTTAAAATAAGAAGGATGAGAAATAACTATAACTACATATTAGAGATGCATCAATTTGAATTAGATGCATCCATAATCTTTTAGATGCACCATAATATATTTTCTAGCTAAAAATTAGATGCATATACATAATTAGATGCATTACATCAAGTTAGACGAATCCTATGTATTTTTCGTCATCTGCGGGTCAAATTTAGTTCTAGTACTAATTTGCATCGTTTTTACTTCAAAATCACTTTCAAATCTAATTGTGATGCATCTAAATGAATAGAGACGCATCTAATTAAAGTCGATGCATCTCAAATATGCGATTATAGTTATTTCTCATTCTTCTTATTTTATGTTTTCTTCTCACTTTTTTCTTACAACAATTCAGTAACCAAATACTTTTATAGGAAAACCATTTTTATCTAGTTTCCAAGTCTAATTCATACTATGCATCATCTTCCATAAAAAAAAAATACATAGATCGTGTTATTGGTTACGACTAGGATGTTGGATAGGTTCTTGATGTTTTGTATTTCGTTTTGTTGTTCTCGATCTATGATGGGTTTGTGTAAGATCTATCTGATTTTGAAAGAAAAAAGAACAACCTGAGATCGTTTTGTTGTTGTCGATCTATGATGGGCCGCCGGAATCTGTTGGTAAAGGCTTTATATGCTTCGCCGGAGACGGCGGCGGTCTAAAAAAAATTTCTGGGTGTTGTAGGTTTTGACCCATTATTAACTGCAGGTGATGACATCTTTGAAAAAAGAAAGTGTGCTGGACTTGATGTGTAAAGTGTAAACAATGGTGATTTATTGATTTTCCGGTCACCGGAATCTTCATCATTCGCCGGAATGTTGTCACCGGAAAGTTTGGTTTTTGATGTTGGTTTTGAACTGCAAATACCCATTTTGTAAAATTCTAAAATTAGAAATTAAAAATTGAATCTCTTTTGTGTAAAATCTTGGATTTTTTTTATAAAAACTTACTAAAAATACACATTTGGTGAATTAGTGTTAAAAATTGAATCTTTCTTTTTTTAAGTTATTGGATTTTGTTTTATAAAGATTTTGAAATTTTCATGTAGGGTTTTAGTGATGGATTGAGATCTGTTATTGTTGGTGGTGGTGATACCAATCAATGTTATTGTTGGTGGTGGTGATGGATTGAAATTTTCATGTCTGACCAAAAATGAAATACCAATCAAACAATAAGGACCCAAAATGTAGTTAATAACTTTTTCACAAGAAGACAAAAAAAACAAGTCGCCCAAAAAATAGTAGGCTCCAGTCGCAAAAAAACAAGTCGCCCAATAAATAGTGGGTCTCAGTCGCCCAAGAAAGTATATGGTACAAACTAATACTTGGTAGGGACATATTATAACACCCCCATTTTCAGAACGCAGCGGAATACAACATGGGGTGTTATCTATTAGTCACATAGTACAAGTCATAGGAAACATCAAAACAATTAAAGATGTTTTTAAACAAAGTTCACATTTGATATAATCAGAGTTTAACAAAGTTAGGTCCCAAAAGTTTTAACCAGGATAAGAGTCCAAAAGATATATAATTTAAACACAAAATAGTTTTTGAGTTATTAAAAGTTCCATCAAGTGTGAAATAACACGTGTACATCCATCCATGTCCTTGCACGCCCATCCAAGCATTAAACATCAATGGACCTGAGATAAAACATGTAATATCCAGTAAAATTTCCCGCCTAATTATAAATGATTAACGAGACTAATCTATCATCACAGTTTAATTTACCGTTTTTACGGGCTAAATTTTTGCTTTTATTCAACTATGTAAATCTAAACGTCGTAACACGTTCGCACATTCTCTATGTCACCTTCATCTATGCAAACCTTGATAATCTAGTAATCGCAAATTAAAGTAAAACGTTTAACACTTAACGTTTATACGTTTCGTCAATTAACCAAACGTGATCAAATACATTCCCGAGCTCATAAAAATTTTCACAAATACTCAGTAACTATATTGGATCTCGACTCAATACCCGATGAATACCAAATGGGCTACTAGACTCATTGGGCCTCAGCCCAATACTTCGGCAAACTATACGAACTATTATTATTTCTTTTCTTGGGCCAGCCCACCAGCCGAGCCCAAACACAAACCCAACCCAACCAAATTTTATAAAATCAATACTTATAAAACTCGACTAGGCACGTTTACTTTGATACATTTTCTCTCGGTTCGACTTAACAATAATATAATTATTTTGCTCAACTCGATTCTCATCCCAGCCGAGAATCGAGTGAAACAAATGTCACATCCTAACTCTATCATTTACTTGTTAAAAACCTATCAAAGCTCAACGCATTTAGCCACGTTATGAACACAACCCAAGTCCATATTTTGGCTAAACTTGTTCTCACTCGAACCAAAAATATGTTTTGACTAACGAATAAAATTCGTACAAACTCTTAGCGAATAGACAAACTATTAAATGATCCCTACATCTATTTTGATCACATATAAAATGTGTTAAACTCTTGAAATAATCGACCAAGCCTCAACCATAAACCAATATTTAAAACTTTCATTTGTCTCCTTCCCCTTTGGTTTTTACTGCCGACTAACACAACCACAAGAAACCATGATTTCATTTTGTTTTCTTGTCTTTGGTCAAAACTACACAAGGACGATTCACAAGTTATACAACCCTTTTAAACTCCACGTGCTACAAACCAAACCGACCTCTAATATATATTAGGTGAAGAATCAAGTGCTAGACAAACTAAAGAGAACAAATAGAATCATGAACCACCATCATTTCAGCCACTGACGCACTCAACCTTACTTACACTCTATTCCTCACACCACAACAAAACAAATACATAAGTACTAGAAGTAACTCCAACCCACTTACAAACTTGTATTTCTTTTTGGTCTATATATACGTGTACAGAAAGAGCTCATACACACACACACTTCACACTCACTCAATCAACCTTCTTAAATCCTTTGCTTACTGCTTCTGTACGAGAAGACCAAGCCGGATTCTAGGTGATCCCAAGTGTGTACAAGTCATCCCAAGGTCTCTCTCCTAACTTTGGTGTGCCAACAAACAAGTCACAAAGTCTCTTGCTCTCCCCTTGTTCCCACAGTAACGAGCGACCACCTTTTATAGGTGTTGTAAGTCACATCTCAACTCTTGGTTTATACTTTGATTCTTAACCAGTTACACGTATCTATCACACAAGTATCATACATATTATTTTATTATAAGTCTCGCTAAGTTAATAAAACACAAACACCCTCACATGAAATCTCAACACTTGGTAAATATTTGAATACTATTAAGTTATTTTTCAAACTGTTCGAACCACACAAGTTTTCTATATATCTCGGTACATATCTCGTTAAAACTTTTAGAGCATACTCGTTGGCTTGCATGACTCATTTAACGTATAAAACTCAATGAATGAGCTGATCATGAAGGCGTAACAAGTTTTGAAATGAAATGAAAACATTCGAATGAAAAAGCAATCGATTGCATGTTTTTCTTAAACATCGTCCTTGTCGAAACACTTAAAGAAACGAGCTTGTTTTTCCTATAAACATAAACCATCATTGGACTTTTAAACCCAATCCATTTCTAAGCAAGACCAACAACTTATTTATGAGATCGTTGATATTTCGAGAACTTGTTTTTTTTTAGCTTATGACACACTGATAAGCAGTTTTGAAAACTTAAAAACACCCATCTCAACTTATTATGAAAACTAGAAACAAACACGAGACACAAAGCGGGTCATTTGTTTTGTTGTGACATCGAAGTGACTTGTTCGAGTGTTTATGGTATAAGCACACGGTATGAAGGAGTCACGAGGTCGAAATCCACGCCCTTTGTCTCACAGCTTTGTCTAGGAAAAACACAAAACAAACTCGAGTTTTATCGAGCCCTTAAAAACTCAAATGCATGCATACATGCTCAGTATATACTGAGTCGAAATATAACAAAATATAATACAGCCTCGAAAAACTATATAAACAAATCGTTTGGTATTAAAACACAACAAGTAACTTAGTTCAGTTGGTCGAGTCGCTTGGCTGACGAACGAGAGGTCCTTGGTTCGAATCCTGCCTACGGCAGTTTTTGCTATTTTGCTATTTTTGAAACTTTAGTCTTTTGGGCAGTTTTAATCCCTCATTTTCAAACACTTATCACATTTTCTTAAAACCTTTATAAATTGAAACTTATATAAAATGTGACAATATCAATCCCTCAAATTCGAATAAGGTGCCACTTTTCTTGAAACTTATATAAGTTACTAACTTACATAAATTTCACCCATTTAACCCCACAACTTCAAACTATTTAACACTTTTCTTAAAACTTTCATAAGTTTTGAAACTTATATTACTTTTACAACTTCAATCCCTAAGCTTAATACTTTGACACTTTGCGCTCTAAAACTTTTGTAAGCTTAATAAACTTATACATTGGTACCAAGTTTCGCCTAGACGAATATGTTTAGCATACAATTTATTTGACGACCTCCTCCGCGTAAACTACAAATAATATATTTGTCCAAATATATTATTTACCCACCGCTTCAATAAATATATATTGTATATATATCTTCACACTTCGAAACCCAACGAATCTAATAAATACAATACGACTTGTATTTATTTATCCTTCGATAATACTTAATCCAATATTCGAGCTAACTCTCATGTGAATATATTGTATATATTCTCATACTTATTCCAAGAGCCAATGCTTACAAATATTATCACAACTACATTTTGTGTGCATCGATAAGTCAGATTTATCTCAGACTTCCATATTATTCAGGTTGTCGTTTGGAGCCATTTTCATCCTACTTCTGACATTACTTTACTCTGTCTACCATTCCACCAAGGTGAGTTCATAGCCCCACTTTTCTTGTTTACAATTTTATAAACTCTTTGGGGGAGATACATGCTCAAATACAATGCTTTTACTTTTACAAGTACTCTTACCTATATACATGTTACTGTGAGTTCCATAGACCACTCTTTTACATATTTTTGAATTACTTTTGGGGAAATACATGCTTGTATTTCATATAAACTTTACTAGTTTACCTTAAACATTATACTCAGTTGATAAACCACTCTACTTGTTATTGAAACGTAATACTTGATTTTACTTACAAAAATACTATAAACTTTTGCGGATTACTACGAACTTATGAATTCACATTTATACATTTTTATATCTCATGAAGAGATACCTGCTATAAACATGATCACAAATGATTTTCAACTGTATGCTATACCTGATTCACTATTGCCTAAGTTTACCTTATTGCCATGTTCGAAGTCCCTCATTTCATGAACCTTAATCACTTACGAGTGAACGTAAATAATTGTGAATAGATCTATTTGGGACTGACAATCCCCGTTTGGGTCTGCTAGGATGAGCCACCCAGGCGCACTTTATTTGAACAAACTTATGGTTATTGGCAAATACCCATCCTGAGGGCCTATATACTTTACATCATTTTGATGCCTATTAAGCGTTGAGTGTCATGAGACTTAGAGCAATAGAAACGATACTGTAGTCATGATACAGTATTGCCATTATTTTATTAAACTTGAACTTGTATTCACTATATAGCAGAAAATCACTACTTGGCAAACTATAACTATTTATTTTGTTGACCTATTTAGGGTAACCAAAGCAACTCTGGGTGTATAACTACTTAACCCACTACTTACTTTATAACAAACCAACTATGGGTGTATAATATCGTAACCCACCGCTTATTTTATTAATAATTGTATTTGTTACAATTATTACCTAAACTTGGAACTATTGAAAATCAACTGATTTCATGCAAACTCTATGGATTCATTCACACTTTGATTTTGACAAATCAACTGGTTTAACTATAAATACTATGGTATTACTCACTTTTTGACTTCGATAATCAACTGTTTATTTATAACTGCTATGGACTCACAAACTCTTTGATTTTGGAAATCAACAATATTTACTCACAAACTCTTTGATTTTGGAAATCAACAATATTTACTCACAAACTCTTTGATTTTGGAAATCAACAGTTTTACATACAAACTCTATGAACTCACCAACCTTTGTGTTGACGCTTTTAGCATGTATTTATCTCAGGTCCATAATGAGCAAGGATGGCATGGAGGAGCACGGATATTTATGAAGGCTATAAATTTTATTATCATTCGAAAACCTATTAAATAAACTTTGAAACTACTGGGACCTTATTTTGTAAACTCTGATATTCGAATGATAAATCTTTTAAAACGACCAAATTGGTGATCGTTTTCTACTATTCAACTGTTGTGCCATGAAGTAACACCCAATTTAAATTCTGCTGCATATCACGAAATTGGGGGTGTTACAAAACATGCTAAAAAGTCAACACAAAGGTTGAGTGAATTCATAGAGTTTAATAAATAATAAGTTGAATACATGCATTATTCATAAGTTGACATGTAACGAATACAAGTCGGGAAATAAGATTATAGCATCGAGCTCATGAAACCGAACATTGACCTAGTTTTAATAATGCCCCATAAGAGGTAGTTTGCCAACTACCACGAATTCTCAATATTATGCTACCCGTTAAATAATGAGAGCGACTCATCCGGACAGGCTCGTCAAGCCAAATATGCATATTCATAATAATAGCGTTCCCCATGGAATTAACGGTTCATGAAATTAGGGACTTAAATGGCAAAAGCTACTCAATAACTATAATCGTGTAATCGGGTCAAGCATACCAAAAGCTACTTGTATTCAGTTTAAAAAAAAAACTAGCATGTATCCCCCTCGCGAGGTTTATAAAGCATTAAAATGAGTAAAGGCGAGGCTATGAACTCACCGTAAGCAAAGTGAACAATCAAGTGAAGAAATGAAGAAATAATCCGCAAGAACTCTACAAGCAACCTAGAATATATACGCGTGTCTTAGCTTTTATGAATAATGATACAATCATTATTATATGCTATATAAGTTACGATCTCAATTATGCTTGGTACACAAAGTTTAAATAAGCATCAAGATTTAATTTGGTATTTAAAAATGACTTACAAGTATAAATTTTACTTTTCTTACCAAAATTTCATGTTTTTAGTCCATTTTTATTCTTAAGTCTAAATAAGTATTAAGGTTCAATTTAAGTCTAAAGGTTCACTTTTAGTCAAAGGGTTCCATTCTTAGTCAAAAGGTTCAGATTATGTCTAAAGGTCCAAAATATATTAGGTGGTTCAAAATAAAACATAAGGGTCCAAATTCATAAGTTATTAACCTTTTTATAACTTTTAATTACAAAGCTGATGGAATTTTTATAACTTAACCACTTTCAACAATTCATATCTCCCAAACCGTAAGTCGAAAAATTATGTTCTTTATATCCCCGGAAAGGTATTCGACCATACTAACAATATTTGTGGGGCCCACTAATTTAGAAGTTTCGTAACAGTAGTGAATTTATTATTTTTCCCCTTACTACCCAGTTCTGAATTCACTAATATCACAACAGTCCCACGAAAAATACAATATCTTGAGTTCTACAAGCCCGATTAATCTCATTCTGTGGCCACGTTTAAGTTGAAATGTTATCTACAACTTTTATGTTTTGAGCAACAGGTGGTCATGTACAAAAAAAAATGACTTATATAGGTTTCAAATCTGTTACTCAGAATATGACATGTTTCACGAAAACATTTTTAGTTTAATCATCGGGTGTCGTCACGGGAATCACCACACATGGAAATGACCACAAGACATAGATCTACAACTACATATTTTTATTTTAGGTCCATGGTCTACTGTTTCGTCCAGTTAATTACGTTTTTACCCCTAATCAGAATAGTGTTTTCAGAATAAGTCCTTTTTAGTGTTTTCTTGTAATTTTTAACATGTACCAAGCATATTCAAGCATCAAGAACTTATATAACATACAAAATACATAAAATAACATGAATCTCAGTAGTGAAATGAATAGAAGAAATGAGTGTTGGTTCCTTACAAAAGATCAAGAACAAGGATAAGCAAGATTTCAAGAAAACCCAAGAACACCAAAGATGAAACTCTAGCTTCCAAGACACCAAGAATACTTTTATAACTTCTTTGAAAACCTTTAAATCACAGCCATGAATACCCTTGAAAACCTTTTAAAAACTCTTGAAGAAACTCTTGAAAACCTTGACTCATGGAGAAGAAGATGACTAGGATCAAATTAGCACCAATGGACCTTTATTCTTGCACCACTTCTTTAGTAGAATCAAAACAAAAAGTGTGTCTCTTGAGATTGAGAACCCACGGCCAAGAAATGAAGAAGAGAGCAGGTTTTAGATGAGATTTGCTTGTAGAATGATAGTGGGAGAGAGTTTTGAGGTGATAAACAAGTTTGGAAGGTTAAAGGGAACATTTGTCCACACTTTGGACAAGTGTGATGATGTGTGGACGTTACAAACAAGGGAAGGAGGGCAAAATTATTTTATTAGTGCAGGAATTTAATTTAGTTTAGGTTATAGAGTGTATTGTGTAGTGTAGGTTGCTCCCGGTAATTAAACGTAGGGTTTTTAAGACACATAACGCAATACCGGGTAGTGTAAAATTGTAAAACTTCTAAAAATATAAAAACTTGTTATCATAATATATTTTAGTAATTTAGATGAGTGGTGAGTTCATTGGAAGATTTAAATGTAGTTAGAACATAAAAACGAAGGTTTAGAACGCGTAAGACGTAAAAGGTGCAAGGTTTAAGTAAAAATGGAAAAAGTGAAAAGTGACTTTTAAAATAGGATTGTAAGGAATCAAAAGTGTATAAAAAGTGTAGAATGGACATAGTCTAGTGTCGGTTGAATAATTGAACGTGTTATGTCGTACGCGGATAACTTCTGACGAAGTTAATTATTTAAAAATAGAATAGTTAGGTAATTAAAATAGAAAAATTAGTGACATGAAATTACGAAATGTCACAGTACGCACTCCTTAAGAGAGCGACGTCCCGGCGCTCAATTCTTCTTAATCGCCGTATGGTTTAATGGTGAAGAGATAACGATATAGACAAGTCATCGTCGAGATTTCCAACGAAAGTTGAATGATCAAAAGCCAAAGCATCAAATATGTTCAATGAACAAGAGTGAATGGATTGAAGGATTCTAACAAGTCGTCAATCCTTGGAAGCAGATAATAGTACATTACTATTAGCTTATCAAGCTCGCGGTGGTCGATACAAATTCGGAAAAATCCACATAACAAATTACGAGTCGAGAGGAGTTCATAGCCCAAAGAATGATTCGTACGCACGCTATGGCGGATACACATAAGCCTACTCATTTATAATTCGTCACTTACATAAAGAGGCGTCCCAATCCATGTAAGTAAGGAATTATAAAATTATAGTTCGGCGGTTTATAATTTTCTTATTCAAATGAAGAGGCGTCCCAATCCATTTCAATAAGATGATTATAAATCATCCTACTTATGTATTGCCAACACAAAACACAATAAAAACAACAACAAATGTTGTTCTTCAAAATCATAAGAAGTAAAAAGAATGAGACGTTAATCAATCACGTTTCGAAGGTAAGTGTCAGAAGACAGCACGATCCGAGGTAACAATTTAAAGTCAAACTCCCACCAACTGGAAGAGTTCAAGACGATGGATTACGAAGCAATGTATACGCTACTTTATAATATGGTGACAATTTGGGTAATAGGTAATTGACAGGACGATTTGCAAGATGATAACAAGATAGTATATCCGGAACTCGTCCAAATAGTTTATGTAGTAGCAGTATCTCAGTGATTCAGTTTATAAAATGGTGGTGAAGTGTCTTGTAAAAGGATGACGAAATTTTTGATTGGATAGTGACAAATAGTGTATATAATTTTAGCGAAATGGTTTATAAAGTGATAGTAAAATAGTTTCATAAGGTAATGGCAAAACTTGTTTGTAAGATGTTTACAAAACAGTTTATATGTGATTAACAAAACATTTATAATTCGATAGTAAGTCTGGTTATTAATTTATAAGGTATTAGTAAGGAAATTCTGAATAGCATAGTAAATCCGTTTGAAATATAGTGGAAGGATAGTTTATAAAATAATAATAAAATTTGTTACAAAACGATAGTGAAATAGCAAGTGCAACGGACAGAAGTTGTCGCAACCTGTTGATGCAAAATAGTAGGTAATTATGGGTTGAATAAATTTCATCACTTGGAGTAAAAATGTTATAAGATGATAGGTTAAAGTCGCGTTCAATTTAATTAATTTGTATCTAGGTGATGGGTTACGAGGTGATGTAGTGTTCCAAAAGTTTAGGAAAAATATTCAAATTCATTTTCGGAGGTGGATAGTGAGATAATCAAGGGGAATCGATAGACTGAGATGGGTTTTATGTTAAACAATGTTGTGTAAGGTCATGAAAAGTTTTTAAATTATCACTCAGGATGTTTTGAAAATAAATGAGACCGTTGTGCCACCCACAATGTTTGAGAAAGTTTAAGGGGATCATAAAAATAAATAAGTATGTATAATAGTTTAGTAATTTTGGTGGAATAAATACATAATTGGGAGAAGTGGGGTTTGACATGATGACCTAGATACTGAGTATATAAAGAATAAGAATCGGTAAAACATTTATAAAGATAAGTAGTCGAGAGTAAACAAAGTGTATATGAATAATCTTTATATACATAGTATCAATAGTGGTGCTTCGGAAAGTAAGCAGAAATGCTTAGAAAACATGAGTTCACGGGGAGTAAGACAACCAATAAAAATTGATAAACTGTAACATGTTTCGATGTTATATGAAATGATATTACATACGGTTATGAAAGAGTTTAGAGACCATTGTAATCACAAACAATGTCTGAGAAATAAGAGAGACCATTGTAATCACATACAATGTCTGATAAATAAGAGAGACCATTGTAATCACCTATAATGTCTGATAAATAAGAGAGATCATTGTAATCACCTACAATGTCTGATAAATAAGAGAGATCATTGTAATCACCTACAATGTCTGATAAATAAGAGAGATCATTGTAATCACCTACAATGTCTGATAAATAAGAGAGATCATTGTAATCACCTACATTGTCTGATAAATAAGGGAGATGATGCGTGGTTTTACGACCTTACAACAGGTTTTACCTCTCGAGGGATCTCGAGAAGCTTGCAATCCCCACCAGGCAGTGTACCTGACCGATGTAGTATAGTGAAGTGGCAAGTACCGGGGGATTGATCGTTCTCTAGGGGAATAGTGTCGTTAGGATTGAAAAACTACTCTAATAGGTCTAAGGGTGAGAGAAGATTCTTTTTTCTGTATTTTTATATTTTTTATAAAAGCAAGTAAAATCTCGGGTTTGAAAGAGTGGGCGGAATTAGTTGCTAGTCAACTAACCCAAATGACTACAAATGCAAATAAAATAAAATAACTGAAAATGAAAAGGTTGTGAAACTTATATGGAGAGAAATGTTTACTTAGATTTCCTTACTCCCTAACTATCTTTTACCGATTGATTAGTGTGTATTAATTGCATGGATGACAGGTGTATTCCTTAATACCAATCGTGGGGTGGCGTGCGTACTTCCCCAACTCTACAAGCTCCTACTTCACTCCTATGTCGAGCCGGCTAAGAAGCTCCTAACATGGGATCACTAGAATTCGGTCATGCATTAAATACAACCATAAAAACCCTAGTACGCATTGGTTCATGTTTCTTAAGACGTTCAAGCAAGTTACCGTATAGGAGGTTAGCCAGTTTTCTTAAGCCTAACATCGATAAACAATCATCCAATACAATTAATAACACACTAATAACTAATAATCAATAGTTAGGTTTTATTAGATCTAAGCAAACACAAGATAAATCTAGCCTAGCATGTTAATTAAAAGACAAGAACAAGATATAATCAAACAACACATAGACATATTGAATGATTAATAGATTACTTATCTTCAATTAAACATGGGAGATCCAAGGGTATAAAACCCTTAAAAATGGCAGAAAATTCGTCTTAGGGTTTTTCCTCACAAAGTTGCACACTATGAATAAAAATTGCAAAACTATATATAGAGTTTAGGGGCTGACGGCGTCACGTTGTAGGAGGTGACGCCGTCACCTCGCCGTGGCTAGCGTTCTCGGATGGTCTTCCTGACGCCGTCCCTTTTTAATCCTCCAAAATCCGCTCTGGCCTATCAAGGGTTGACGCCGTCAGAATAGTGCTTGACGCCGTCTCTCTTTAACTTAAACCGTGATGGCCTTGATCACCTTAAAGGGTGACGCCGTCAGACTTTCCATTGTAAAACTCTCTGGCGCGTCACGTGTATTTTTCATATCCACCTCTTTTGCCAAGCCATGACGCCGTCAAGAGCAATACTTGACGCCGTCAAGTGTACTTTTCCAGCAGCTTTGGAGACTTTGTCGTTTTCTTCACTTTTATGCTCCAAAAACGTCCAAAATGCTTCCTTTTCCAGATTTCTTCTCCAAAGTACCTAAAATGGCAAAAGGAACGATTTAGGGCAATATTTGATCAAATAAATACGATTTAGGGCTTAAATGACCCCCTAAAAGCGGTACACTTTTCGCTTCATCAAATACCCTTACACTTGAGATTTGCTTGTCCTCAAGCAAATGCGCTTTTATTCTAATCAAAATACAAGTTAGGGGTCATTTAATGCTAATATAAAAGTAATTACAACAAATAGTCGTTCCACTTTAATCATAATAAGCACGGATATTACACACTAGCACCTCACAAGTAGTGTTTAGATACTCACATCTCTCAGGTGTCATAAAAGTATATCTCATAAATGAAAACGGATAATATCTCTCACTACCTGTCATAGCAAATAGATTACCATAGGCTTGGGAAAGGATCGAAAACCTTCTCAACTAGGCGTAATTACCTAAGATAAACTATCAAAGAGGGCTTTTACATGGGTTATAACTTGTGGTGTAGGGATATGATAAACACGGTTTTGTTGGATAAAGGATATTTTACTGGTGGCGAGTTAAAGATCTTGATTAATTACATGTAAAATATGGCGTTGCTAAGCCAAGACTAGACTCGACTTAAGCTAAAAACAAAATAACAAAAACATAAAATAAACATAAAATGAAACGGGATGGTAGTCCGTATGTTTTTTCTACTTTTCTTTTTCTCATTTTTTTTTTGTATTTTTCTTTATTTTTTTTCGATTTTTTTTTTTCATACACTCTTGCCCTACCATCCAAAATAATACATCATAGGGGCGTTGCATTCCCCTTACACTTGAACTTTTACATAACTTTACAAATAACTATTCTAATGACTCGAATTAAGATAATCGAAACACTTGGAGTACTTTTAAAATATTTAGCACATATGGGGTTAATAATGTTGTTCTTCCCCATTACTCCATTACACTAGTACTTTACCCATGAGTCCCAATCGTCCCAAAACAATATGTACAAGGATATGACTCGACTTAGCAACCATGTAATCAATTAGATAATTAACTTGGGGTTTAAACAAATGTTGTCACAATAATGCACTAAAGATGAGTGCACACAAGGTAGGCTAAGGCGATTTGGGTGTACATTTAAGTGGGGTGTAAACAAATTCTTACTTTAATTAAAATGCTTAAAGTTAGAAACGAAAAGATAGGCTCTGAGGGGTGTACTAGGGGTATCGTGTACTAAAAATGAGTACAACGCAAAGGGTGTGGGAGAATAACTTGACCAATGTAGCCAACGTAATTATAACAAAAACACAGGTGTAAAACAATGGGTTAATCCTAATGCCTCTTATCATGTAGTAAATCTATCTATACGAATGTAGTCTCACTTGTGGCCTCGGAATGGTCCTAACGCAAGTTCTAGAATCTAAGTGCTACCGGTACACACATCATAGCATAAATGCTTTTCCTACCAATTCTAGGGGCGAACCTCACATATTTGGGGGTGGAAAATTTTTTAGTGGTACGGTTTTGTGCTAGTCATATAACTCCTATCCGTGAGACACTCATTAAGATCAAAGTTTCACTCCTATTTGTTGTAAAAAATTTTAAATTTGGCACTAAAATTGCCTTAACAGGTATTTCTCTCAGTTTTATTACACATCTACTATTAAACAAACAAAAATCAAGCGTAATTGTATTCTCTAAAGTATCGTACTTTACCCCCCCTTACACTTAAGATGAACATTGTCCCCAATGTTCAAATAATAAGATGTAAAAGTAAATAAGGTAAAATAATGAAATCAAATACTCCCCTGATTCGTTCGGTGGATAAAGAGGTAACATGGTTAGATCTTCTTCCAATAAAATGTAGAAGCTCCAAGACTAAAGCATCGCCAAAAGCTTGATTCCACATACATCTCCTTGTCCAAAATAACCTGTTAAACCTGAGAAAACAAACACAAAAACCTGCATAACATCAGCGGGATAAATCTATATAAGGATATAATGCTTGTGGAATGATTATTTTGTAGATTCCTGGAGTTTATAAGTTAGAGATTTAATAAAAACTTTTTATGAAAACAAAACTTTCAAAAATTTCAGAAAATTAAAACCTGACGCCGTCAGGTTGTAATGCCTGACGCCGTCAGAAATGATCTGACAGAATTCTCATGTTAAGTTTCCGGAAAATTTCTGGAAAAACCTATACCTTACTTCCTGGAATTCCTGCAAAATATCATTATGACTCGATACAAGCATTTGACTCAAACAAATACTAATATGTATGTTAATTTATTATTGTTATGATTCATGTTCATTTGTTCTAATAAACCGATTTGGATTTCCCTTACACTTAACTTTTGCAAAATACCTTTATATGTAGTTAAGACGAAGTTAAAAACAAGATAAAGCATTTTCACAATTTACTTTTGAACATGAATCAATAATAATAAAAATTAAACATACATACGGAAACAAATAAAATCAAACAAACAAATAAATAAACACACAAAGCAAATAAAGCTTTGGTTGCCTCCCAAGAAGCGCTTTTCTTTATTAACGAGTCTTGTAGCTAGACTCAAAGTCAGGGGTTCTACGTTTTTTCCATTTTGCTTCTCAATTGCCCCTTTGATCATCCTAACAACCTCCATATCAACTTTGTATTTAGGTCCTAGGTTCAAGAAATCTTTATAATAAAGGCTTCTCTTATTCCAAACATAGTCCATGCCTTTCTCTTTATCCTCATCATTGATGTCCTCAATCGCACCAATGTTGTCCTTGTCAAATCGAGGCACAAAACGAAATTCATTTACCCGATAAGGCATCCTATATGTGATCCTATCTATGTGATTAGAAAACTGAACCGTGCCTCTTAAACGATCATACTTTAAATTGGATGCTTCAATAAACGGCTTACCTAACACCATGTGAGATAGGCGGCAGTCAACAACACTTTCCAAATCTTCTAAGATCATGAAGTCGGTGAAAAAGGTAAAATTCCCAACAAGGATATGCATGTCCTTAACCCTTCCAACGAAGTTGCAAACTCCGCCGGGGCACTTGGGGTCTTTCCTAGGCTCAAGTGGTGTGTTTATGATCTGGCTATAAAGGCCTGAGGACATCACGTTGGTTGGGGATTCACAGTCAATGTAAGCATGCTCAACGTATTGGTACCCAATCATACATGGTATCTTCACATTCCCGGGATCACCCCTCTTAATCTTTGGGTCAATTCTAACAAAAGGTGGTCGAGGGTTATCAACTAGGTTGTTATAGTAAGCAATCTCCTCCTTAGTGGGGTATTCATTGAAATAATCATCCAACCTAGGATCTACCTTCACTTCATCAATTTTCTCAATCAACTCCTCAACCGTAAAATTATTACGTTCTAAGTAATTATCTGAGTATATGGCGGTCTCTAAGTTGTTCAAGGCATAATCAAGCTCTATATCAATCATTCTATTGAGCTCTCTGAGCTCGCTAATCTCATCCTCAATTTGGCTACGCAACAAAGCCACTTCGTCAGGTGTAAGGGGTGGATTCGCGTTTTCCATAATGGCAAACTGAATAGTCAATGAAAATCTTATACGAACAAAAGCACGAAGAAAATAGATAGACTAAAGAAAAACCTAGAAAAATAAAATAAAAATCTCACTAGAAAGGAATCTAGTGAGTAGACCTAATAAAATAAAAATTCAACCTAAACAATAACTATTCCCCGGTAGCGGCGCCAAAAACTTGATGCGTGGTTTTGCGACCTTACAACAGGTTTTACCTCTCGAGGGATCTCGAGAAGCTTGCAATCCCCACCAGGCAGTGTACCTGACCGATGTAGTATAGTGAAGTGGCAAGTACCGGGGGATTGATCGTTCTCTAGGGGAATAGTGTCGTTAGGATTGAAAAACTACTCTAATAGGTCTAAGGGTGAGGGAAGATTCTTTTTTAATTTTTTTTTTTTTTTTTTTTTTTTATATATTTTTTATAAAAGCAAGTAAAATCTCGGGTTTGAAAGAGTGGGCGGAATTAGTTGCTAGTCAACTAACCCAAATGACTACAAATGCAAATAAAATAAAATAACTGAAAATGAAAAGGTTGTGAAACTTATATGGAGAGAAATGTGTTTACTTAGATTTCCTTACTCCCTAACTATCTTTTACCGGTTGATTAGTGTGTATTAATTGCGTGGATGACGGGTGTATTCCTTAATACCAATCGTGGGGTGGCGTACGTACTTCCCCAACTCTACAAGCTCCTACTTCACTCCTATGTCGAGCCGGCTAAGAAGCTCCTAACATGGGATCACTAGAATTCGCTCATGCATTAAATACAACCATAAAAACCTTAGTACGCATTGGTTCATGTTTCTTAAGACGTTCAAGCAAGTTACCGTATAGGAGGTTAGCCAGTTTTCTTAAGCCTAACATCGATAAACAATCATCCAATACAATTAATAACACACTAATAACCAATAATCAATAGTTAGGTTTTATTAGATCTAAGCAAACACAAGATAAATCTAGCCTAGCATGTTAATTAAAAGACAAGAACAAGATATAATCAAACAACACATAGACATATTGAATGATTAATAGATTACTTATCTTCAATTAAACATGGGAGATCCAAGGGTATAAAACCCTTAAAAATGGCAGAAAATTCGTCTTAGGGTTTCTCCTCACAAAGTTGCACACTATGAATAAAAATTGAAAAACTATATATATAGTTTAGGGGCTGACGGCGTCACGTTGTAGGAGGTGACGCCGTCACCTCGCCGTGGCTAGGGTTCCCGGATGGTCTTCCTGACGCCGTCCCTTTTTAATCCTCCAAAATCCGCTCTGGCCTATCAAGGGTTGACGCCGTCAGAATAGTGCTTGACGCCTTCTCTCTTTAACTTAAACCGTGATGGCCTTGATCACCTTAAAGGGTGACGCCGTCAGACTTTCCATTGTAAAACTCTCTGGCGCGTCACGTGTATTTTTCATATCCACCTCTTTTGCCAAGCCATGACGCCGTCAAGAGCAATACTTGACGCCGTCAAGTGTACTTTTCCAGCAGCTTTGGAGACTTTGTCGTTTTCTTCACTTTTATGCTCCAAAAACGTCCAAAATGCTTCCTTTTCCAGATTTCTTCTCCAAAGTACCTAAAATGACAAAAGGAACGATTTAGGGCAATATTTGATCAAATAAATACGATTTAGGGCTTAAATGACCCCCTAAAAGCGGTACACTTTTCGCTTCATCAGGAGATCATTGTAATCACCTACAATGTCTGATAAATAAGAGAGACCATTGTAATCATCTACAATGTCTGATAAATAAGAGAGATCATTGTAATCACCTACAATGTCTGATAAATAAGGGAGATCATTGTAATCACCTACAATGTCTGATAAATAAGAGAGACCATTGTAATCATCTACAATGTCTGATAAATAAGAGAGACCATTGTAATCGCATACAATGTCTAGTAGATTTTATTATTCATATGCAGAGACTTCATAAAATATATATATATATATATATATATATATATATATATATATATATATATATATATATATATATATATATATATATATATATATATATATATATATATATATATATATATATATAGATGCTTTAGGAACAAGCAAGATAGTTGGAAAATATTTTATGTGCATACACTTAGTAATATTCACTATACATATTCGTATAACAAGAGTGCACTTGAAGATGTGTATAAATTTCCGGTTGGAAATTCACAATGCTCATGAATTTCATAAAATACACCAAGGAAGTTTAGTGCACAAAAGGTTACATATATAAAAAGTGATACTTTCGCGGATTATCAGACGAGTTAAGAAATAATTATAGTGCTTCTATAATTATCCTTAGTATAATATAATAAAGATATATACTCAATGGAGTAATAGGAAATTTAGGAAGTAGGCGCGCATGGATATCGGACAAGATGATGGAACTCGTGACTTTTGAAAAATTAAAGGTTATAGTCTAGGTTTTTAAAAGAAAACGACCTAGTTCACTATAACTTATGCTCTGGTACCAATCTATAACACCCCCATTTTCAGAACGCAACGGAATACAACATGGGGTGTTATCTATTAGTCACATAGTACAAGTCATAGGAAACATCGAAACAATTAAAGATGTTTTTAAACAAAGTTCACATTTGATATAATCAGAGTTTAACAAAGTTAGGTCCCAAAAGTTTTAACCAGGACAAGAATCCAAAAGATATATAATTTAAACACAAAATAGTTTTTGAGTTATTAAAAGTTCCATCAAGTGTGAAATAACACGTGTACATCCATCCATGTCCTTGCACGCCCATCCAAGCATTAAACATCAACGGACCTGAGATAAAACATGCTAAAAAGTTAACACAAAGGTTGAGTGAATTCATAGAGTTTAATAAATAATAAGTTGAATACAAGCATTATTCATAAGTTGACATGTAACGAATACAAGTCGGGAAATAAGATTATAGCATCGAGCTCATGAAACCGAACCTTGACCTAGTTTTAATAATGCCCCATAAGAGGTAGTTTGCCAACTACCACAAATTCTCAATATTATGCTACCCGTTAAATAATGAGAGCGACTCATCCGGACAGGCTCGTCAAGCCAAATATGCATATTCATAATAATAGCGTTCCCCCATGGAATTAACGGTTCATGAAATTAGGGACTTAAATGGCAAAAGCTACTCAATAACTATAATCGTGTAATCGGGTCAAGCATACCAAAAGCTACTTGTATTAAGTTTAAAAAAAACTAGCATGTATCCCCCTCGCGAGGTTTATAAAGCATTAAAATGAGTAAAGGCGAGGCTATGAACTCACCATAAGCAAAGTGAACAATCAAGTGAAGAAATGAAGAAATAATCCGCAAGAACTCTACAAGCAACCTAGAATATATACGCGTGTCTTAGCTTTTATGAATAATGATACAATCATTATTATATGCTATATAAGTTACGATCTCAATTATGCTTGGTACACAAAGTTTAAATAAGCATCAAGATTTAATTTGGTATTTAAAAATGACTTACAAGTATAAATTTTACTTTTCTTACCAAAATTTCATGTTTTTAGTCTATTTTTATTCTTAAGTCTAAAATAAGTATTAAGGTTCAATTTAAGTCTAAAGGTTCACTTTTAGTCAAAGGGTTCCATTCTTAGTCAAAAGGTTCAGATTATGTCTAAAGGTCCAAAATATATTAGGTGGTTCAAAATAAAACATAAGGGTCCAAATTCATAAGTTATTAACCTTTTTATAACTTTTAATTACAAAGCTGATGGAATTTTTATAACTTAACCACTTTCAAAAATTCATATCTCCCAAACCGTAAGTCAAAAAATTATGTTATTTATATCCCCGGAAAGGTATTCGACCATACTAAAAATATTTGTGGGGCCCACTAATTTAGAAGTTTCGTAACAGTAGTGAATTTATTATTTTTCCCCTTACTACCCAGTTTTGAATTCACTAATATCACAACAGTCCCACGAAAAAAACAATATCTTGAGTTCTACAAGCCCGATTAATCTCATTCTTGTGGCGACGTTTAAGTTGAAATGTTATCTACAACTTTTATGTTTTGAGAAACAGGTGGTCATGTACAAAAAAAATGACTTATATAGGTTTCAAATCTGTTACTCAGAATATGACATGTTTCACGAAAACATTTTTAGTTTAATCATCGGGTGTCGTCACGGGAATCATCACACATGGAAATGACCACAAGACATAGATCTACAACTAAATATTTTTAGTTTAGGTCCATGGTCTACTGTTTCGTCCAGTTAATTACGTTTTTACCCCTAATCAGAATAGTGTTTTCAGAATAAGTCCTTTTTAGTGTTTTCTTGTAATTTTTAACATGTACCAAGCATATTCAAGCATCAAGAACTTATATAACATACAAAATACATAAAATAACATGAATCTCAGTAGTGAAATGAATAGAAGAAATGAGTGTTGGTTCCTTACAAAAGATCAAGAACAAGGATAAGCAAGATTTCAAGAAAACCCAAGAACACCAAAGATGAAACTCTAGCTTCCAAGACACCAAGAATACTTTTATAACTTCTTTGAAACCTTTAAATCACAGCCATGAATACCCTTGAAAACCTTTTAAAAACTCTTGAAGAAACTCTTGAAAACCTTGACTCATGGAGAAGAAGATGACTAGGATCAAATTAGCACCAATGGACCTTTATTCTTGCACCACTTCTTTAGTAGAATCAAAACAAAAAGTGTGTCTCTTGAGATTGAGAACCCACGGCCAAGAAATGAAGAAGAGAGCAGGTTTTAGATGAGATTTGCATGTAGAATGATAGTGGGAGAGAGTTTTGAGGTGATAAACAAGTTTGGAAGGTTAAAGGGAACATTTGTCCACACTTTGGACAAGTGTGATGATGTGTGGACGTTACAAACAAGGGAAGGAGGGCAAAATTATTTTATTAGTGCAGGAATTTAATTTAGTTTAGGTTATAGAGTGTATTGTGTAGTGTAGGTTGCTCCCGGTAATTAAACGTAGGGTTTTTAAGACACATAACGCAATACCGGGTAGTGTAAAATTGTAAAACTTCTAAAAATATAAAAACTTGTTATCATAATATATTTTAGTAATTTAGATGAGTGGTGAGTTCATTGGAAGATTTAAATGTAGTTAGAACATAAAAACGGAGGTTTAGAACGCGTAAGACGTAAAAGGTGCGAGGTTTACGTAAAAATGGAAAAAGTGAAAAGTGACTTTTAAAATAGGATTGTAAGGAATCAAAAGTGTATAAAAAGTGTAGAATGGACATAGTCTAGTGTCGGTTGAATAATTGAACGTGTTATGTCGTACGCGGATAACTTCCGACGAAGTTAATTATTTAAAAATAGAATAGTTAGGTAATTAAAATAGAAAAATTAGTGACATGAAACTACGAAATGTCACACATATATAGGAACACGTGTCACTTTTTTGAAGGAGTCGCTCAAGATTTTTGGGCGACCTCCGCCCATGGGGTAATTGAAGAAAAAGAAAAATTTTGAGGCAATAGGGGTAAGTGTTGTTGTACTTGTGGGGTATTTAGAGAATTAGCCCATTTTTAAACTTGAACAACCTTAATTTCACAACAGGCATAAACTTGAACATACTCTTGGAGGGTCCATGGTGTAGGTTGTAGCATAATTTTTGAGCTATCATTATAAGACGTTAAGAAGTTAACAAGATAAAAAAAATCGAGCCACGTGACGGATGAATATGGACGAACAAATAATGTAAAGGATTATACCACATACAACTTGCCTTTGGACATATAATATAAACACAAGAAATGGTTACGTTTTTATCAATAAGATTCATATTAAAATGAATAAAAACAAATAGTATTTAAATAACAGAAAATTAAATACAGACACAAATGTTAAAAGCAGGAGAAAGAATCAAATTAACGATAATTAAAATATAATAATAAATGGTTGAGGCACAAGATTCGTGTTTAACACAATTATCACATAACCGATGGCGTGTTTCTTGATCAATGCTTGCTGGAATTCCTCAGAATGGCATGACGTTTTAGGTTTTGAAAAACGAATGAGGTTTATGGGTGTATTTATATAGAAAACTTGACTTGTCTGCAAAAATAATATAACTTTGATAAAACAATATGTTATAACTAAACATGATTTGCATCTCTTTATTGAACAAAAATGATTTTGTAATAACTTGATCAATAAGTTTATATATGTTTCTACAATAAGATCGATACACAAATTAGGAAACTCTTTTGAAAGAAAATCAGAATCTGCAGCAAAAAGTTTATGCACACCTTGCGCGCGTAGGTGTTGGAGTAAAACCTACGGATGGTTGTTTCAATTTTCGGTGTTTCGCCAATTGCTTAGGGGTAAGCTTATTGATGGGCTCATGAGCTAATTGACAAATAAATAAGCTTGTTTTTATATGGCTTATGATCTTATCCACTAAGCTTACGAGTTTATAAAGTGTATAAGGTGAATTGGATAAGCTCGTAAGCCCAGTATAAATAAGCTTATGAGCATATCAAATTTTCGATATGTTTTGTAAGGCTGTTTCAATTAAATGAGCTTAAACAAACAACACACCCACAAGGGTTAGGATGTTATTATTTTATTTTTATTTTTATTTATTTGTTTATTTTGATATTTTTAGCATACTTTCAAGTTCTAAGTGCATTATTATTAGTAGTATATGCTTATAGATTAGCAAGATCAGGTTTCGATTTCAAGTTTCGATATTTCGATCAAGGTTTGTCACATTTCGAGAACAAAGATATCATCTTTGACTGTTTTCCCTTCCTTTAGTCATTTCCAGTTGTGTGTTGGTCTTAGTCGGATGCTAGATGGGGAATGAGCAAGAGGCCGAATGAGTTTGGTTTTCATGTCGCATATTCAACTCGTCTCATACTTTAAGTTCGATTCAAGCGGTGCGTATTCAAAGTTCTAGGTTGTACTAAAAAGTAGACCTTTTGTGGCACGGTAAAAATAAAAAATAAAAAAAGACGCAAACATGTGTTAAAAATATTCAATAATACAAACAGAAAAGTAGCTTTTATTGTGAGTTGGCAAACTACTTGATAACTATTACTTAATAAACATTGAAGAAACAACTATGGCTAGATTATTTCTATCCCAGTGGTAAGGCTATTGTAACAAATGGCAATTTTCCATTTGTTAAAACAATAATTAATGATCGGAATGCACGTATTTAAATTATTTTCCGACTTGTGAAAACGAGAGGTTATCTCGTAACGAATAGTTATTATTCAAAAATGAATATGTGACAAAAACACGAAACGAAATTACACGCGAACCACGAAATTACAAATCCACAAAATACACAAAACTTATTATCAGCGCCACTGTTCATTGAGCCCAACAGCAGCCCAATCCGAAATTCTTAAATCCAAAACTAGTTGGGCTTGAATACTATTCATTGGCCAATGTTGTGTATTTTGTTTACTATTTTGTCCGAATAGAATGAAACAAAATGGTTCTGTGTTTTTAAACACGATTTCGACAAACAAGTCGTCAAACAAATTTCACAACTTGATTCTTATGTCTTTTAAGAATTCATGGGAAAAGGAACCATCGAAAAACACGAACGTTTGAGTATAAATTGAAGCCAAAAGCAAAACGTATATATTCTAGTATACCCGATAAGTTCACTTTTGAAAATTTGCACAAAAGTGATTAATCCCGATTGCTAGCTACAAAATTCATATAGTATGTCCATATTATTGGTGTTGAACAATGTTTAATCAACTCATATGAGTTGTACATGTTTAAAAACACAAATGGTCTTTGTTATTTAAAAACCGATCACACCAATTATCAACTTTTGATTAATTAATCCAACCGACCCAAGGACAAAAACTTTTCCCCCACCTTTTCATATAATAATATCACAAGTGGGTAAAGTTAGGTTTATGTAGCTATCATGTCTTAAAAAAGAAAACCATACGGATGACATTTATATGTCGAATAGTTGGCTATATTGCCATTCAGTCACTCATCAAAAAGCTACCACAACTCTTTATCTCTTCATTGTAAGTCTCACATGTCAGGAAAAATTCAATAATATTAATGTCATACACTGTACGAGGTGTCTCAAAAGTCCATAATAATTCACCCTAGACAATAAACAAATCGACACACACCTTGCTACTATCACCAGTCCTTCCCCAAAGTCTTGGTTGTCAGGAATCCCATTAAATACAACACAACAAATTCCAAAAGTCTTGCATGGCCCAAGGTTTGAATTATTGCCTCTAGGTTTAATAATAAATCGTCCTAGACCCATTTTATATTCAACCTATACTCTATTCTTGTTTCCTACTTATCCCTTGGCTTTCACATGCATTCTCACTGTGATCTCACTTACGAGAACAAGCTACAATGGCCAGAAAATACCACATGCTTCATTCGAACCATACTACAACTTGGAGAATTATTTTGGAATCAGAGTGTTTTCATTTGAGCGAGCTAAGCGATTTCCATCATCCTAGTTCATCTCCACACATGTTCTACCCACCCTAGAGGTGTTGTAAGTTCCCTTAGATCTCATTTCAAGTCATCTCGATTTACAATTTACATTATTTCAATTCACATACTTGTATTTGAACGTATATGTTTGTCCACATATTTTTACGTACACGAATTATCATCTAGGTTCAAACCATGTTCCCCACGATTGAAAAGCCACCAAAGATCACCTATGATCACTCACACTCACCCCATGCAATCAGCACAACCCCAAACGAAACCTATTTCATTTTGCCTATTTCACGTTTAAACCCATATCCCAAAAGACTTAGAAATTTTCTGTCTTTTTGGCTCAAAAACTAGACCCAACTCGACTTATAAATGGCTTTATATCTTCAAAATAACAAAAACAACCCACATATATTTTTTTTCACAATTCGAACCTCTATATAGCCAACTTTAATCTTTATATTTAGAACACTCCATGAAAAGCCCTCAAAAGCTTCTAAAAACACTCAATCTATAAGCTACTAGACCAGACTTGACAACTTAGTTAAGTCTGGTGAGTTTTCAAAATATAAAACGTGCGACCAGGCCACAAAACCACGCCATACCTTCGAATATGTAAACATGACCACCCATTATTTTTGCATCACCTCATTAACAACCTGGAACACTACGTTTTTTGTGTTTTGAACTTCTTGAAATAAGGTCAACCCGTCACTCAAATTTACCCATTTTGAACTGCCCTCGCCAGGTTTTCTAACCAGAATTAATTTGCAAAGTTTATTATTTTCGGTAACGGGCTAACTCAAAGCCCAATAAGAACTGGCGTTTTATCAGCCCACTGGACCCATACGAAATATTTTTAGAATAAAAAAAATAGCCCAAGTCCAGGCCCAAAAGTGTTTTTATGCCCTCGCCTCCAAATTTCTTAACGGGCCTTGTTTTATTTCGTTTTAAGGCCCATTATATCAAAAATAGACATTCTGGTCAAACTAGCTGTTGGCTTAAGCTTGAATAAGCTAAAATAAGCTTATGAAATTTTTGTAGAATTTTTCCACAAGTTTTTATGCAAAAAGGACTAACTTTGCAAACTAGTTTCACTTTGAGGGGCCAAAACTGCCAACTTTGTAAAAACAGGTTCTGGAACAGTAAAAATAGTATCTTTGGGATAGAAAATGACTTTATAATAAAGTATAAACTCAGATTGTCAATTGGGTTAATTTTGGGTTGAAAATGTAACTTTTATAAACCAAGGACTAACGGTGCAACGCAAACACCGTTAGGGTGTAAAATGTAAAAACAATGAAAGTTTAAGGGGTATACAGAAACCTTAACACAACTCATTTTCAATTCATATTTTACGCAACCCACCCTCACATCATGTATTTTTCCACTTCGAACACACATATATATATATATATATATATATATATATATATATATATATATATATATATATATATATATATATATATATATATATATATATATATATATATATATATATATATATATATATATATATAACGACTTTTAAACGATTCCTAACGATTCGTTTCAACCACTTCAAGTAAATGACTATTATGATTTCTGAATCATAACCAGAAAATAATATTATTTATTATATTATTTTTGAACTTCAAACATTTTAAGCATATCATCATCAAATCATCATACGATTCCTCATATCGAATTCGTTATTCATGCTGAGTCAAATTCTCAAACGTTATTATTATTCAGGTCGTGTGTGAAGCTGTTTCCAAAATCTCAACTGAATTTACATTTCAGTGAATCCACTTTTGTCATTTTTGCTATCACATCAGGTGAGTTCATAACCCTTACTTTTACCGGTCTTCTAACTGTTTTGGGGGAGAATACATGCTCGTTTTAAACATACTCAATGATTGTTTATTTGAAATCTGTGAACTGTTTACTCAATATCTGACTATTGAGTTATTATTTGAATTGATTATTTGAAAGCATTATGTGATTGACTGATATGTAACCCCACTCTATTTGAACTTGTTTTACAACTGGGGTGAGAAACATGCAAAACTTTTATGGACCAAATTATTGTCTATGCTATTACGTGGATTAGCCTAAGCCCTATTATGTCCCAAATTGCCCAACTCATGAACCGTTAATTCCTGCTGGGAAGCGCGAATGTTATAAATAGATCTATTGGGAGTAACGTCCCCGTTCGGGTTGACCGGATAGGCAAATGAACGTATACCATGTCGAAACTACAAGTGTCTGGGATACACACTTGCTGGGCCACTAATATTTAACATGCTTCTAGAGCATGCACACTGTTATAGCTTCGGTTGCATGACTTAGTGCTAACGTAATAGACTATATTTTTATAAGACTCGCATGGGTTGCGATGCTCATATACCAAACTCATGGTCCAACTACTAGCGTAATAAACTATTTTATTTGGGTTGCATACCCTACTCTTGTTCCACAACTATAATCTTGCTATGAGGTAAACTGTATTTTTATGACATTGTGAGCGACACAATGGTCACAAAACTTTTATTGAACTCACAGTATCTTTACTGCTTTATCATAAACCTATGAACTCACCAACCTCGTGTTGACACTTTTTAGCATGTATTTTCAGGTATTAAGCAATAGCACACTACTGGAGGCTTTTGGCATGGCAGGGCATGGTCATAGAAGACTCTAATATATTTGGAACCACTTGAAATCTTTTATGGGCTTATATTTCCACATGGTTTTTAAAATGTAGTAAACAAATCTCTTTTGAATATGAAATCTAATTTAAACGGTTGAGATAAAACCGTTCTTTATACTTTGTGTTGTGATATCAATTTAGTAGCACCCCAACATGTATGCTTCCGCTAAACCAGATTTTGGGGGTGTTACAACTATCTAATTTGTTTGGGAAGTCACGAGTTCGAAGTTCGCTTGCAAGCATTTTTTCTTTTTTTAATACAAATAAATCAAAAGGATGTTGGGCCTGGTAAGCAACATGCTGTTGTTGGGCTTGTAGACCAAAACTAGAGATGTATGACATGTAACATTAGGCCTGTGAGCTCCCTGCTAGAAGCTGAGATTGATCCATAGAAAAATTAAAGGAGTTTGACCCGGTAGTTGTCCTAGATTTGGTGTTTGAGCCCAAGTTCACTCGAGGAGTATTAACATTCGAACTCGGATGTGAGCTTTCTCACTATACAATGTCAAAAAATGACCAATGATGATGAAGGTTTAACGAAGATGTAATGTATGGACGAGGGTACACGAACCGATGAATCATGCATAAACTTGCACACGTTACCAAATCTACAAAAACCACGAGTAAAATTATGACAAACCTTGGGCTCAAAAGAGCGGTTGTTGGGATGATTTCCGCGAGTGTCACGTGAGTCACGCGACCTAGAATTGTAACAAAACATATATGTTATAATTGAAAACGTTTTGCATCTCTTTATTGCATAAAAACAAATATGTAATAATATTGTACGTTATGCACACCATGCGCGCGCATAAGTGTTAGGAATAAAACAAACTCAACAAAATTTAATTGAACACGTTTTGCATCTCTTTATTGCATAAAAAGAGATTTGTAATAATATTGTACGTTATGCACACCATGCGCGCGCATAAGTGTTAAATAAAAGAAACTCAACAAAATTTAATTGTTCATACTACAACTTCAATTTAAGCACACCTTCATATCTTTCTCCAAGCAATGTGGGATACTCTTCTCATGTACAATTTTTGTGATTCGAGTGACTTAGTTTGAAACACGATATCTCATTCATATTAATTTCATCTTACATATTATATATCTTGTTGCTTAACTCTCATAATTTACCAAAACCAACTACACAACTTCTATTTGGACACGCGACTTTGTAATAACTCTCATAATTTTACATATTATATATCTTGTTGCTTAACTCTCATAATTTACCTGTGAATTTCACGGGTCTTTTAGCTAGTATTGTATAAAAACGATTTTGTAATAACTTGATCAATAAGTTTATATCTATTTCCAAAATAGATCGGTACACAATTCGGAAACTCTTTTGAAAAGAAATCAGAATCTGCAGCAAAAAGTATATGCACACCATGTGCACGCAGGTGTTGGAGTAAAACAAACTCAAGATAATTTAATAGTTCCTACTAGAACTTATATATAAACACACCTTCATTTCTTTCTCCAAGCAATGTGGGATACACTTCTCATTTAATAACTTTTGTATTTCTAGTGACTCACTTTAAAATACAATATCTCATTAATATTAACTCCATTTCACATATTATGTTGCTTGTTGTGAACTCTCTTCAAAATAATTTACCAAAACCAACTACACAACTTGTATTTGGACACGCGACTTCAATTTATCTATATATATAAATAATATCATGTTAAAAATGGATTATTGATGGAATATTGTTGTAAAATTTAGTGCACTTGAGGGATTAATTCACACCTGGTAATGGGCTTGGAGGTACGGAGTGTACACCCATCAGGTCAATGTTTACCCTACTCAATTAAGTGGTTTTGTGGTTTGTTGCTTGTATTATGAATAATGCTGCTGATGCAGATCATTCTGCTGCTAGTGTTATTCATACTACTGCTGATGCAGAACATTCTGCTGCTAGTACTAACATTCTGCTGCTAATGCAGAGTTACTACTGCTAGTGTTAAGACTAACAGTTTCTACTGCTAGTGTTAAGACTACCAGTACTAAGTTAGTACTGCTGAGCATTGTTAATGCTGGTAAGCTTATTGTTCCTGCTGGTAAGCTTGTTACTGCTAGTAAGCTTATAACCACTGATTCCTACTATTATGGAATATTATATAATAATGGGTCGTTAATTATATATAATTCCATGGGCTAGGGTTTGAGTAAACTCTATTATAAATAGAGGTCGTATCATAACTGCATGGAGATATAGATATACAACACACAAACCCTAAACACTTGAATACGATTCGGTTCTTGATTTGTGCCTAAAACAAGAACATCACTTGGTCTTATCCCATAGAGATATTCGTGTAACCCAGGCATAGGGTCGAATAGTTTCTATTGGAAAGTGATAACACGATTTCAAGTGAATATCCGGTACCTTGATCTATTGATTATCTTAACCCTGTTCTGGGAACACAACAAACACAACCAACGATCAATAGAAACTATTTAGTGATAATCAATGGCCGCTGCTATAGGCATATGGCTGCTAACTTTTCCAAACTGGAAAAGTTTGAAGGTGTCAATTTCAGAAGATGGCAAAAGAAGATGCACTTCTTGCTGTCAAACATGAATGTGGTGTATGTTCTGACCACATCCATTCCTGAGGATCATGGGGATGATGCTACTATGGAACAGATGAGGAGCAGAAGCAAATGGGAGAATGATGACTATGTCTGCAGAGGATTAATCCTCAATGGTATGTCTGATTCTCTATTTTATATTTATCAAAATGTTGAATCTTCTCAAGAACTGTGGGTTTCCCATTGGAAGCCAAATATATGGCTGAGGGTGCATCAAGTAAGAAGTTCCTTGTAAGTAATTTTAATAATTACAAAATGGTCGATTCTAGACCTGTCATGGAACAATACAATGAACTTCTTAGTATACTTGGTCATTTCACACAACACAAGATGAACATGGATGAGGCTATCTCAGTCTCTTGTATCATCGATAAATTACCTCCTTCTTGGAAAGATTTCAAGCATATGCTTAAGCATAAGAAGGAGGAATTAACTCTTGTTGAGTTGGGCAGTCATTTGCGCATTGAGGAATCACTCAAAGCTCACGAAAGTGACAAGCTAAAGAGCAGCAATGTTGCTGGTCCATCAGTTGTCAATATGGTGGAGCATAACAACTCCTCCAGGTTCAATGACAACAAGGGCAAACGTAAGCATCAGGATAACACCAAAACTGATCCTAACAAGAAGTCAAAAGCTACTTGTTGGAAGTGTGGTAAAACTGGATACTTCAGGAATGATTGTAAAGGTGTTAAGATTGGCAATAAAACCAATGGATCAGGCACGAGTGGATCTGAGAATGGTAATACCAATTCCCTGAAAGGTCAGAATATATTTAATAAGTCTTTTGAGATTTATTATGTTACATATATATCTGAATTGTACTTTGTGCAGGATGATGATGTTGCGTGGTGGGTTGACTCTGGAGCAACAATCCATGTGTGTAAAGATAGAAGCTGGTTCAAGACCTACGAGTCAATGAATGATGGTTCTATTCTTCATATGGGAAATGAGTCAACAGCTCTGGTGCATGGAAGAGGATGTGTTGATTTGAAGTTTAGTTCTGGAAAGATTGTTTCTTTGTTTAATGTTTTACATGTTCCTGATATTAGGAAGAACTTGGTTTCTAGTAGTATTTTGAATAATTGTGGTTACAAACAAGTTATTGAATCTGATAAATATGTGTTATCTAAACATGGTGTGTTTATTGGTTTTGGTTATTTATGTAATCAAATGTTTAGACTTAATATTGTTCATGATATGGTTGATTCTGCTTTTATGTCAACATCTAAATTATATGATTCAACCCTTTGGCATGCTAGACTTGGCCATGTACACTTTGAAAGGATGCAAGATATGTCTAAGGATGGGTTAATTCCAGCATTTGACATGGACACTGAAAAGTGTAAAACTTGTATGATGAACAAGATAACTAAGAAACCATTTCAAAGTGTAAAACGTGAAACTAATGTGTTGGAACTGATTCATAGTGACTTATGTGATTTACATGCTACTCCCTCTTTGGGAATAAGAAATACTTTGTGACTTTTATTGATGATGCTTCTAGGTATTGTTATGTTTATTTATTGGATACTAAGGATGAAGCATTAGATAAATTTAAAGTATTTAAAACTGAGGTTGAATTGCAACAAGAGTCCCTGATCAAAAGATTAAGGACTGATAGGGGAGGTGAGTACATGGATACTCCGTATTTCCAGTCTGTTGGTATAATCCATGAAACGACTGCCCCCTATACTCTTCAGCAAAATGGTATTTCTGAAAGGAAAAACAAGGTACTGAAGGAGATGGTTAATTCCATGTTGTCCTATTCTAGGCTGAGTCAAGGGTTCTGGGGTGAAGCTATGTTAACAGCTTGCTATTTATTAAATAGGGTTCCCAACAAAAGGAATAAGACAAACCCCTTATGAATTCTGGACTGAAAAGAAACCCAACCTGAATTATCTCATGATATGGGGTTGTAGGGCTGTTGTAAGACTCCCTGATCCAAAATTGAAAACTTTGGGTGAAAGAGGCATTGAATGCATCTTTGTTGTATATGCTGAGCATTCCAAGGCATATAGGTTCTATGTTATTGAACCTAATGAATCTGTTTCAATTAACTCAATAATTGAATCAAAGGATGCAATCTTTGATGAGAATAGATTCTCATCAGTCCCTAGACCAAGTCAGAGGATTCCTAATGGAACTAATGATGTTGGTGTATCAGAAATCTCTGATTAGGTCCCTGATGAGGTTGTGGTTCAACAACCTGAACCTGAGCTCAGAAGGAGCACAAGGGTCAGGACTCCAAAATCATTTGGACCTGAGTTTCAATTGTAATTAATTAAAGGAACAAGGGATGAGGTCTCTGACCAACACTCCTATTGCTTTAATGTTGAGGATGATCCCAAAACATTTGATGAAGCAATGAAGTCCCAAGATGTTGCTTTCTGGAAAGAAGAAATAAATGATGAAATGGATTCCATCATGGGCAACAACACTTGGGTGTTGGCTGATCTACCTCCTGGTTGCAAGCCTCTAGGCTGCAAGTGGATTTTCAAAAAGAAAATGAAGGTAGATGGAACTATTGAAAAGTTCAAGGCTAGACTAGTTATTCAGGGCTTTAAACAAAAGTCAAGAATAGACTATTTTGATACTCATGCCTCTGTGGCTCGTACCAGTACCATAAGATTGCTAATTGCTTTGGCATCAATTCACAATCTGATTATTCATCAGATGGATGTGAAGACAGCTTTCTTGAATGGTGAATTGGATGAGGAGGTTTATATGAACCAACCTCAAGGCTTCATCATGCCTGACAATGAAAACAAGGTGTGCAAACTGATTAAGTCCTTGTATGGACTAAAACAGGCACCTAAGCAATGGCATCAAAAATTTGATGAAGTGGTTTTGTCTAGTGGCTATTCACTTAACCAGTCTGACAAATGTGTATATATCAAATTTGATGATTCTGGAAAAGGAGTCATCATTTGTCTATATGTTGATGACATGTTGATCTTTGGCACTGACCAAAATCAAGTTGACCTAACAAAAGAATTTTTGTCATCAAGGTTCTCCATAAAGGATATGGGGGAGGCTGATGTTATCCTTGGAATAAGGATTAAACATGAAAGTAACAAAATTTCTATCTCTCAGTCTCATTACATTGAGAAGGTGTTGAGGAAATTTAATTACTTTGATTTGTAACACCCCCTAATTTGGTTTGTGGCAGCGGAAAAGTAATTAGGGTGTTACGGTGAGGATCGAGGTTTAAATTTCAGAAAACGGCCCGGAAGGGGGCGTTTTGAAAGTTATATGTCATTCAAAAGAATATTTTTGATACAAGAGTGAATTATTCGATTTGAAAATCCCATGAGAAAATGTGATAATTTGGAAAGAATGACATATTTGATTTTACACCAGTTTATTTATCAGAGTAGAAGATGCCCGCTCCGTGTCTTGTCCTGCTCCGTTAATTACCTGAGATAAACATGCTTAAAATGTCAACACAATGGTTGGTGAGTTCGTGGAGTTTGTTAGAACATAACTTTCTTTCAATGAATTTAAAAGGTGTATAGTGATTGTCGAAGTAAATAATAATTCTTCATGAAATAAATAGCAAGTTGTGTTGTATAAAAATCCACAAGCAAATCATGTATGATCTCCAAAATCATAAGTTTCAAGTTATAGATGCAGATGAGCTACGTTGTTATACGCTCGATATAGACTGTTGAGTCAGCTTGTAAATGTAACGATATACCAAGCATTTTGGGTTGTCTTTTGTAGAATTCACAATTAAGTCACATATGATAACAACTAAGGTTCAAGTACAGGATTCATAATCATGACACATAATAATCTAGAGTCTGAAATTTATCAGTGTAAAGTGGTGGTCTTCTAAATACAGCTGTATCCTAGGATATATATGAAACATTCATATATTCATAAAGTTATATTGCCCTAAGCCTCATGACACGCAAAACGTTAACAGTGTACCGGAAAACGGAGTGTTCATCAAATTAATGACGAAAGTTTTGCCCTCATGTAATAGGTGACTTGCCAATTCCTATTTTTCTCAAATATAGTGCATCGCGACTAAATACGACTAACCATGTAGGCATTCCGTCCAAGTATTTAGTGGGATAGGTCGTCAGCCTCCAACAGGTTTCGAAGCTGTTCACTATATTCGCGCTCACCGCAGTGATTAATGGCTCATGATCAAGGGACTTTATGGCAATAAAGTAAACTTAGGCAATATAGGTTTCAGGGTGCATGAATTATGCGTAATTTTAGTCTTGGCAATTATTTCTAGTGAAATGTAGAAATGTCATAATAAAGTAACAGTACATTCATTTGTTATATGAATGCGTACAATAAGTCTCAGTATCATGTTACATCAAGTAGTTTAAAATGTTATCTTGCAAATCCCGTGGTTACGCTAAACAAGCAATTTGCACATATATCAAACATATATTCTTCTCAAGGGTGATTTGAACATGTATAGCATAGTGGATGATTTTGAGTAAATCATGAGAGTTTTCAAGGTATATAAGTAACTTAAAACAGTTAAAGCATGTATCTCCCCCAAAAGTGTTATTAAAACAAGTATTAAAATAGGAGGGGCCACGACTCACCTGGAGCGTATCTGACAAGACGAAATTTTAAGACCAAGTAAACGATCACGAAAACTTCTTCAATACGAGACCTGAGTATAAGCGAAGTCTAAGAGTCTAACTAATAACGAATGTGGAAAGGATAAATCGTATAACGATTTGATCGGTGATGTGAGTGTGTGATATGCTTAAAATGCCTCAAGTTAAAAATATGATATATCTATAATATTATCTTGATTCTTATCTTAATCGACCCAAAATATTACTTTCTCGAAATATGCTGAAATAATATGCAAGTGAAGTCGCTAATATTTCTAATAACGAAACTTTAAATAATGCATAACTTAAAATGAAACATGCATATGAAATGAAGGGTGCAAAATGAAAAATAAACTAAGAATGTCAAGTAAAAATTAATTAGGTCCTTGTCCTTTCCAGATTTTATACTTTTTATCCTAACTGTGTTGCGTTACGTCGTTAGTCCTCGGTTAAGTCCAAAGTCCATAATAGTCCAAATCTTGTCCATATGTCCATAATAGGCTTGGAGTTCAATGGTATGTCAATTTAAGTCCTTTATAAACTGTTTTCACAGCTTCAGTCCATAGTTTTCACAGTTGGCAGTTTTAGTCCTTCAAGTCACAGCGCGTTACATTTTTAGTCCTTTTCATACAATAATCATGGGAAAAATTATCTAAAAATTTATGGAGCTTATTCAATCTTATTAAAGCTTAATTCAACTGCTTATTTCTGAAAACACCTTATTTTTAGCTTATTGGGCTTATTAACGAAATATACTTTAGCCCGTTAAGAAATTTAGAGGCGAGGGCATGGAAATTGTTTTGGATTTGGACTCGGGCTATTTTTATGATTCTAAAAATATATCACATGGGTCTAGTGGGCTTTCCTAACACTTGTAACACCCCAACCCGACAAGGGTAAAGATATCACAATAATGGTTTCATATCAGATCAAAACAAAGCATACATCTATAGCAATACAAGAAATCTCAAAGGTTACAAATGGAATACAGGTACTACAAGGTTACAAATGAACTTCCACTAAATACTAATTCCGAAATAATAATAACTTCTAATCACTTCTAAATCCAGAATAGCTACCAGTCTTCTAAGTCCAAAGGTACTCTCCACCCATTCCCAGCTCCTTACTAAAAACCTGCCGCAGGAAAAGAAATGCGGCTGAGCTACGAGAGCTCAGTGAACAGATATAACGGTAACAAAGCAGTAATACAGAATAATGAATAATAATAACAGTATGGATAAATCAGAGTTAAGCATCAGTATGTAGTAGCAGTAATGAAAGATAAAGAGTAAAGGTGTAGGAAAACAGTAATCCTCTACGAGCCCAGTATCAGTAATCAGTAACAGTAATCAGTATAATCATGTAGAGGGGAGACCTCTCAGTAATCAGTAAATATGAGGGGATTCCTCAATAATGGGTGGAGTAGCTAGCTCCCAGAGTGTGAAAGACGTGTATCGCACACACCATCAGTCACCAGTAATACAGTAATCAGTAATCAGTAACAGTAACAGTTCTAGGATGCATCCATACGCCCCAGGTGGCCATAAACCTCCCAACACACCAAATAAAATACAGTCAGGGACGGAACAGGTCATCACTCTCCTGCCCTAGAGTCATGCCATCGGTGCATCAATGACATGGTCATGAAACCCTCATGACTAGTTATGGCTCGTAGTATCAAACTGTGGGTCAGTGGTCAAGTATCAGTATTCAGTATTCAGTTTAGTTTCATAGGTCAATATCCATTTCAGTATATCAAAAAGTTCATAACAGATGGTTCAGTAACAGAAGGGTCAATATCAGTAGGTTCAATATAAGAAAGGTTCAGTATCAGTAGGTCAATGACAAAGGTTCACAAAAACAAAGAACATGGCAGTGAATCAGAAATCAGAAATGAGACGAAGGCACCTTACTAAAGAAGGGCAGAATATCTGTACCTTTGACCGCAAGTGCAAACATAACCGAAAACATAAGGATTGGAAGCAACTCCTTCTTCAGCGGATCTATACAAATTCATGATCGTCTTAATAATAAGTCATTTTAAATCAGATTACTCATTTTATTCGGCTTTCCATTTTTAGTAACTTTCTATTTATTTATTTTTTTAGGAAATTTCACGAAATAGTAATTTAATACTTTAAGATTAAAATTGATAGTTAATAATAGTTAAGGGTCAAAATGATAATTATAATGGTTTAGAGTTAATTATGTCAATTTAATAACTTCAAGACTTTATATGATAATTATTGTAGTTTAGGTTTTATTATAACAACTTTTAATAATTTAGGGTTTAAATGTCATTTTATTTAAGTTCGGGGTCCAATATTTAAATTATAATATTATATGAAAAATTCTCATACTTGTATTTTTAAACACCTCATTCGACTCAACCATAGTCATTTTATTCGACCCCATTACATACCTATGACAGCCCATGTTTCTTATGCTTACAACTCTTAACTTCATACTTAGACACATACACTTGACACCCTTTTTAACATGACAAACTCACCTATTTTCCACATTGTCGACCCCATAAGCTTTCCTTATCTATTTTACTCGACACACACAAAACTACCTGAATAATTGCACTCCTTTTTACTCATTCGACACATTAAACAAAACACCACACAAGTACTCGAGCACACCCAAATTTACCCATGCAACTCTACCCCACTAACCACATGAAATAACAACCAAGCAGCCCATGTTAAAAGCCCCCATTCGACATGTATTTATGAATTATTTTAGGCGACAACAACCAGTTCCAGTTTATACACAATGATCAAAACAATTGTTCTATTATCAGGTTCATGAAGTTGTGTTGGGTTCGAATTTTACAAGCCAAGAACGACCCTATAACGACATCTTAAATGGTCACAACACTTAACATACAAACACAATTCCAACAGCCCTTATACCAGCCACACGACACAACTACACAACCATATCCGTGACGTGAAATCACAGCCCTTTTCCCGCTTCATTCGACACCACCAACACAACACTTAATCACATAAAATCATAACTCTCCCCTGACCTAGTTCCATGTTATTCGACCCATTCTTCCTTGACACCCAAAACACACACACGACTCCATCTCTATCTCATAAGACACACACACACACGACACCTCTTAAGTAGCCCCTTTTAATCGACATACACATAAACACAGTTAACAAACACAACTATCTCACAACATTACCCATGACCAGCCCATTGCTGACAACCACTCACGCACTAAACATGCACCCACACACATAATTAACGAGTCACAACACTAACCTCTATTTCCATATCATATTCAGCGAGAACAAATGCAAACGCACATACCCACTCGATGTAGGACTTAGCGAGACAAAACCCAACAAAACACTCGCATGAACCATGGCATACACACACATTTGATACACTATGTTTGTTTCTATTAAATACACCATATAGGACCCTCACGTTAATTAAAATCCTGCAATTCCATTTCTTATAATTTCATGCACATTTAAATTGGATTATATGTACGTGTACGCATGGTTTTAGGAGTAAAGATTGTACTAAATATGTTGTTATATTAACGTAATGCATAATAACTATAGACCAAATATACCTCTAAAGGGACGACAGATCGAAACCGTAAGCATATGTTCGATCATGATCGCGAACAGAAACACAAACTAGCAAATCCTATCGTGAACCCAGAACTGAGCATGTGTCGATCGAACTACTACAATCATGTCGCGTCCCGAACAGCAGATCGGATGCAAATCGCTTTTATTTAATTTTTATTTTTTTATTTTTTTGTTGTGTTCTTTGTTTTCCCAACGTACGCTTGGGAGCAAGGGAAAACTGAGCGTTGTATTCTTTTGTACATGAAACAGTAGTGTATGAACTATTATCTGCTTTGCTTTGTTTTTGAATTGGACAGGAAGGAAAAGAGTAGCAGCCGCCAAAGTTGCGTAGGTTTTGTTTCGGGTTTTATTTGTGAGATTGAAAAAAAATGGTATATGGCTTATAATGAAACGTGAGATGTGGTTTAGGAGAAGAGATGGACACGGTTTTTGGAGCAAGGAAATAGGGAGAGGATTGCCTAAATTATGGAGGGTCCTTAATTGTGATTAGCACCTCCCAAAGATATCAAGATTCATACATATCCTTCTATTTTATTCTTGGCCGAAAATTTGGAGATATATGGTACATAAAATATCGACTAGTGTGGTCTAGGAATGGAACATTTATTTTGTACATTTTATTAACAATGTAAGGTTTTATATCAACTTAACTCATTAGGTAACTTTGGTTAAGTTCAAATAATGCTACTTATTGAATTTTCATAAGTTCTTAAAGTTCAAACTTAGAGGGTATTTTGGGTATTTTACGTGTTCAGAAATTTTGGGTTTTACAACACTGATGCTTAATGGGCTTTAATTTAGCCTATTACCGAAAATAGGTTTTTGGTTATACTTTTCTAAGAAACGATCTAGTGTTTCTGTGATTGGTTCGGCTGTTTTAAATGGTTGTTTCTCGATTATTTTTATGTGATGTTTATATGAAAAGTGTAGTTGGTAGTGTGGGCTATCAGGTCGTGTGAAGAGAACGTATAGTCACTAAGTCATAACGTGAGATACGAAGTCATTTTGAAGGCTACTTGGGGACTGTTTTTCTGTGTGAAATCACTTAACATATTTTAGCTTTTTCCCATGTTTTAGTTATACGTGAGATTTAAGTTTCATGCAATGCAAGTATATAATAAATGTGTGAGTGATTATTAGGATTCCATAGAATGAGTGTTCGACTTTTTACATGGTTCACAAATAGTTTAGGCATGCAATACGTTCAAAGTAGAGATGTGCTACACGTTCGAGTGAATTGATGCATGCATGTGTGTAGTATCTTAAACGTATGAATGAGGTGAGTTGTGGTTTTTAAACCTTCACAGTGGAGTGGGTTTGTAAACTTTATTGCACATATTAGTGATACAAAAGTAAAATAATACGTTCGAATATACTATGAAGTATGCATGCATGATACGTGATAGTGAGATGTGGAGTGTGAGACATGGTATTATAAGAGATAAAGGACGCTTACTACACCTCTTAAAAGGTGGTGAAGACTCGCGAAAATGGCTAGCTAGGTCACACGAACGAGTTACAACTCCATATACGTTGCTATACTCATTTTCTTCGAACCAACGAGAGAGGGGTGAGTGCCTTTGGTTATTTGGGGAGTTCCACAGACGATAGGGGAGGAGAAGTAGGTAGAGGAGATGAGGGTGAGAGGTGAGGGATGGCAGTGGTGTTCGAATATTAGCACAAGGACGAGGTAAGCAGTTTACTAGTTAGTTCGAGCTATGTTTTTATATGCTTATTTCTTATCCACTGCTTCCTAATGCGGGACATCTCTTTCTGAGAGGTTAAAGTATTTAGTAATAGGTGCGATTGATGAGAAGTGAACAAGGTGGCTGAAAAAGGTGGTATATATATAGAGGTAGGAAAGTTACACACGTTTTGATTGACTATAAGACTCCAATCCATCAATGATTGATGGTTACTGTAGTTTGAGGGACACATAGGCTTGTTTCACTGACAAAAGAAGATATTTGTTAGGTGAAGTAACATGGGAAATCTTATCCCTTTCTTTTGTAATGTACATCCCTTTCTTTTGTAATGTATATGTATTTAGTTTGTATTTTTGAATGAGAGACAAGAGGATTTAGTGAGCCACGATTTCTACTGCTGTCCTAACTTCATTTTAAATGTTTCATTGTGTTAGAAATATTATTGGAAGAACGTAGGAACAATCGGATATCAAAATGGTTGAGTTTTCGTCATGTTTGCTTATACGTTTTTGAGGTAATATGGGACAAACAATTCGTCCTTCGAAACCTTATTAAAACTCGACATTTAAATTTGGAATTTGGCCTAGGTATAGTCTAGTGGGTGGTGTATGAAATGGTGTAAAAATATTAGGGAGTTGCATTTACAAATTGGGAGAACTCGAGTCATTTTGAAGGGGGTGTGGCTGATCGAGCATCACATGAAATCACAAAATGAAAAATGAATTTTCAGGTGTGGGCTTGGATCGATGATGGTGATGGACTGATGGATGTCTATGTTGGGCTTGGACAATTCATGTGGCCCGCTTGGTTTTGTAGTGAAAGAAGCTAACTGTGATTAGTGAATAATGGAGCGTGATTAGTGTAAAATTTTGTTTGTATAATTTGTAATTAGTGAGATTTGTAATGTGTGATTTATGAAATATTAATCCTTGCGAAGTGGTTATAAGTCGTAGTCCAGTGATGACATTCGGTAATTGTTGTGTTGTCGTAACGTGGTGAAAATAATGTATCAAGAAAATTTTTAAATTTCCCCGAAAAATGGGTTTTGGTAAACAGTCAGTCGAGGTTATCATTAATTAACAAAGATTATCATAAGGGATTTTCGTGGAATCCTACAGTATATACCCCTAAATTTTGAACTTCGTCCCGAAGTTCAGTCCATGATAGGTATTGAAAAGTGTGATGTACTGAGGTGAGAGTTTATGGAAGGTGTTGTCGAGATATTTCTTATTTGAATATCAAAGAAGCGAGATTCCAACTAGATTTATTCGTACCAGACGAATTAAATTCGAATGTTTGGTCAATAATTGAATTCATAGACTACGAATAGTGAAAATAACGGTCGAGAGTAGGAAGTATTTAACACTTAATGTCTAGTGTTCTAACGGTCGAGACTAGTGGATTTTTAATGGTAGCGGTTTGAAATTTAATGATAGTGAATAGTAAAATAACGGGTACTTTCTCCACCTACATTCCCTATTTAACTTTCCCCTTTTTCCTCCACTTTATTCCTTTTCACCTTTTCGATTCGTCCCTTTCATTCAACTTCATCTCTTCCGAAAAGAAATCACTATGCCGCCGATCGCCATAGTTGTTGCTACCTTGTACATTGTCCTTGTTGCCGTGTATTTGGCCTTCTTCCCTGACGAAAACTCCGATTACTACATCGCATCCTTGGTGTTCATCGTTCCCCTCACAATCTTAGCGATTTACGTGGATAAGTTTTTGGGATGAAGATCTCGAGCTAGTGTGTTTAGAATGTATCTTAGTTGTGTGTCGATGTAACCTTTAATGAATGTGGAATAAAATCTCTTGTGTCTTTATGTTTAGCTATCGCCCTTAATAGTTCGCTTTTTATTTATCTTCCAGAATAATCAAGGTGTTTTATCCTATGGTGGCTCTTGCTATCGTTGGGTTGGTGGGGGTTGTTGTTTCTATGGTGGGCCAACCTATTGAAGATTGTATGCCTTATATTGTGTTTATTGTACTATTAGCACTTCCGATGTTAATCATTTCGCTAGGTATTAACTTCCATGGGTTATAATAAAATTTATGTTATTTGTGTTTTCCAAATATTGTTGTAAATTCTTATAGTTTCTAGATTCGTATTCTTCTCGACTTCATATAATAGAGTGAGGGGTGACCAGTGTAGATCTGACTGGGGTTGATTAAAAGTAAAGTTTATGAACAAATTATTTTGTCTCAAGATTTTGTTTTTGGAATGAAATTTGTTATTAAAAGCTTCGAAAAGATAACAGTTCCATTTATAACATGATTCTTCCTAAATTATACATAGTTAGCTAGGCTATGTATAATTGAGGACCAAATGATGTAATTCTTGGTTCAGTATTTATGTTTCTTCAAAGAGTTTTATATGGTTCAGTTAAAATGATTTGTCACAAAGTCGGTCACTCTCTGATTATTTAAAAAAATTTATAAAGTTTTTGTTCATTTTTCGAGGATAAGTCAGAAATTTCTAAGATGGCATTTGGACATTCTGGATATAAACTTAGGTTTTGGGTGAGAATTTCTTACAATGTGGTAACAACTTATGGTTTGATCACAATAAAATTAATTAAATCCTTGAGGTACTATTAGTGTATTGTTACATAACGATTATGAGTAAAGAGGTGTAATGGAAATGGAAATAGACGTAGATTTTTATTATCATGGAAATATTACAAGGTAGATTTCTCACACGGTAGAAAGATAACTGTTACACTTAGGTTACATCCATCGTACCTAAGGTAAATACAATTGGAAATACAACTTAGATAGTCCTAAATTAGAGTTTATTTATTTTACAGCAGGAATACATTCATCTGCTTAACCTAGAGGTCATTCTTCGATACGGTTGAGATTCTTCGGCGAGTTCTTAATCCCTTGCACAGTTCTTGGGCTCCCAATGGGCTTTGTAGTTTGGGCAATGACTCTTGTAATGGCCCATTTCACCACATCCATGGCATTTTATGGATGATGGTTGCTCATTTCCTTCCATGGTTTTGCAATTTCCTGTCTTATGGCCTATTTTCCTGCACCTCCCACATATTGCAGTGCAATATCCGGTGTGATGCATCTTACATTTTTGGCACAAAGGTTTATTTCCACGGTAGTTGTCTCTGTTGGTAGGGGTGGTGACGTAGTTTCTTTCAATTTCTGGGCTGAGCCTTTGCTGGCGAAGATAGTCAATGCGGTCTTGTAGATGATTGCGGATGCAAACATCATTGTGAAACTCACATTCGTTGAGGATAAAAGATCTTTTCTCCTCATGTCTTCGCTTTTGGTTATTTTTCTTGAGTGCAATATCTTGCCTAATTCTTTGAGTACAAGTGCGGATAGGTTTAGCTATTTTCCTTGAATTTGTTAGGCAAACTGGCCTACATCCCAAGAAACTTTCATGGTTATGCTTACAAGGTATAGACTTCTTTCTTTCTTTTCTTGTCATATCATTGTTACTCGGATGGACTGTTGTGGTCACTTCGAGTACTGCTGCAACGATATTGTTTACCAGTTTCTCGATGGTTTTAGGGGTCATGGTTGTTGTGGGCACTACGCGGTTCATGCTGTCCATTTCCTATGAGCATTACATGAAACGCAGTTTTAGTATTCACTTCATCGTTAGAATAATTCAAATAACAATGTATTTGCATATTAGTGCTAACAATGTGATATTAATACAAAATCAATTCAACTGAAGATCATAGAAATACGATGTGTCTGGGTAGCATCGTAAAATAATAATCATCTATTGATATGGGATTGCTAAGGAACAAACGGATTCTTTTACAAAAGTTGAAGTTCAACAACTTTCTCTTCATTCATCAAATTTCCTTCTTAATATTTGTTCTTGGTATTCTATGATTTATTGTTTAGTCGAGGTATATTTGATGTACAATCACCAATAATGTCATAGTAAGTTTGAATACATTCATCAAAATCGACATAACTCTAATAACTTGTTTGATCGATTTTTGCAAAACAACCAACACAAGGTCTTTTATTAATGTCTCATTGATTTACGTGGGTTATTTGTTTACCTAAAAGTGTAATGAATTGTGAGGTTTTGCGTAGCTCTTTGCACTTACAGCATCATAATAAGGTTCGGTGAGAGGAATTTGTTTTTCAACAGAAAGGTATAACAGAAAGAAAGCCATTACACATTAAAAGTTGGTTACAAGCTCTGAAAGTTACAGAATTATTGGGACTACATGAACTACTAACCAAAACTATTTGGTTTATTTAATACAACAACGATACTTAAGATCAGTTACGTCTCTGACGTAGACGTCTAACTTCTGCCTCAAGATCCAGTTGTGCAGCTTCCATGGCTGAGAAACGTTCCTGGCACGCATTCATTTGATTAGCTAACATGCTTTCCAAGGCTGCAATCTTTTGGCTTTGGGTCCTTGCTGCGTCTCTAGCTAACCATAATGCTCTTTCAATGTCTTCAATCCTAATGTGGGTTTGAGTATGGCCTCTACCTAAACAACGGGTTCTGGCATCCAAATTTCTAAGTTCTTGTACGTAATTGTCCTTCATGTTACCAATATTTATTCCTAAACCAAACACTTCTCGTCTTTTAGCATCGGTCCTCTTGAACAGGGTATCAATGTTACGGTCATACCATTCGAATCGTAATGGATGTAATTCTTTTAGCTGTTCAGAGTGAGCGTTTAGTATGCTGGTGTGTTGGTGAAGATGAATCCATATGGAGTCTCGGGTGTCTATATTGTAGTCAGGAGATTTGGGTGGGGATACATTGTTTGGGACATCTGACATGGAGAAATCTGAGGTATTAGGTAAGGGAGAATTTAGGTTGATATTTTCCCATGTCATTTCTTGACGTGAACTTTGTCCAATTTCAAATGTTGGTTGACCACCAATCGGATCTGAATAGGATTCAGTTGCTCTCCTAAGTTTCTGACGTGGAGGTGAGTGAGTAGGTGATGACGAAGATGATTTCTGAGTAAGTTCTATGTCGGGTTGAGGTTGTGACATTTGTACATAAGGATCTTCAGTATTTGGTGTAATATGATAGCTAGGTGATACATGGGTAGTAGGAGAGGTAGTCTTAGCGATGTCAACTGGTAGGGAAGACATGTTACTGTAGCAATCGAAAATAATAATTATGAGTATTTATACGTTCAAGATGTAATGTTGAGTGTGAAATAATGCAGTGGGTAATGTGTGAAGAGTATACATCAAGCATGTAAAGATTAGTACAAAACAATCTTAGTAAGTAATGTATTGAGCACGACAGTCTGCAGACACGGAAGGCATAAGGTGATAAGGTGTAAAATCATTTATTTTGAAAGTGTGGTTATAGTTCGATGTTTGAAAACATTTGGTTCTCTATAACCTGGCTCTGATACCAATCTGTAACACCCCCTAATTTGGTTTGTGGCAGCGGAAAAGTAATTAGGGTGTTACGGTGAGGATCGAGGTTTAAATTTCAGAAAACGGCCCGGAAGGGGGCGTTTTGAAAGTTATATGTCATTCAAAAGAATATTTTTGATACAAAAGTGAATTATTCGATTTGAAAATCCCATGAGAAAATGTGATAATTTGGAAAGAATGACATATTTTATTTTACACCAGTTTATTTATCAGAGTAGAAGATGCTCGCTCCGTGTCTTGTCCTGCTCAGTTAATTACCTGAGATAAACATGCTTAAAATGTCAACACAATGGTTGGTGAGTTCGTGGAGTTTGTTAGAACATAACTTTCTTTCAATGAATTTAAAAGGTGTATAGTGATTGTCGAAGTAAATAATAATTCTTCATGAAATAAATAGCCAGTTGTGTTGTATAAAAATCCACAAGCAAATCATGTATGATCTCCAAAATCATAAGTTTCAAGTTATAAATGCAGATGAGCTACGTTGTTATACGCTCGATATAGACTGTTGAGTCAGCTTGTAAATGTAATGATATACCAAGCATTTTGGGTTGTCTTTTGTAGAATTCACAATTTAGTCACATATGATAACAATTAAGGTTCAAGTACAGGATTCATAATCATAACACATAATAATCTAGAGTCTGAAATCTATCAGTGTAAAGTGGTGGTCTTCTAAATACAGCTGTATCCTAGGATATATATGAAACATTCATATATTCATAAAGTTATATTGCCCTAAGCCTCATGACACGCAAAACGTTAACAGTGTACCAGAAAACGGAGTGTTCATCAAATTAATGACGAAAGTTTTGCCCTCATGTAATAGGTGACTTGCCAATTCCTATTTTTCTCAAATATAGTGCATCGCGACTAAATACGACTAACCATGTAGGCATTCCGTCCAAGTATTTAGTGGGATAGGTCGTCAGCCTCCAACAGGTTTCGAAGCTGTTCACTATATTCGCGCTCACCGCAGTGATTAATGGCTCATGATCAAGGGACTTTATGGCAATAAAGTAAACTTAGGCAATATAGGTTTCAGGGTGCATGAATTATGCGTAATTTTAGTCTTGGCAATTATTTCTAGTGAAATGTAGAAATGTCATAATAAAGTAACAGTACATTCATTTGTTATATGAATGCGCACAATAAGTCTCAGTATCATGTTACATCAAGTAGTTTAAAATGTTATATTGCAAATCCAGTGGTTATGCTAAACAAGCAATTTTCACATATATCGAACATATATTCTTCTCAAGGGTGATTTGAACATGTATAGCATAGTGGATGATTTTGAGTAAATCATGAGAGTTTTCAAGGTATATAAGTAACTTAAAACAGTTAAAGCATGTATCTCCCCCAAAAGTGTTATTAAAACAAGTATTAAAATAGGAGGGGCCACGACTCACCTGGAGCGTATCTGACAAGACGAAATTTTAAGACCAAGTAAACGATCACGAAAACTTCTTCAATACGAGACCTGAGTATAAGCGAAGTCTAAGAGTCTAACTAATAACGAATGTGGAAAGGATAAATCGTATAACGATTTGATCAGTGATGTGAGTGTGTGATATGCTTAAAATGCCTCAAGTTAAAAATATGATATATCTATAATATTATCTTGATTCTTATCTTAATCGACCCAAAATATTACTTTCTCGAACTATGCTGAAATAATATGCAAGTGAAGTCGCTAATATTTCTAATAACGAAACTTTAAATAATGCATAACTTAAAATGAAACATGCATATGAAATGAAGGGTGCAACATGAAAAATAAACTAAGAATGTCAAGTAAAAATTAATTAGGTCCTTGTCCTTTCCATATTTTATATTTTTTATCCTAACTGTGTTGCGTTACGTCGTTAGTCCTCGGTTAAGTCCAAAGTCCATAATAGTCCAAATCTTGTCCATATGTCCATAATAGGCTTGGAGTTCAATGGTATGTCAATTTAAGTCCTTTATAAACTATTTTCACAGCTTCAGTCCATAGTTTTCACAGTTGGCAGTTTTAGTCCTTCAAGTCACAGCGCGTTACATTTTTAGTCCTTTTCGTACAATAATCATGGGAAAAATTATCTAAAAATTTATGGAGCTTATTCAATCTTATTAAAGCTTAATTCAACTGCTTATTTCTGAAAACACCTTATTTTTAGCTTATTGGGCTTATTAACGAAATATACTTTAGCCCGTTAAGAAATTTAGAGGCGAGGGCATGGAAATTGTTTTGGATTTGGACTCGGGCTATTTTTATGATTCTAAAAATATATCACATGGGTCTAGTGGGCTGTCCTAACACTTGTAACACCCCAACCCGACAAGGGTAAAGATATCACAATAATGGTTTCATATCAGATCAAAACAAAGCATACATTTATAGCAATACAAGAAATCTCAAAGGTTACAAATGAAATACAGATACTACAAGGTTACAAATGAACTTCCACTAAATACTAATTCCGAAATAATAATAACTTCTAATCACTTCTAAATCCAGAATAGCTACCAGTCTTCTAAGTCCAAAGGTACTCTCCACCCATTCCCAGCTCCTTACTAAAAACCTGCCGCAGGAAAAGAAATGCGGCTGAGCTACGAGAGCTCAGTGAACAGATATAACGGTAACAAAGCAGTAATACAGAATAATGAATAATAATAACAGTATGGATAAATCAGAGTTAAGCATCAGTATGTAGTAGCAGTAATGAAAGATAAAGAGTAAAGGTGTAGGAAAACAGTAATCCTCTACGAGCCCAGTATCAGTAATCAGTAACAGTAATCAGTATAATCATGTAGAGGGGAGACCTCTCAGTAATCAGTAAATATGAGGGGATTCCTCAATAATGGGTGGAGTAGCAAGCTCCCAGAGTGTGAAAGACGTGTATCGCACACACCATCAGTCACCAGTAATACAGTAATCAGTAATCAGTAACAGTAACAGTTCTAGGATGCATCCATACGCCCCAGGTGGCCATAAACCTCCCAACACACCAAATAAAATACAGTCAGGGACGGAACAGGTCATCACTCTCCTGCCCTAGATTCATGCCATCGGTGCATCAATGACATGGTCATGAAACCCTCATGACTAGTTATGGCTCGTAGTATCAAACTGTGGGTCAGTGGTCAAGTATCAGTATTCAGTATTCAGTTTAGTTTCATAGGTCAATATCCATTTCAGTATATCAAAAAGTTCATAACAGATGGTTCAGTAACAGAAGGGTCAATATCAGTAGGTTCAATATAAGAAAGGTTCAGTATCAGTAGGTCAATGACAAAGGTTCACAAAAACAAAGAACATGGCAGTGAATCAGAAATCAGAAATGAGACGAAGGCACCTTACTAAAGAAGGGCAGAATATCTGTACCTTTGACCGCAAGTGCAAACATAACCGAAAACATAAGGATTGGAAGCAACTCCTTCTTCAGCGGATCTACACGAATTCATGATCGTCTTAATAATAAGTCATTTTAAATCAGATTACTCATTTTATTCGGCTTTCCATTTTTAGTAACTTTCTATTTATTTATTTTTTTAGGAAATTTCACGAAATAGTAATTGAATACTTTAAGATTAAAATTGATAGTTAATAATAGTTAAGGGTCAAAATGACAATTATAATGGTTTAGAGTTAATTATGTCAATTTATTAACTTCAAAACTTTATATGATAATTATTGTAGTTTAGGTTTTATTATAACAACTTTTAATAATTTAGGGTTTAAATGTCATTTTATTTAAGTTCAGGGTCCAATATTTAAATTATAATATTATATGAAAAAATCTCATACTTGTATTTTTAAACACCTCATTCGACTCAACCATAGTCATTTTATTCGACCCCATTACATACCTATGACAGCCCATGTTTCTTATGCTTACAACTCTTAACTTCATACTTAGACACATACACTTGACACCCTTTTTAACATGACAAACTCACCCATTTTCCACATTGTCGACCCCATAAGCTTTCCTTATCTATTTTACTCGACACACACAAAACTACCTGAACAATTGCACTCCTTTTTACTCATTCGACACATTAAACAAAACACCACACAAGTACTCGAGCACTCCCAAATTTACCCATGCAACTCTACCCCACTAACCACATGAAATAACAACCAAGCAGCCCATGTTAAAAGCCCCCATTCGACATGTATTTATGAATTATTTTAGGCGACAACAACCAGTTCCAGTTTATACACAATGATCAAAACAATTGTTCTATTATCAGGTTCATGAAGTTGTGTTGGGTTCGAATTTTACAAGCCAAGAACGACCCTATAACGACATCTTAAATGGCCACAACACTTAACATACAAACACAATTCCAACAGCCCTTATACCAGCCACACGACACAACTACACAACCATATCCGTGACGTGAAATCACAGCCCTTTTCCCGCTTCATTCGACACCACCAACACAACACTTAATCACATAAAATCATAACTCTCCCCTGACCTAGTTCCATGTTATTCGACCCATTCTTCCTTGACACCCAAAACACACACATGACTCCATCTCTATCTCATAAGACACACACACACACGACACCTCTTAAGCAGCCCTTTTTAATCGACATACACATAAACACAGTTAACAAACACAACTATCTCACAACATTACCCATGACCAGCCCATTGCTGACAACCACTCACGCACTAAACATGCACCCACACACATAATTAACGAGTCACAACACTAACCTCTATTTCCATATCATATTCAGCGAGAACAAATGCAAACGCACACACCCACTCGATGTAGGAGTTAGCGAGACAAAACCCAACAAAACACTCGCATGAACCATGGCATACACACACATTTGATACACTATATTTGTTTCTATTAAATACACCATATAGGACCCTCACGTTAATTAAAATCCTGCAATTCCATTTCTTATAATTTCATGCACATTTAAATTGGATTATATGTACGTGTACGCATGGTTTTAGGAGTAAAGACTGTACTAAATATGTTGTTATATTAACGTAATGCATAATAACTATAGACCAAATATACCTCTAAAGGGACGACATATCGAAACCGTAAGCATATGTTCGATCATGATCGCGAACAGAAACCCAAACTAGCAAATCCTATCGTGAACCCAGAACTGAGCATGTGTCGATCGAACTACTACAATCATGTCGCGTCCCGAACAGCAGATCGGATGCAAATCGCTTTTATTTAATTTTTATTTATTTTTATTTTTTTTGTGTTCTTTGTTTTCCCAACGTACGCATGGGAGCAAGGAAAAGTGAGCGTTGTATTCTTTTGTACATGAAACAGTAGTGTATGAACTATTATCTGCTTTGCTTTGTTTTTGAATTGGACAGGAAGGAAAAGAGTAGCAGCCGCCAAAGTTGCGTAGGTTTTGTTTAGGGTTTTATTTGTGAGATGGAAAAAAAATGGTATATGGCTTATAATGAAACGTGAGATGTGGTTTAGGAGCAGAGATGGACACGGTTTTTGGAGCAAGGAAATAGGGAGAGGATTGCCTAAATTATGGAGGGTCCTTAATTGTGATTAGCACCTCCCAAAGATATCAAGATTCATACATATCCTTCTATTTTATTCTTGGCCGAAAATTTGGAGATATATGGTACATAAAATATCGACTAGTGTGGTCTAGGAATGGAACATTTATTTTGTACATTTTATTAACAATGTAAGGTTTTATATCAACTTAACTCATTAGGTAACTTTGGTTAAGTTCAAATAATGCTACTTATTGAATTTTCATAAGTTCTTAAAGTTCAAACTTAGGGGGTATTTTGGGTATTTTACGTGTTCAGAAATTTCGGGTTTTACAACACTGATGCTTAATGGGCTTTAATTTAGCCTATTACCGAAAATAGGTTTTTGGGTTATACTTTTCTAAGAAACGATCTAGTGTTTCTGTGATTGGTTCGGCTGTTTTAAATGGTTGTTTCTCGATTATTTTTATGTGATGTTTATATGAAAAGTGTAGTTGGTAGTGTGGGCTATCAGGTCGTGTGAAGAGAACGTATAGTCACTAAGTCATAACGTGAGATACGAAGTCATTTTGAAGGCTACTTGGGGACTGTTTTTCTGTGTGAAATCACTTAACATATTTTAGCTTTTTCCCATGTTTTAGTTATACGTGAGATTTAAGTTTCATGCAATGCAAGTATATAATAAATGTGTGAGTGATTATTAGGATTCCATAGAATGAGTGTTCGACTTTTTACATGGTTCACAAATAGTTTAGGCATGCAATACGTTCAAAGTAAAGATGTGCTACACGTTCGAGTGAATTGATGCATGCATGTGTGTAGTATCTTAAACGTATGAATGAGGTGAGTTGTGGTTTTTAAACCTTCACAGTGGAGTGGGTTTGTAAACTTTATTACACATATTAGTGATACAAAAGTAAAATAATACGTTCGAATATACTATGAAGTATGCATGTATGATACGTGATAGTGAGATGTGGAGTGTGAGACATGGTATTATAAGAGATAAAGGACGCTTACTACACCTCTTAAAAGGTGGTGAAGACTCGCGAAAATGGCTAGCTAGGTCACACGAACGAGTTACAACTCCATATACGTTGCTATACTCATTTTCTTCGAACCAACGAGAGAGGGGTGAGTGCCTTTGGTTATTTGGGTAGTTCCACAGACGATAGGGGAGGAGAAGTAGGTAGAGGAGATGAGGGTGAGAGGTGAGGGATGGCAGTGGTGTTCGAATATTAGCACAAGGACGAGGTAAGCAGTTTACTAGTTAGTTCGAGCTATGTTTTTATATGCTTATTTCTTATCCACTGCTTCCTAATGCGGGACATCTCTTTCTGAGAGGTTAAAGTATTTAGTAATAGGTGCGATTGATGAGAAGTGAACAAGGTGGCTGAAAAAGGTGGTATATATATAGAGGTAGGAAAGTTACACACGTTTTGATTGACTATAAGACTCCAATCCATCAATGATTGATGGTTACTGTAGTTTGAGGGACACATAGGCTTGTTTCACTGACAAAAGAAGTTATTTGTTAGGTGAAGTAACATGGGAAATCTTATCCCTTTCTTTTGTAATGTACATCCCTTTCTTTTGTAATGTATATGTATTTAGTTTATATTTTTGAATGAGAGACAAGAGGATTTAGTGAGCCACGATTTCTACTGCTGTCCTAACTTCATTTTAAATGTTTCATTGTGTTAGAAATATTATTGGAAGAACGTAGGAACAATCGGATATCAAAATGGTTGAGTTTTCGTCATGTTTGCTTATACGTTTTGAGGTAATATGGGACAAACAATTCGTCCTTCGAAACCTTATTAAAACTCGACATTTAAATTTGGAATTTGGCCTAGGTATAGTCTAGTGGGTGGTGTATGAAATGGTGTAAAAATATTAGGGAGTTGCATTTACAAATTGGGAGAACTCGAGTCATTTTGAAGGGGGTGTGGCTGATCGAGCATCACATGAAATCACAAAATGAAAAATGAATTTTCGGGTGTGGGCTTGGATCGATGATGGTGATGGACTGATGGATGTCTATGTTGGGCTTGGACAATTCATGTGGCCCGCTTGGTTTTGTAGTGAAAGAAGCTAATTGTGATTAGTGAATAATGGAGCGGGATTAGTGTAAAATTTTGTTTGTATAATTTGTAATTAGTGAGATTTGTAATGTGTGATTTATGAAATATTAATCCTTGCGAAGTGGTTATAAGTCGTAGTCCAGTGATGACATTCGGTAATTGTTGTGTTGTCGTAACGTGGTGAAAATAATGTATCAAGAAAATTTTTAAATTTCCCCGAAAAATGGGTTTTGGTAAACAGTCAGTCGAGGTTATCATTAATTAACAAAGATTATCATAAGGGATTTTCGTGGAATCCTACATGATTGTACTCCAGTGAGTACTCCTATGGATACAAGTGAGAAGCTCTTGCCTAATACTGGTAAGGCTGTATCTCAACTTGAGTATTCTAGGGTGATTGGCTGCTTAATGTATGCCATGACTTGTACAAGGCCTGATATTGCATTTGTTGTGGGAAAATTGAGCAGGTATACTAGTAATCCTAGTGCTCATCATTGGCAAGCAATTCAGAGGGTACTGAAGTATTTGAAGAGAACTATGGATTATATTCTCTCATATACTGGTTATCCTTCAGTATTAGAAGGATACACTGATGCAAGTTGGATCAGTAACACTGAAGACAATTCGTCTACTAGTGGCTGGGTATTCCTACTTGGTGGAGGTGCAATTTCTTGGGCATCCAAGAAGCAAACTTGCATCACCAGTTCAACCATGGAATCTGAATTTGTGGCCTTAGCTGCTGCTGGTAAAGAAGCTGAATGGTTGAAAAACTTGCTTCTTGAGATTCCATTGTGGCCTAAACCTATAGCACCTATTTCTATCCGTTGTGATAGTGCTGCTACATTGGCAAAGGCTTATAGCCAAATGTACAATGGGAAGTCTAGACACTTAGGTGTCAGGCATAGCATGATTCGTGAGCTTATCATGAATGGGGTGGTATCTATAGAGTTTGTTAGATCTCAACAAAACTTAGCTGATCACTTGACGAAGGGTTTGGCTAGAGACTTGGTTTTAAAGTCTGCTAAAGGGATGGGTTTAAGTCCAACTTAGTCACTGAATGCTAAGACACCCAACTCCCTCCTGAGGAAACTTGGGAGCTGAGTTCAATGTGGAAAGCTGAACATTTAGTGGACTGGAGCACATGTTTTATATTACATCCCAAGGTTGTGCTCAGAACCTACTGGAAAAGGAGGATGAAGTCTTTACTTCTCAATGGTTATTTTCTTCGAAAAAGTGCTTGGCAGGAGCATGAATAAAAAGGAACCACCTATGTAAATGTTGAAGTTTTGCCGCTTCAGGAAGCTTTTGGACTTTTAGCTTTTACAACATTTATGAATTGGATATGGACACATGGCTTGTATAGTGTCAGGAGTATTTAAGTGTTTGAAAATGTATGTGTATTTTATCTTCAGGTATTCAAATGGGTTGAAGGGTTCAATTCTTTGGAACACCCTGATTCTCGAATATTTGAACGTGTAATGCACTAAGATGAGAATTCAATCTTCAAGATATTTTCATTTATGCACATGTTTTGTTTTGTGTTTAATTTTTCATGCAAAGGAAGTGAACTAAATTTGGGGAGGATTGTTGGAAAATTTAGTGCACTTGAGGGATTAATTCACACCTGGTAATGGGCTTGGAGGTACGGAGTGTACACCCATCAGGTCAATGTTTACCCTGACTCAATTAAGTGGTTTGTGGTTCTGCTGCTTGTATTATGGATAATGCTGCTGATGCAGATCATTCTGCTGCTAGTGTTATTCATACTATTGCTGATGCAGAACATTCTGCTGCTAGTACTAACATTCTGCTGCTAATGCAGAGTTACTACTGCTAGTGTTAAGACTAACAGTTTCTACTGCTAGTGTTAAGACTACCAGTACTAAGTTAGTACTGGTGAGCATTGTTAATGCTGGTAAGCTTATTGTTCCTGTTCCTGCTGGTAAGCTTGTTACTGCTGGTAAGCTTATAACCACTCATTCCTACTATTATGGAAACTATTATGGTATAATTAATGGGCCGTTAATTATACATAATTCCATGGGCTAGGGTTTGAGTAAACTCTATTATAAATAGAGGTCGTATCATAACTGCATGGAGATATAGAAAATATACAGCACATAAACCCTAAACACTTGAATATGATTCGGTTCTTGATTTGTGCCTAAAACAAGAACATCACTTGGTCTTATCCCATAGAGATATTCGTGTAACCCAGGCATATGGTCGAATAGTTTCTATTGGAAAGTGATTACACGATTTCAAGTGAATATCCGGTACCTTGATCTATTGATTATCTTAACCCTGTTCTGGGAACACAGCAAACACAACCAACACATATAACGTTAACAAGATAATTTAGGAGCTAGTTTGCAATTCTCTTGAAGTTTGAAAGAACTGCGAACATATGAATCCACTGTTAGACGAAAGCAACATCGACAGTGAATAACTTTACAATATGGGTCGTACGTAGGGGTGTTTACGAAGCCAGCCAAGTCGAGCCGAGCCAAGTACAGTAATGTGAAATTTGAGCCGGAGTTGACTACTAAAGCTTGAACAGAAACTTCACTCGTGATTTTTATGATGGAAGAGCTAGCAAAAATGTAATTTAACCAAAACGTCGTTGACAAAATTTGTTTGCAAATGGCCGGATCTCTATAAAAGTTGTTTGACTTTACATGACTAAAATTTTAAGTTAATAAACCAACATTGAGCAAAAGTTGTTAATTTTGTCCCGTAAGTAAAAGATATTTATATAGGCAAATTAATATTTATTAAAATTACCTTTTGCATAAATATATGGTAAGAGGTGTAACGAACGCGTATGGATTTTTTATTTACTCTCTATAAATATAAGTTTGATGATTTGCATGTATACCCGACCTAAGAAGAAAATCCTTGATCGATCGAAGATGAATTTGTTTGTTCGCATATGCCGGTTTCTTTCCGATATCTTGACAAGATCTTCTCCTCCTGCTCCAGTTTATGATGATCTTTGGTCTCTAGAGAATCATCAACTACTTGATCTATTCGAATCATATAAAAAAGAAGATCTTTTTGGTAAGTCGTTACATACTCTTTAGTTCAATTTAATTCATTCTAAATAAATATTAATGATTATTACTCTTCGTATTTAATTAACAAACACAGGATCCGTGGTGTCGAAAGTAGAAGAAGTGCTATTACTGAAGTTTCCTTATACGCTATACAGGTTGAGGAACGGTGAAAAACTCGAAGACGTGTCCTTATGTATCCCTGGAAAAGAGAAGAGGATCGAGACTGATGAAACTCTAACCATAATACTAGACGACTTTGAAACCAAGGATTATAAATCAGGTTCGTATCGTTCTGAGTGGGATTGGGAACTCAATGCGGTCTTTATCTCAGCCGTTTTCGAACCTAGGCACTCCCCCGAATACCCCTCCCCTCCTATTATCAAGTCAATCCACAGCAGGATTAATTTAGGTAACAACGATTTGTACAAGACCACGTACCAATTCTCTGAAGTGAAAGACGGAGTCCTCATGCTTACTTTTCGCAAGAATCCTCAGAATGTGCCCCGTCAAGTTCCTTTGAAACATCACCTTTACATCTCTAGACCACTATTTAGTCGTTATTGTTACGCTATAAGCTTTTTTATTTATCTAATTGTATTTGTATGGTAGTGAACTTATTACTGAATTTTGCTCCCAAAGCTAATGCATGGTGTTAGTTTTAACCAACTTCGTATTTGTATGTGTTAAGCGTTCAAGGATGTTCTCTTTCTCGAATCAATGAAGTCGTGTAGGATGTTTTAATTTGCAGAATTACTTCCTTAATTATATGCAATGTTTTTTGTTTCCTATGTGTATTTGGTGTGGTTTTTGTTTTCTTCCCCTTCTTGTGCTCTTCCTCATGACTTACACATAGTTCAAATATAGTCTTTTTAGAATGGGGAAAAAAACATGAATGATTCTTTTCTAGCAATTGGGTAAATGATACACAAATGTTTTGGTAACAACTCCATTAACTAACCATTAGCCGTCGTAGCTTTCTAGCATATGCTTGGCAGCTTTTGGTCATCTGGTTAAGGTTTGAACAATAGTTTGTCATGACTCATGAGAACGAGCACGATGAACACCGAGAAGAGTTCATCATATATTTATAAGCACATTTGCTTACGAACAATCCAAGATATGATATTAAATAAAAATGACACGAACAAAATCATAACTATTAACCAAGCTTAAGCTAACGGGCTAGGCCTATATGGATTAGTGTAAAATTAGATTTTTATCGATTAAAACATGCATTAACTACGTATATCAAAATTTTATCCATTTTGTAGTGGAAAAAGCAAACCTTGACCCACCGAATAAAACATATCAATTGTTGAAAACTATTCAATAGTGATTGTCGGGTTATGTGCTAATATGTGTATATGTGATCAAACATTAAGATCCAGATAGTCATCTGTAAAATTAGGCGTCTGCACGATCACCTTTGAACTACCACTTGATATTTATTGGTCATCATCCATGCATACCAATCTTGCACTATACTGTTTAACGCCAATGCATTTAAATGAAACCGTAACACGATTCTTTGCTTTCTTCCATCTTGAGTCACAATTCCTATAGTACAACCATATCTGATCTGACTCACTATTTGGATCATCGGTTGCAAAAAGGGAAACGCTACTAATGACAGCACCGTTAAAGTCTTACAGTACAGAAGGTCTCAAAATATGTACTTCTGGTAGCGAGATTTATGGGAGTAATTACAGCACAAGCAGCCAATCCATAGGACCAGTTAGGTGGTAAGTCCACCCTTATATAATCTTCCATACTTATATCGCTAAACCATTGTGGGATTCTACTTTCTGCAAGAACTATGTGAACCTCTTCGAATATATCAATCTGTCCCTGTCCATCAAAAATCAAATCTCAGTTAATACTTTTAATCTGTCACGTAAATGTGCGGTGTGTATGTATAGAGAGAGGACCTGTGGCTGCAACATCATAAGCAGGCTCTCGATAGTCATGTTCTCAACCACTTTTAAACAGTTCTTAAAGTCAAAGACAGCTCTGCCACCATTGTACTCATTTGGTAGCTTTGGTAGCTCCACAAGTGAAACGCAACCTTGTGCAAAAAGGTTTACTATCGAAGAAGGACGTTTTGGCAGAACCTTAAGGTTCCTACAACCAATTACTCGTAAACAAGTAAGGCGAGACAGATGATTTAAGTTTGCAACAATGCTAGTAAAATCATTTCTACTCATATCTAACTCTACAAGTGAACTCAAACTTTCGAGGTTATTGAGGTTAGTCCTGGACAGATTGCAATTGCTGACATTCAAAACTTGTAGTGAACCTAAGGTTGACAAAACGGGACGTCGGAATTAATTTATAAATGATGAAAGCAAAAAGAAAGAATGCCATGATGGGCGAATTTCAACCAAATTTTCCATTTTCGAGCAGCCGGAAAGGATGAGATGTTTAAGCGATTCCGATCTACTTATATTGGGTAAAATCTTGAGGTTTTTGCAGTTTTTCAAGTTTAAGAGAACGAGTGTCTTTAGAGTTCTTATTGATGGGTGAATTGCAACCAAATTTTCAAAACCGTCAAGTATTAGCTCTTTAAGATTTGGAGTTTGTGTAAAGTCTGGTGTCTCAATATTACAGTATAGGTGGCAAGATGTGCGGGTTGATTAACGGGTCAAAGCAGGTTCAGGGTGAATTCAGTCATTTTTAGTTCTTTATATAATGAAAGATTTTGAAAGGAAGTAATCTAGGAGACTGTTTGAAGAAAGGATAGTGTGCGACTTTCAACCCATTTAACCAAATTAATAACCCGTTTGAAATAGAACACAATCCAAATCGACTCATTTATAAAGAAAATGTCAATATAGCCACCTATATTTACAGTGTGAGTACCTTTGACCCGCTCCATATTTGTTTGATGCAACTATACGGCATGTCAAGGACTAGCAGGTTCTCAGGGTCAAACGACGTCGGTAAATGTTGAAAAGGGTACCCGTGCCAACAAAGCAGCTGTAGTTCATCTGATAAAAATTCAAGCTTTCCAAACGTAGTGTTGACCTTGCATTTGGTTTCTCTAAAGTTGCTCAAGCCTCCCATATATAACTTTAGTAAGCGAAGATTTTTCAACTTTACGAAGGTTTGACCTCAAATGTTGACTTCTGAACATGAGAGGTCTAGTGCCAGGCCTTTAACCACATCCGTTCCCTACAAAAAACAGAAGTTGTAAATTATTTAGATTATTATCGTAATAATATACTTTTTACAATCTACTTAATGCATTAGTAAACAAGGTTAATAATGGCTCACCCAGCACACACTTTACAAACTATTCAAGTTCATGGTTCATGTTTCAATCTAAATCACAAGGTTAAAAAAATTGCTTATTTTGTTACAAACTATTCAAGTTCAAAGGTGCACTAGTATATGGTCACATTGGCAATTTCGTGGTTCATGTTTCAATCTAAATCACATGGTTTCCAAGTTTGTTTACAAGTAAATGTTCAGTTTACAAGTAAAGATGTTGAATCTTTAGACCACTTGATGGGTCGCTGCTCATGGTCTCGTATCTTCTGGAACCTCATTTTTAATTGGTGGGGTTTCTCTCTTTTTGAGGATCTCGATTACAAATGTGTTTGCAATTTTGTTAATCGTTTGAGCACCGAGAAAAAAAAGATGTTCTCGCCATTCCATCTCCAATGCTTTGAAGCAGTTATTTTCACCTCTGTATGGCATATTTGGAGAAGCAGAAATGCTAAGGTTTTCCGCTTAAAATAGTCCAACAGTTGTGATATCTTCAAGGATGTTCAAAGCTTATCATTTTGTTGGGTGAGTAATAGATGTAAGAAATTTAGATTAGATTGGGATCTTTGGGTGTATAACCCGGTTTTAGCTATATCTCCAATCGTGTAATGTTATTTTGTAGCTTTCTAGCATCTTGCTAGATTGTTGTGTTCTAATAAAAAAGCCGCCGTTAAAAATAAAAAAAAAAAAAAAAAAAAAAAAAAAAAAAAAAAATGTGCGCGTTGATGTTGTTCATCTCTATCTCAATATACTTTCAAGATTAGTAACTGAGGCACGAAAGTTAAACGGGAGAGGTCCAACCAGTGAAACAAGCATATAATTTTGTTTAGGTATGACATGCTGGTGGATTTTTAATATTCACTTGAAGTTTTTAAAATTAACTTGAACATAATAACGAGAACCGTGATCAAACATGATGTTCACGTAAGTCATATTAATGATTGAATAGTCTCAAATGTTATAATACTGGCACTCTAGAGGTTTTACATAAATAGTCTCGGACGTGATAACACTTGCTTCAAATGACTTAAAATAGAATATAGTTTCGGATGTGACCTTGCATAATGGGTTGTCAATAATCATATTTGATTCTATACAATAGACTATACAATAGACTATACTCTATAATGCGATAAGGAGGAATCATTGCGTTTCGTACATGATGTTCACACAAGTCGAGTTATTAATGGTTGATGATAATCATATTTGATTCTATACAATAGACTATACTCTATAATGCGATAAACATGAGTAGTCTCGGATGTGAGAACACTTGTTTCACATGAATAGTCTCGGATGCGACAACACTTGTTTGACTTGCTAAAATAGTAGGCTTTATTAGTAATGGGCGTAAAGGGCGGTAGACTCGAGGTAGTTCGGTAAAGAAGATTACATGTATACTATTTATAAAGTTTGTGTTAAGTTGATATAAAATCAAACATATATCCTTTAAAAGGTTAAAAGGTATTATCATTGTAGTATAAAAAATAAAGAAAGGCAAGATGAGAGAAGTTGAAAGTGAAAGATAGTGTAACACTAGTATAGGAGTAGGGGGGGTAAAAAGGTAAAAAAGATTAATTATTACAAAAATTTAAAAAGAGGGGTAATAATGTGAGTTTAACGGTCACATCATCAAAGCCAAACCGTACTATTTTTTAATACAGTATAAAAAGAGAAGGTTGTTTAGCTTTGCTACCACCGTAAAAACAAGAAAACATTAAAAAAAATTGAGTGTTTGCAAAAAGATTAATGATGAGGAAGTTTTTTAATAAACTTGTTGGTGGAGATGATCTTGTTTCTGATGGTGGGGTTAGGGATGGGGAAATTGGGGATGATCATCATGATGTTGTGGGTTTTGGTTCCACTTCTCGGAATGGTATTGTTGGTGATGGGGAAATTGGTGTCTTTGTTTGTGGGGATGATCATCATCATGATGTTGTGGGTTTTGGTTCCACTTCTCGGAATGGTATTGTTGGTGATGGGGAAATTGGTGTCTTTGTTTGTGGGGATGATCATCATCATGATGTTGTGGGTTTTGGTTCCACTTCTCGGAATGGTATTGTTGGTGATGGGGAAATTGGTGTCTTTGTTTGTGGGGATGATCATCATCATGATGTTGTTGTTACTGGGGATGGGGTTGAATCAACTAATTTGATGGGTTCTGGGAATGGTACTATTGTTGGTGATGAGAAAGAGGGTTTTATTGTTGATGTTCAAGCTCCAGATCCTGATCAAGAATTGTTGGGGCATATATCTGGTGGTGGTGGTGGTATCGATGAAAGTAGGGTTGATGAACAACAACAAGAAGAAGAACAACTTGTTGCTTCATCTTCTAATGATAATGATGGTTCTTTAAAAGTTGCTTTTGATGTGATAAGGAAGAAACTGTTTGACTTGTTGACCGGACAAATTTCACCCTCTGACATTGCATCATTCTGCAGTGCAGTTGTTGGTAAGTAGTGCTCTGCTTTCTTTTTTTACTTTTAGTCAAACAAAAAAAAGTCAAACTTCAAATCTTATTTTAGATTCTTTAATCTGTTGTTTTGGTTCAATAAAGAATTTAAAGTTTTAGTATATATATTCAATATGTTTTTTCTCTTGTTTGATGATGAATGATGATGATATAATTAAGTGATGAGAAAAGTTCTATACGAAACAACATTTAGCTAAAGTACAAACCAAAAGATCTCATCCATCCATTTCCCTTCCATCCAACGGTGTAGATTAATTACACACAAAAGCGGAGGGGCATTTTTGTCAATCCACCCACACACTTTTTTCACTCCCTCCCCGTACTCACTCACACACACACACACACACACACACACACACACGTTTTACACTCTCTCTCCCTCCCCGTTTACCCCAATTCGTAACCCTAACCCTAACCACCCAATCCACCGTCAATCCACCGTCAAACCACCGTTAAATCACTGTCAAATCACCGGTAAATCATTGAAATGGACCTACGAGAAGAAATTGCTCAATCTAAAGACTCTTCGTTGGCGGAATCGGATCAAAATAAGCTTCTAAATGTCGATTCTGGTATATTCTTGTCTCATTTTTTTTAAATCAGTCATTATTTAGTGATAGTGAATGATTAAAATTGAGGTTAAGCTGTTGTATCAATAAGTTGATTAAGTGATTAACTGAGCGTGTTTAGAGTTAAGTTTTAGTAGTTAAGTTTAGAGTTGATTTGATGATATTGATGTTTGTTGAGTTTTCGTGTATCGAAATCGTTATCGACTTTATTCGTGTGGTATAATCACATCAATTCTGCTACTGTTTGTTTTTCAGCTTCATTTGTGCTTATTTCGAGTGGTAAGCTGTTGTATTAATAAGCTGATTAAGTGAATAAGTGAGTGTGTATGAGTATGCTTAAGTTGAGCGTTGATTTGATGATATTGATGTTTGTTGAGTTTACGCGTATCAAAAATCGCTTCGCATTCTGTTATTTGAGCTTACGTATGCATAATTTGTGCTTATTAACGGTTAAGTGAGTGTGTTATTCAGTGATTTTGAATGCATAATTTCGGTTAATTTTACTAGTATTTGACCTTACGTATGCTTAATTTTAGCGTTGATTTGATGATTCTGATGTTTGATTAGTTTACGTGTTCGATCGTGAGTGATTAATTGAGGTTAAGTTGTTGTATTAGTGAGTTGATAAGTTGATAAGTGTTTAAGTGAGCGTGTTTGAGCTTTGTAAGCGTAATTTTACTGTCTAAATGATGATGTTGATGTTTTGTTAATGTTTTCGAGTGAAGAGTGATTATTTGAGGTTAATTAGTTGTTACTAATGAGCTGATTGAGTGAGTATTTTTGAGTTTGCGTGTGCTTAATTTTCGTTGATTCGATAATTTTGATGTTTGTCGAGTTCATGCAGTGTGTTATTTATGTTTATGTGTTTAATGTATGATGTTTTGGATTACGAGTTATTAGTTGCGGTTAGTTTGTTGTGACAGTGAGCTAAATTAAGTGATTGAGCCCTGTAGCGAGTGTGTTTGGTCGTTTATTCAGTTAAGGTTAGCTGATTAAGTGATTAAGTTAGTAGTTAGTATTTGGTTGTTGAGCTGATTAAGTGATCCAGGCTGTGTGTTTGGTCGTTTTTCTGTATGAATCCCATGGGATTCAGACTAATGTGATTCTTAATGCTTTTTATTATATAACTAATGTTTTTTTTTTTTTTTTTTTTAGGTGTTTTTAAAGCTACTGCTGGTAGTTTACCGAGGTTTAATCCTTTTGATAAACGTGCTGAAATGAAGGCGAAGAAGGCAGCGAAGAATGTTTTAAACCCAACGCCACTTTCCATTTATGATCCGAAGAAGTCAGTTTCAGTGAAGGCGGTTGTTGATGTTCAAGAGAAAGAGAAAGTTGTTAAGGATAAGAAGGAGGAGAAAGTTGTTAAGGCGCCGCGTAAGGAGACGGAGAATGTGAAGGAGAAAGTTGTTAAGGATAAGTTGGATAAGGAGAAACTTGTTAAGGGTAAGGAGAATGAGAAGGACAAAGTTGTTAAGGATAAGAAGGAGAAGGACAAAGTTGTTAAGGGTAAGAATGAGAAAGAAAAAGTTGTTACGGATAAGGAGGAGTTGCAGGCTCGTGAAGTTATTGCGAATGTTGTTTCTGATTTGGCAATTGAAAAGCCAAAGGAGAAGTCAAAAGAAAAGGTCAAGTCGAAGGCTTCTAAAGAACCTCAGGACCAGCATGTGTCAAAGTCGTCAAAGTCTTCAAAGTCTGTTAAGAAAAATGCTTCTAAACTTTTATCGGAAGCACCTATTTTGAGGAATAAGTCGGTTGAGCGAGATGATACACCCAAGCGGAAAAGGGTTGTATCAAAAGCTGATAAGAGTAAAAAAGGTGTCAATCTGTTTTTTTTATTTAATTGATACAGAATCCCATGGGATTCATATTGTATCCTTTGTTATCAAATTGTTTATATTTTGTATTTTTTTTATGTAGACACTGTTGATATTCAAGATTCTCAACCGGATGCGAAGAAAAAGAAAGCGAAGGTGCAGGAGCAAGAAGGTGTATTTTCTTTATGTAGACACTTTTGATATAAAGAATCCCATGGGATTATTTCAGAATCCCATAGGATTCATTCAGAATCCCATGGGATTCATATTGTATCCTTTGTGATCAAGTTGTTTATATTTTGTATTTTTTTTATGTAGACACTGTTGATATTCAAGATTCTCAACTAGATGTGAAGAAAAAGAAAGCGAAGGTGCAGGAGCAAGAAGGTGTGTTTTTTTTATTTAGACACTGTTGAAATTCAGAATCCCATGGGATTCTGTATGCATCCCATGGGATTCTGTCTGAATCCAATGGGATTATTTCAGAATCCAATGGGATTCATCCCATGGGATTCATTCAGAATCCCATGGGATCCCATGGGATTCATTCAGAATCCCATGGGATTCATCCATTTGATTATCAGAATCCCATGGGATTCTGTATGAATCCCTTGTGATCAAATTATTTATATTACGTGTTTTTTTTATGTAGACTCCGATGATTTTCAAGATGAGAAGAAACAGAAATTGAAGACTAAAGTTGTAGCGAAGAGAAAGAGGGATGATTTGGGTTCTGATTCTTCCGATTCTGAGCAAGTTGTACCGAAGAGAAAGAATCTTTTGAAAAAAAAGGTCGCTAAAGATGAGTCTGATGAGGATGTTAAAGTTAAGCCAAAGAAGAGAGGCCAGAAAAAAGAGAAGGAGTTAACGCCTGAAGAAGCAAAGCAAAAAGAGTATGTTTCGAGTTTTCAGATTCTTCATGCTAGGACGATTCCTACTTCTCTATATAATGCCATCCATCAATCCAAACAGGTGAATATGGGGAAATTTTTGTCTGAAATAGGTTTTAGTTCTTTTAACAATCTGGATATAGATTACATACCGTCTAAGTTGGGTAGATATGTTGTTTCTAAATTCGATGCTCAGACTTACATGTTGACTTTGGAGAATGGCAAGTCAATTGAGGTGACTCATGCCAAAATTCATGAGATCTTAGGTATTCCAACTGGAGGCATATCTCTTTTTTCTTTAGATTATAGACCAGATTGTGAATTTGAGAGGCGTTGGGTTGGTCAATTTGGGAGTATGTCTTTAAAGAAAATAAGAGTGAAAGATATAGCCCTTAAATTGATCGAGTCTAAGGAAGTTGACTTTCTTTTTAAAGTTAACTTTCTTACTCTTTTTATCAATACAATGGGCATGTGTGCCAGGTTGAAGGGGCAAATAAATATGGAGGTTGTTAGGCGTCTTCGTGAAGATACGGACATAAGTGGTATTGATTGGTGTGACTACATTCACAACTGTCTTCAATACAGCAAACTCCCTTCAACTCTTCTAAACCAGTACACGGGTCCATATCTCTTCCTCGTTGTAAGTTTTAAATTAAACGAAATTTTAAATTGTTTCCATGTTTGTTGCAACTTTCTTACAATTTTTATTTTTTTGTTTTTAGCTTTTGTATATGGATTCTACAAAGTTCGAGAGACTTCCTATTGTTCGCACTCGTCCAGCAATCAAAAACTGGTCATCAATTTTAATGGGCCAAAGGCAGGAGTTGGAGCTTAAAGAAGAGGTTGTGGGTATGTTAGATCTTCACGAAGACTGGACCGAATTTGAGGTTAATGAGTCTGAAGGTTTTGCTGAGGGTGGTTCTTCTAAATATTCTTTTAAAGAGGTTCGTTTAATTCTTTGGTTTTTGTTTTTCATTTATTGTTATTTAATCACATATGATAATGTTTAGAATCCTATGGGATTCTGTCTGAATCCCATAGGATTCATACAGGATCCCATGGGATTCTGTCTGAATCCCATGGGATTCATACAGGATCCCATGGGATTCTGTCTGAATCCCATAGGATCATACAGGATCCAATGGGAGTCTGTATGAATCCCATGGGAGTCTGTATGAATCCCATGGGATTCATTCTGAATCCCTTGTGACTTTGTTTAGAATCCCATGAGATTCATAATGAATCCCATGGGATTCTTATTAGAATCACTAACTAATCCAATGTGCTTATACTATTATTTATTATTCCAGGAATTGTTGAAGAAAGTTGAAGAAAAGTTGAATGTTATCTGTAATGAAAGAAATGTTGTTGAGGAATGCTTGAGGAAAGCTTTTTCAGAATACCCTTCTGATTTAAAGCTTCTTGAGCTTCATCAAAAGTATTCTCAGATTTTCAAGAGTCCAATTCAATTAGTTGATGGAAAAGATGTGAATGATGGAAATGATGATGACAATGATGGAGGTGGCGAAGATGAGAATGTTGATAGAGATGACAATTCAGGAAATGGGGGAAATGATGATGACAATGATGGAGTTGGTGAAGATGAGAATGTTGGTGAAGATGAGAATGATAAAGGAAATGATGGTAGCAAAGTGGGGTTAGAAGATTTAGGAATCGAAGAATCAGATCAAGAAATCGATGCAGATTCTGAAAAGCTGGTTGCTAATGATGTTGTTAATGATGCTGAGAATCAAGCTGATCCAGCCAGTGAAGGAAATGGTGAAGAGGTTGAGATCACCAGTTCGCCGGAGACTTTAACACAATGGATAGAAGAGAATGTGGATTTGATTGATGAATTGACGATTTGTTGTGTAGCTGCCGAGCAAGATTATGTAATATTCTTGCATTCATTCCTTTTTTTTACATAATAATTGTTTCTTTTTAATTAAATCTTTTTTATTTTTTTTCAGCTTGAAGGAGGTTTCTCGGGAAAGGATGTTACTCCAGCTACCGTTGAGAAGCGTGTGGTGAAACCTTCTTCATACCTATTGTCTCCGTACGTAAACAAGAAGACCAAGGTTGTACCAAAAATTACCTCGATAGAATTTATTCTTGGTAATAGTTTGTTTGCAATGCAAGGTGACAAGATGTAAGTTTACATGTCTAGTTTTTTCATAGTAATTTATAATTTGATTCAATGTGAAGGGTGTATGAATCCCATGTGATTCTGTATGAATCCCATGTGATTCTGTATGAATCCCATGGGATTCATGCTGAATCCCATGGGATTCTGTATTTATGGGATTCATACAGAATCACATGGGATTCTGTGTCATACAGAATCCCATGGATTTAGCATGAATCCCATGGGATTCATACATGGGATTCATACAGAATCCCATGGGATTCATGGATTCATGCTGAATCCCATGGGATTCATGCTGAATCCCATGGATTCTGTATGTATGGATTCATACAGAATCACATGGGATTCTGTGTCATACAGAATCCCATGGGATTCAGCATGAATCCCATGGATTCATGAATCCCATGGGATTCATGCTGAATCCCATGGATTCACATTGAGAATCCCATATGATTCTTAAAGAGTTTTATTTATTTACATATGTTGTTTTTTCATAAGTTTCATAGTAATTTATTTATTTTTTTCTTCTTATAGTGAAACTGTGTTTGAATCAAAAGGGGTAATCGATATATGTTCTGTGCGTATCAATATGGAAACTTTAGCACCTGGCTTATGGATTGATGCGAATGTAATCGACTGTTGGTCTGCTATTCTCAATCACGAAGAGAGTTTTCATGGGATTCGAAAACCTGGTTCCCCATTACGACACTTCTTTCCAACAGGATGTATTGTAAGTAGTTATTTTTTGATTTGCTTAATAAACTGCTTATCTGTTTATTTGACTTACCAATTCGCATATACAGAGTAAATCCATGTTTGATGGAACCTTGTCATCTGAGGATGCTAAATTTGAAGAGTTTGAAAAGGAAATGACTGCTCAGTTTAAAAATAATGTTGCTGGCTTGGGTCTCGATGGCATTGACTTGGTAAATTTGTTTTTTTTTTTTTTTTTTTTTATTCGTGTTTTTATTTTTCTATCATTTTTTTTATTTTTTTTGTTTTGTTTAAACAGGCTTTTTTTCCTATCCGCAAAGCAGGACATTTTTATGTTGTTGTCTTTAGCCTCACTAAAACAGCATCAATGACAATTCTTGATAATAGTGATTCTGGAGCAACATATGCAGAAAAATATGAAAATACTTGTGAACTACTGGTAAGTATATTTAGTTTTCTGTTGTAAAGTATGAAAAGTATGAACATGCTTGTGGATTCATTCAGATGAATCCCATGGGATTCATACATAATCCCATGGGATTCATGTGAATGAATTCACAAGTATTATGGGATTCAGCATGAATCCCATGGTATTCATACTGAATCCCATGGGATTCATCTGAATGAATTCACAAGTATTATGGGTTTCATACTGAATCCCATGGGATTCATTTAGAATCCCATGGGATTCATCTGATTGAATTCACAAGTCTTATGGTATTCAGTATGAATCCCATGGGATTCATACAAAATCACAATTGACATTTTCCCCAGAATTCTTATTATTTATGCTTTCTTTTTCTTTTTTTTTAATCATTTTGTAGAAAACGTTGTTTGCTCGTCATCTCAACATTAATGGTCACTCAAAGCATGCTGCCATTCGTAAAGCCAAGCCAAGAATTCCAAAGCTGAAATGGAGAACCAAGAAAAATTTCCAAGATTGCGGCGTATTCACCATGTTGCATATGGAAACCTACACTGGTGAAGCCGCAACGAAATGGGATTGTGGGATGGTGGCTGAGTCAAAAGAGCAGTATGACATGCTTAGGCGACTAAGATTCAAGTATGCAACGAAGATTTTGTTGCATGAGATTAATGTGCATGCTGGGAAAATGTTGGAATTAGCAACGGAGTTTGATAAAATTCCTCCTTCTGAAAGGTATTCAATAATATCTGAAGCAGCTAGGAATAGGGATGCACGTGAGTGCATGCGGGTAGATGAGTCATTGGTAGAATAGTGAATGGTAGAACAATGATTTTTTGGAGACATGTGAATGGTAGAATTGTGAATGGTAGATCAGTTATCTTTTGGAGACATGTGAATTGTAAAACAATTTTTCAGTTAGTCATTATGCTAGAATGTTTAGTAGTTTCATCAGTATGTCATCAGTATGTCTTTTTATTTAGAATCCCATGGGATTCATGCTGAATCCCATGGGATTTTTTATGAATCCCATGGGATTTTGTATGAATCCCATGGGATTCATCCTTTGTTTATGGTATTTGATATTTTTGACAAGTAAAAATGCTAATTGATTCATAAAGAATCATATGGGAGTATGTTTTTTTATTCAGAATCTCATGGGATTCATACAAAATCCCATGGGATTCCGTATGAATCCCATGGGATTCAGTATGAATCCCAATTGGATTCATCCTTTGTTGCTGGTATTTGATATTTTTGACAATTAAAAATCCTAATTGATTCATTCAGAATCATATGGGAGTATGTTTTTTTATTCAGAATCCCATGGGATTCATGCTGAATCCCATGGGATTCATCCTTTGTTGCTGGTATTTGTGAATCCCATGGGATTTTGTATGAATCCCATGGGATTCATCCTTTGTTGCTGGTATTTGATATTTTTGACAAGTAAAAATCCTAATTGATTCATTCATAATCATATGGGATTCTCAAATGACTAACTTGTAATTCATACATAATATAAGTAAGAAACATGAATAACAGTAAACAAGATATATTCTTTCAAATCATCTAAATATTCAAGTAAAGAAGAAAAAAGAACTAACATAAAACTAGAATATAAAAAGTTTGTTCAAGAAACTATTGGTTTCGGCTTTCGCGCCTTTGGGTTATCCGGACAAGTTGTTTTTGTGTGCAAGTTGGTCTTCACTCCACAATAGCCACAAACCTTCTCTTGTTTCTTTTTAACTCCAAGTGCTTTTTCTTTCTCACTCTTTCGCCTTTTATTGCGTTCCTTTTCGGTAATATTCCCTTTGTTGCCTACCTTTGTTGGATTGTTAACATTTTGTTCGTCAGGTTTAGAAATGGAATAATGTTCTCCAATCACATCTCGTGTTTCTCTTGAAGGATGATTTGGCACCTCAGCCTCCACTTCTGTTTTCAATTTCTTCAACTTTTCTACAAAATCCCCCATCTTCTCTACATTATCGCCTAACCTGAATAAACATTCGTCCACCACAGAAGTTGCTTCATTTGTAAGTCTTTCAACTTCTACATTTTTTTCCCCATATCTGTTTCTTTTCCTTCTCAATTCAGGCGGTATTATATCCCTTTTCCAACGCTTCAAAATATACTGTTCTGGAATGACGTTAATATCACGGTTCTTGAATACACAGAATATGTGTCGGCATAGAAAACCAAATCGGGCAAAATGTCTACAAGTGCATACCACCGACCCATCTTCTATAGTACGCAGCACCTTTTTTAAACAAAAAACAAAAGAATTAAAGATTTAAAATTCATCATGAAAACCATATATTCATAACTAATCCCATGGGATTCATTCTGAATCCCATGTGATTCATACAGAATCCCATGGGATTCATACAGAATCCCATGGGATTCATATTCTGAATGACATGTGATTCTATATTGATGCGTGGTTTTGCAACCTTACAACAGGTTTTACCTCTCGAGGGATCTCAAGAGGCTTACAACCCCACCAGGCAGTGTACCTGACCGATGTAGTATAGTGTAGTGGTAAGTACGGGGGATTGATCGTTCTCCACAGGGAATAGTGTTCGTTAGGTATGAAAGACTACTCTAATAGGTCTAAGGGTTGAGGAAGATTCTTTTTTATGTTTTTATATTTTTATGAAAGCAAGTAAAATCTCGGGTTTGAAAGAGTGGGCGGAATTAGTTGCTAGCCAACTAACCCAAATTACTACGAATGCAAATAAAATAAAATAACTGAAAGTAAAATGTTGGTGAAAACTTATGTGTAGAGAAATGTGTTTACTTAGATTTCCTTACTCCCTAACTATCTTTTACCGGTTGATTAGTGTGTATTAGTTGCGTGGATGACGGGTGTATTCCTTAATACCAATCGTGGGGTGGCGTACGTACTTCCCCAACTCTACAAGCTCCTACTTCACTCCTATGTCTAGCCGGCTAGGAAGCTCTTAACATGGGATCACTAGAATTCGCTTGTGCATTAAATACAACCATAAAAACCTTTAGTACGCATTTGGTTCATGTTTCTTAAGACGTTCAAGCAAGTTACCGAATAGGAAGTTAGCCAGTTTTCTTAAGCCTAACATAGATAAACAATCATCCAATACAACTAATAACACACTAATAACCAATAATCAATAGCTAGGTTTCATTAAATCTAAGCAAACACAAGATAAATCTAGCCTAACATGTTAAACAAAAGACAAGAATAAGATAGAATCAAACAACACATAGCCATATTGAATGATTAATTGATAACTTATCTTTCAATGTAACATGGAAGATCTCAAGGCAAAAAGCCTTGAAAAAGATGCTAAAATCATCTTAGGGTTTTCTCCCAAAAATTCCACACTAAGCTCTCCACTAATGACAAAGAATTGCAAAACTATATATAGATTTTTACATCTGACGGCGTCACGTTATGGAGTGTGACGCCGTCACCTCGCCGCTTTTAGGGTTCCCGGATGACCTTCTTGACGCCGTCCCTCTTTAGCTCTCCAAAATCCATTCTGGCTTATCAAGACTTGACACCGTCAGACCTTGAACGTGACGCCGTCCCTCTTTGAATTAAGCCGTGACGCCCTTGATCAGGTTAAAGCGTGACGCCGTCAGAATTCACATGCAATTTTCACTGGCTTATCATGAATAAATTTCACATCCACCTTTTCTTGCCAAGCCATGACGCCGTCCAGAGTAAAATCTGACGCCGTCAAAGGTAACTTTTAGCCGATTTTTGAGACTTTGTCGTTTTCTCTCACTTTAATGCTCCAAAAACGTCCAAAATGCCTCCTTTTCCAGATTTCTCCTCAAAAGTACCTAAAATGACAAAAGGAACGATTTAGGGCAATATTTGATCAAATAAATACGATTTAGGGCTTAAATGACCCCTTAAAAGCGGTACACTTTTCGCTTCATCAAATACCCTTACACTTGAGATTTGCTTGTCCTCAAGCAAATGCGCTTTTATTCTAATCAAAATACAGGTTAGGGGTCATTTAATGCAAACATAAAAGTAATTACAACAAATAATCGTTCCACTTCAATCATAATAAGCACGGAGATTATAAACTAGCACCTCACAAGTAGTGTTTAGATACTCACATCTCTCAAGTGTCATCAAAATAAATCTCATAAATGAAAACGGATAATATCTCTCACTACCTGTCATAGCAAATAGATTACCATAGGCTTGGGAAAGGATCGAAAACCTCCTCCACTAGGCGTAAGCACCTAAGATAAACTATCAAAGAGGGCTTTTAAATGGGTTATAACGTTAGGTGTAGGGAAAAGGAAAACACGGTTTTGTTGGATAAAGGATATTTTACTGGTGGCGAGTTAAAGATCTTGATCAATTACATGTACTATACAATGTTGCTAAGCCAAGACTCGACTCAATCTTAAGCTAGAAACAAAATAACAGAATAACAAAAACATAAAAATAAACATAAAATGAAACGGGATGGTAGTCCGTATGTTTTTTTTCTACTTTTCTTTTTCTCATTTTTTTGTATTTTTCTTGATTTTTTTTTTTTTTTTTTTTTTTTTTTTTTTTTTTTGCATACACTCTTGCCCTACCATCCAAAATAATACATCATAGGGGCGTTGCATTCCCCTTACACTTGAACTTTTACATAACTTTACAATTAACTATTCTAATGACTCGAATTAAGATAATTGAAAAACTTGGAGTACTTTTAAAATATTTAGCACATATGGGGGTAATAAATGATGTTCTTCCCCATTACTCCATTACACTAGTACTTTACCCATGAGTCCCAATCGTCCCAAAATAATATGTACAAGGATATGACTCGACTTAGCAACCATGTAATCAACTAGATAATTAACTTGGGTTTAAACAAATGTTGTCACAATAATGCACTAAAAATGAGTGCATACAAGGTAGGCTAAGGCGATTTGGGTGTACATTTAAGTGGGGTGTAACAAATTCTTCCTTTAAGTAAAATGCTTAAAGGTCGAAACGAAAAGATAGGCTCTGAGGGTTGTACTAGGGGTATCGTGTACTAAAAATGAGTACAACGCAAAGGGTGTGGGAGAATTACTTGACCAATGTAGCCAACGTAATTATAACAAAAACACAGGTGTAAAACAATGGGTTAATCCTAATGCCTCTTATCATGTAGTAAATCTAACTACACGAATGTAGTCTCACTTGTGGCCTCGGAATGGTCCTAACGCAAGTTCTAGAATCTAAGTGCTACCGGTACACACATCATAGCATAAATGCTTTTCCTACCAATTCTAGGGGCGAACCTCACATATTTGGGGGTGGAAAAGTTTTTAGTGGTACGGTTTTTGTGCTAGTCATATAACTCCTATCCGTGAGACGCTCATTAAGATCAAAGTTTCACTCCTATATGTTGTAAAAAAATTTAAATTTGGCACTAAAATTACCTTAACAAGTATTTCTCTCAGTTTTATTACACATCTACTATTAAACAAACAAAAATCAAGCGCAATTGTATTCTCTAAAATCGTACTTTTACCCTCCCCTTACACTTAAGATGAACATTGTCCCCAATGTTCAAATAACAAATGTAAAAGCATAAAGTAAAAGAATGAAATCAAATACTCCCCTGATTCGCTCGGTGGATAATGAAGTAACACGGTTAAATCTTCTTCCAAAGTAATGTTGAAGCTCCATGACTAATGCATCGCCATAAGCTTGATTCAAAACATTTCCTTGTCCAAAATAACCTGTTAAACCTGAGAAAACAAACACGAAAACCTGCATAACATCGGCGGGATAAAAGTTATATATAAGGATATAATGCTTGTGGAATGATAACTTTGCAGATTCCTGGAGATTATAAGTTGGAGATTTAATAAAAACTTTTTTAAAAAAAACAAAACTTTCAAAAATTTCTGAAAATTAAATCTGACGCCGTCAGGTTATAAACCCTGACGCCGTCAGAAATGACCTGACAAAAATTCTCATTTTAAGTTTCCGGAAAATTTCTGGAAAAACCTTTACCTTACTTCCTGGAAATCCTGCAAAACATCATTATGACTCAATACAAGCATTTGACTCAAACAAATACGAATATGTATGTTAATTTATTATTATTACGATTCATGTTCATATGTGTTCTAATAAACCAATTTAGATTTCCCTTACACTTATCTTTTGCAAAATACCTTTATATGTAATTAAGACGAAGTTAAAAACAAAATAAAGCATTTTCACAATTTTAGTTTTGAACATGAATCAATAATAATAAAAATTAAACACACATACGGAAACAAATAAAAACAAACAAACAAACAAACACACAAAGCAAATAAATAAAATAAAGCTTGGGTTGCCTCCCAAGAAGCGCTTTTCTTTATTAACGAGTCTTGTAGCTAGACTCAAAGTCTCATACATTACGTGACTCCATCATCGGTCACGGTTCCTAGGCTATTTTCATTCCCCGGTTTTATATTCCGGTCCTAATTTCAAACAATCCTTGTAGAAACCGAATATCCTTTCCATAACATAGTCTACTCCTTTATTTCTATCCTCATCATTCCTATAGTAGACCGCTTGCTTGAGCTCCTTCTCAACATTTGACAAGTGTTGGAATTGTTCTATCTTATATGGCATTTGGTAGTTTACTTCATCGGTCTCATCCTTAAATCTAACTATCCCTAAGGAAGGTTCATAAGTCATTCTAGAGACCTCAACAAATGGTTTTCCAAAAACCACTTGAGTTAAGGACGCATCGACTATTGGGCGGATATCTTCTACAATTACAAAGTCGGTGACATAGGTGAAGTTTCCTACATAAACCGGTAATCCCTTAACTCTTCCCGTGAAGTTACTCATCCAACCCTTGTCAGGGAGCATCCTATACCCAAGTTGATTTTTCATTATCAAGTTGTAGTGGGCTCTAGTCATGATGTTTATGGGCGATCTAAGGTCGATGTAAGCTTTCCACACATGTAGATGTCCGATGTTGCATGGTATGTTGAGATTAGAGGGGTCGCCCATTTTTATAATTGGTCTACCTAGGAAGTATGGTGTCTCGGGGTCATCGAATAAGTTTGTATGATATGCGCGCTCTTCCTTAGTGGGTAGCCTATTGAAGTAGTCCTCATCATTATCTACTTCCTCTACTTCACTTTTCTTAACTTCCTTATCAACCTCGACTTTCTTAACCTCATCCTTAGGTTCCATTTCTATCCTACCCTCATTCTTGTCACTTTCTTCCATGCTCCTATCGATTGGTTTAATAGTGACAACGTTGAGGAAGTGGACATGTTTGGATGAAGAATGGTCTTTGACTTGGGTTCCGCTATTTGTGTTCCTAGCGTCCTTATGTGGAGGTGATAGCACTTGGTTATTGAGGGCTTTCAACAAGTTGTCAATTTTATTGGCCATCTCCGTTTGTTGCTGATTGAATTCGGCTTCAAACTTGGCTAAACGAGCTTCTTGAGATGCCATAAATTGAGACATCAATCCTTCAAAGTTATTGGTACTACCATTGCCGGAAGGATTGTTGTTGAAAGTACGGTTCGAGTTGGAACCGCTTGATTGGAAACGATTAGGTGGGTTGGAAGAATTGGTTTGTTGTGTGTTTTGGTTTTGTTTCCACCTAAGGTTCGGGTGATTTTTCCATGAGGGATTGTATGTATCACCGTAATGGTTTGGCTCGGGTTTGAAAGTGTACCACTTGTCTCCCGCTCCGTCGGTACGCGAGGATGCGTAGTCCACAAAAGCTTGTTCGGGGAGTTCCATGCAATCACGAGTGTCGTGGGGACCACTACATAATTTACATGAAGAAGTGATTTTGTTCACTTGGCTTGAAAGTTTAGGAACCTCGTAGGATTTCATGAGAAACTTGACTTGGTCTTCAAGTTCTATGATCCTACGGTCGGAAGTGCTTGAATTGTTCGAAGGCAAAGATATTGCCTTGACCGTTTTATTCAAATCACGGGGATCACTCCAACTTTCGTTGTCATAAAGAGCAAGATCCTCTAGGAGAGCCCATGATTGTTCCGCACTTAGATCACGTAGCTTGCCACCGGCCGATTGGTCAATGGTTTGCCTTGTGGAGAGATTGATATGGTCATAGAAGATTTGGACTTGGAGCCAAAGTTCTATGCCATGGTGAGGGACTTTTTGGAGTACGTCCTTGAATCGAGTCCATGCCTCGTAGAGAGTTTCGCCTTGACGTTGTTGGAACATCAAGATATCATTCCTTAGCTTGGTAGTTCTTCCCGGTGGGAAAAACTGAGCAAGGAAACGAGTGGTGAGATCATCCCAAGAGGTGATGGATCCTGCGGGTTGACGTTCTAGCCACTGACTAGCTTGATCCCGCAGAGAGAATTGGAAGAGACGCAATCGGGTCGTCTCTCGAGTGGCAACATCAAGGTCTATAGAATCAACGATTTTAAGAAAGTCCTTGAGATGTTGATTAGGATCTTCAGAACGAAGTCCATGGAATGCGCATCCGCTTTGCACCAACCGGATGGTGTCGGATCGCAAGGGTGTGATATTGGCTCCTTGAGTGAGCTCAATGGTGTTTCGATAGCCATGGTGGCTAGGACGGGAATACTCTCCTAAAGTACGGGCTCTAGGAGGTGGTGGTTGTTGTGGTGGTGGGTTGTTGGGATTAAGGATATTACCATCTTCCATGATGTCGGATGGTATGGTTACGAACAAAGACACGAAGAAAATAGATAGACTAAAGAAAACCTAGAAAAATAAAACAAAAATCTCACTAGAAAGGAATCTAGTGAGTAGACCTATAAAATAAAAATTCAACCTAAACAATAACTATTCCCCGGCAACGGCGCCAAAAACTTGATGCGTGGTTTTGCAACCTTACAACAGGTTTTACCTCTCGAGGGATCTCAAGAGGCTTACAACCCCACCAGGCAGTGTACCTGACCGATGTAGTATAGTGTAGTGGTAAGTACGGGGGATTGATCGTTCTCCACAGGGAATAGTGTTCGTTAGGTATGAAAGACTACTCTAATAGGTCTAAGGGTTGAGGAAGATTCTTTTTTATGTTTTTATATTTTTATGAAAGCAAGTAAAATCTCGGGTTTGAAAGAGTGGGCGGAATTAGTTGCTAGCCAACTAACCCAAATTACTACGAATGCAAATAAAATAAAATAACTGAAAGTAAAATGTTGGTGAAAACTTATGTGTAGAGAAATGTGTTTACTTAGATTTCCTTACTCCCTAACTATCTTTTACCGGTTGATTAGTGTGTATTAGTTGCGTGGATGACGGGTGTATTCCTTAATACCAATCGTGGGGTGGCGTACGTACTTCCCCAACTCTACAAGCTCCTACTTCACTCCTATGTCGAGCCGGCTAGGAAGCTCCTAACATGGGATCACTAGAATTCGCTTGTGCATTAAATACAACCATAAAAACCTTTAGTACGCATTTGGTTCATGTTTCTTAAGACGTTCAAGCAAGTTACCGAATAGGAAGTTAGCCAGTTTTCTTAAGCCTAACATAGATAAACAATCATCCAATACAACTAATAACACACTAATAACCAATAATCAATAGCTAGGTTTCATTAGATCTAAGCAAACACAAGATAAATCTAGCCTAACATGTTAAACAAAAGACAAGAACAAGATAGAATCAAACAACACATAGCCATATTGAATGATTAATTGATAACTTATCTTTCAATGTAACATGGAAGATCTCAAGGCAAAAAGCCTTGAAAAAGATGCTAAAATCGTCTTAGGGTTTTCTCCCAAAAATTCCACACTAAGCTCTCCACTAATGACAAAGAATTGCAAAACTATATATAGATTTTTACATCTGACGGCGTCACGTTATGGAGTGTGACGCTGTCACCTCGCCGCTTTTAGGGTTCCCGGATGACCTTCTTGACGCCGTCCCTCTTTAGCTCTCCAAAATCCATTCTGGCTTATCAAGACTTGACGCCGTCAGACCTTGAACGTGACGCCGTCCCTCTTTGAATTAAGCCATGACGCCCTTGATCAAGTTAAAGCGTGACGCCGTCAGAATTCACATGCAATTTTCACTGGCTTATCATGAGTAAATTTCACATCCACCTTTTCTTGCCAAGCCATGACGCCGTCCAGAGTAAAATCTGACGCCGTCAAAGGTAACTTTTAGCCGATTTTTGAGACTTTGTCGTTTTCTTCACTTTAATGCTCCAAAAACGTCCAAAATGCCTCCTTTTCCAGATTTCTCCTCAAAAGTACCTAAAATGACAAAAGGAACGATTTAGGGCAATATTTGATCAAATAAATACGATTTAGGGCTTAAATGACCCCTTAAAAGCGGTACACTTTTCGCTTCATCACTCAGTCTGAATCCCATGGGATTTATTATGAATCCCATGGGATTTATTATGAATCCCATGGGATTCATATTGATTCACAGATGATTCATGTTGAATAACAAGAAACATACCTTATAGTCTATAAATGTTCTCTTTGCTTCTGATTCTTCTTCCTCTGCTTGTTCTTTTGCAAGTTCCTTATTAATGATTCTGTAAACCCATGGATTTCTGTCTCTTATAATGACAATCTCACAACCTTCTTCTCTCTTTAAATCTTGAATCGTACAAGTCCAGCATGCTTCATATATTTCCTTTTGAACAAGAAGATATATCGTTCTAGTATACACTTTTGATGCATGAAGTTCAATCTCTAACTGTGTTAAACATTTTGGAGCCGCGTCAAATGTTTTAAAATCCAAATGTTCTTGCCTATATCGTTGTCTTTCCATTACTGATTCATATGACATCATAAAACTAACTAGCGTTGCTCCTGGGCTAGTGAAACTTTTGAAGAACGAGTTCTCACTCTCGGACCTTGATGTGGTTCTCATCAAACCAAACAATGGCGAGTCGATAAAATAAGCAGGAATCCACATTTCTCTTAGGTTAAACATTTTGGTCATCCATTTGTGATTTTGCAAACCGAAATCTTCAATCAACTTAGCCCATTTCTTTTCAAATTCCAACGGTTCGATGAACATATTCCAAATAATCTTGTTTAAACGCTTCTTGAAATCTGTTTCTACGTATATTTCTTTACAAATCTGTTTTTGATAAAGATTGTTTTAGAATCTTATTACAAGCATAAGTAACATGATATAAACATAGGTGAATCCCATGGGATTCACAGTTAATCCCATGGAATTCTGTTTGAATCCCATGGGTTTCTGTATGAATCCCATGGGATTCACAGTTAATCCCAAGGGATTCTGTATGAATCCCATGGGATTCATTGATGAATCCCATGGGATTCACAGTTAATCCCAAGGGATTCTGTATGAATCCCATGGGATTCTGTATGAATCCCATGGGATTCATACAAAATCCCATGTGATTAATCTATATATGATATGTGATAAAAAAACACATTTTTTGTAAACTCGATAAATTACTTTTGCTGGAATCTTTTGGTGAATATGCCACATGCAAAGTCTGTGTTTCGATTTTGTGAAAACGGCTTCAATGGCCCTCCTCATTGCTCCATCTTGATTGGTTACCACCATGGTTGGTTCTTTCTTGAAAGCAGTCATAAATGCTTTTAATAGCCATGTGTATGATTCAGTGTCTTCATGTAATAGCATTCCTGAACCAAGAGTGACACATTTTCTGTGATTATCGACACCTGTGAATGGCACAAACACCATATTGTACCTAAAAATAATATAAGTTTTAGTGACACAATTCAATGTGACTACATACACAATCTCAAGGGATTCATTGTGAATCCTATAGGATTCTGTGTGAATCCCATCTGTATTCATAAAGAATCCCATGGGATTCTGTATAAATCCCATGGGATTTCATAAGGAATCCCATGGGATTCTGTGTGAATCCAATGTGACTACATACACAATCTTAAGTGATTCATTGTGAATCTCATGGGATTCTCTGTGAATCCCATGGGATTCATAAAGAATCCCATGGGATTCCGTATTGTAATTTAAAAAAAACAAAAACCACTTACTTGTTACACCTAAATGTCGCATCAAATGATACAATGTCTCCAAACTCCTTATAATAGCATTTTGCAACTTCATCAGCCCAAAACAAAGCCACTAACTCACTCTTTTCTACCTTATACTGAAACGTAAAGTTCGGCACATATATCTTTCTGTTTTCCATTTTATTTATAAGCATTTGTGCGTCACTTTCCCCTATGAACATATTAATATCCCGCAGTTCATTCTTAAAATCATCAACTGTCCCGTGAACATATTCATACCCACCTTTCATACTAGTTAACAAGTTGTGAGCCCGTGTTGGACCAATCTTGTTCTTTGCAGATTTAACAACAAACAGTTTTTCTGCATGTGTCATTTTTCTTTGCTTTTTTGTAAAATGTTTGTACGCATGTGGTAAAAGCATATGGTTGTGTTCTTCAATAAACTTAAGTATCTTGTATCTTCCAGAAACGATATCCAATTCTAACCTTATACGAGCTCTACAACTGTTATATAAAAAATGCGGTTCGTGTGTCGTTGCGGTTTAGCAGTTTTAATGCCTAATCAAGTTTTAAATTTATATTTAGCCGACTTATCAATAACACACACACCTAACGAGCAGTGTACCCGGTCAGTATGAATATAATGGTAAGTAGAGTGTCGATCACTAAGAGTGGAACGTATTATCTAGTTATTCTAATCAGTATTTTAATATATTAAGTTAGCTATACAATCTAATCTAACGCAAGGGGGTTCAGCCTGAGAGACTGGCACGATTTGGTTGCAATTAAATAATAAACTAAACCAATAGGCACGAATCAGCAAGTAGCACACACGTACACAGATAAATACTCGAGACAATAAGAGGGCTGTCCTTATGATAAGTAGTTTGTCACTTGTTTTATTGCTAGTGTTATATGAAGTGTATAGTTCGATGCAACGCACCGAGATTAAGTCCTTTCTCGTTGGTTCTAATCTTATCGGCGAGTAAACCCTTAATGATTACTTATGACTATCCCGTTTATCTTTCTCCTACTTTTCTACAGACCATAGAATACATAGGCATCTAATAAACAGGCGAGGGCAGAGGCATGGTGACCCGATCAACGCTCAGCTAGCCACAGAGGTTATCAATGCACTAATAAAAGTCACCAAAGACACAAACATATAAACTTTAATTGATGAGAAAGCAGTTTTATGGGAGTGCAACCTTTCCGTTGTCACGTTACACAAGCCACCAATCTTGATGAATTAAAGTTTACTAACACAATAAAACAAAACTACTTAATGAATTAAACATATGCAGCACCTTCTTACAGCTCTTGTATCTTTGATTTGGGTGTGTCTTGTGCTGCTACCTTGACTGAATTCGTCCTTGGTCTTTTTACTTCGGTCTTCTGTTCGGAACTAAAGGCTTTTAATTCGTCTGGTCTTTGGGGTATTTATAGTTACCGTCTGAGGGTAAGATGCGGCGCATCTAGTAAGTAGATACGGCGCATGTACTTAACTTCGCGTGGGGTCCAAGATTATAATATTCAGGAATATTCGTACACCGCCAGTAGATGCGGCGTATCTTCATCTTTGGATGCGGCGCATGTCCTCTTGAATCTTGGATTGTATCTGGTGAGAACTTGATAGTGATGCGGCGCATGTAATGAGTGAGATGCGGCGCATCTGGAGCAGATTAGTCTTGATCTTGTCCATTTCAGCAGACTCTTCACTTTATGCATGTTTTGCTCCATAATTAGTCCAAAATCGCCAAGTTTCACCAAATGCTTGTTTTCAACTGAGAATTACAAAAGTAAACGATTAAGTATCAATCCTCATACATAATATAGTAAAACAAGTCAAATTAATAGGATAAATGATAGTAATAAAATGTACTTATTTGAGTTCATCAACAACCTGTTATATAAAAAATAAAACATTTAAAAAACATTAGTTATACAAAAAAAAAAAAAAAAAAAAAAAAAAAAAAAGACATTAAGAATCCCATGGGATTCTGTATGAATCCCATGGGATTCTGTATGAATCCCATGGGTTTCAACATTATTCTTATGAATCAAGTTATATGTTATAAGTCATAAATATGGAGAGTTTTTCAACCTGTTACATGAACAGTTGTATTTCTCTTCTGTTTGCCACTGTGTTTTGCATCCAAAGTGTCAATATTAACATTTCTTGGTGCTCCTTCTTTGTTGCACATGATGTATTTGAGTGTTACAATTCCAGATTTTGTTATTTTTTGTCCTGCTTTTTTTATTTGAAAACCTCCCGCTTCAGCGTACTTACTATACATATCTATAGCTTCGTCTATAGTGTCATAGCTTTTTCCCTCTTCCGGTACAGTAATTCCTTCATCTACATGAGGCTTCCAATATACTGATCCGCCCGGTCTCAATGTGTTCATACAAAGTTGGTTTTGGTGATTTCAAAGAATCTGTATATAAAAAGCAGAATATCAAGGGATTAAGATAACTAAAAACACAAGAATTAAATTATTAAAATTCATCCTGAAAACCATATATTCATAACTAATCCCATGGGATTCAGCAAGAATCCCATGGGATTCATCAAGAATCCCATGGGATTAGTTATGAATATCAAGGGATTAAGATAACTAAAAACACAAGAATTAAATTATTAAAATTTGTCCTGAATCCCATGGGATTCACACAGAATCCCATGGGATTCTTTATAAGTTCCTTGTGATACATTTATAAATTTATCTTGTACATAATCCAATGGGATTCACATAGAATCCCATGGGATTCACACAGAATCCCATGGGATTCTTTATAAGTTCCTTGTGATACATTTATAAATTTATCCTGTACAGAATCCCATGGGATTCACACAGAATCCCATGGGATTCTTTATAAGTTCCTTGTGATACATTTATAAATTTATCATGTACAGAATCCCATGGGATTCACACAGAATCCCATGGGATTCTTTATAAGTTCCTTGTGATACATTTATAAATTTATCCTGTACAGAATCCCATGGGATTCACACAGAATCCCATGGGATTCTTTATAAGTTTCTTGTGATACATTTATAAATTCACATTGATGAATCCCATGGGATTTACCCTTCTCTTAAATCATTAAACAAAAAAATTAGATTCTAAAAAGATTTACCATGAACTTCTTTAACAGTAGCATCTTCATCTTCATCTGGTAAATCACCTTCTGTAATCAAATCATCTTCTGACGTGTTTATTGAAGAATCCGGCGGGTTTGTTGATGATTCCGATCTGATTATTGATGATTTCGACGGCGGCGGTGGTGTTGTTGATGAATTCGTTATTCCGATGATTTCCGATTGGTTTGTTGATGATTCCGATCTGATTATTGATGTTTCCGGCTGGGTTGATGATGATTCCGATCTGATTTCCGGCGGCGGCGGTGGTGTTGTTGATGAATCCGTCGGATTCATGATTAATCCGGCGGTGGTGTTGTGATATTCCGATTGTTTTGTGAGGCGTGAGATCTGATTTTTGTGATATGGCAGTTTTTTTTTTGTTTTTATTGAGTTTTGTGATTTTACTATCTTGCCCTTCTTTGTATATTTTGGTTTCATCTAAGCCATTAGATGGAGGGGGATTGGATGGTTGAGATTTGATTATATGTACTTTAGATACTAGTTGTTTTTGATAGATCTCACCTCTCAACTAATTTGTTTAGGTTTTTAGATGAATCTTTCCATTTATCAAACCTAGCCAAGGTATTGTCTAGCTTAGTCTGCAAATCCTGTTTCTCTAATATGACCTTAGCATTTTGAGATTCAGAATATTTAAGCTCATTAGTGGTGTTTTCTAAATCTCTCTGTAATACCTTAATCTTTTCCTCATAAGCTAACTGATTCTTTTGGTACCAAACCTTTTGTTTTTCTAAAGTTTTAACAGCATTTTCATAAGCTTGTACCTTAATAAAGTATTCATTATACTTAGATTCCATGTCATCATTTTCTTTCTTAAGTGCAGCATATAAATCATGACAACCAAAATGACATTTTTGTACCTGAGATGGAAATCCCATTAATGCATATTCTTCCAAGTTATCCTTTGCCTCATAGGATTCATCATTTTCAGTCAGCTTAGTCATAGACTCATTGTGAAACAAGGTTCTGATCTTCCTTGCCCACATTTCAAATTTATCTCCTGATAACGACATTGTGAAAAAGGTTCAAGAGAGAAGGTTTAGAAATGTTTTCTTCTTTATCAGAGATCCTCACCAGTCTCTGATACCACTTGTAGGATCGAGTGCTTCTAGCTTGATTGAGCTTGGTTAAACCGTTTATGTAAACACAAACAGCTTAGGAGAATCTCTAGGTGTAAGACTTGTGTCTATGCGGAAACTAAACACAAGAATATAAAGAAGAAAGTAACTAACAAGGTTTTGATCCTCTATGGATCGGTTTATGAACTAATAATGATTTTATTGATGATTGTAAAGTCTTAAAGTCGTACAAAACTCATAGACGAGTATTCCTTTTATACTAACAAGAAGTCCTAACCCTAACCCGTCATACAAGAAAACGTGTGAAGAGATATACATCAATCTCTTCTAAAAATAAATCTAACAAACATTCTAAACTTACGGGATAACAATTACTAATACCCGCAGTAATGACTACTATCCGCAGAAACAAAAATAAACTACCAGCAGCAATGACCTTCAGCAGGAACCACACACTATCGGCAGGAACCAGCTTACACTACCGGCAGCAATGAGAAATCTATTATTTTCCATAATTCCTAACACTTTTGTATATAGGGATGACAGATGAGGGAGCATCCTTCCATTTGTAGTGCATCGCACTGTTACCGGTTAAATAGTCAATTAAGTATTATTTGTGAGAAGGGATTGGAGTAGGAAAATAACATGCAAGGTTGCCAAGGGAGGGTTATTCCGGGCTTGTTGGCATTTAAGGCTGCCTGGACTTGCGACTGCTTTAAGTAGCTCATAACGTAACCCATATCACAAGACCCCCAGGTAATATTCATATACATAGGTATGCATTCGGGGGCCGGGCTGTTAATGCTCATGTAATTTATGTCTCCGATTTCTGTAATTAGTGTGACATAAGCCTAGTACATTGGGTATTTTCATATAGTCCAACCTTTGCGCAGTCTCTCAAGAACATATCTTATCTGATTCACATTTAACATACACACAATACATGCCGACTGATTATAATAAATCCTCTACATACGGGGTACTGACTTGACCGTCGGAGGGTGGTTCCTGGGGCTTCGGCCTCAGGACCCCTTCTAACGGGTTCTTTCTTATCTGCAGCACTCTTCAAGGCTCGTGAGTGAGGATGGACGGCACATGGAAGCCGTCCGAACTTGCCTAGCGGAATATTACTTCAACACCAATTAATGATCAAATAAACAAAAGTCTTACCTGCGTAACTTTCACCTGCCAAGTAGAAATCCCTGCCCTTGAACACATGGTATTTTTCGAACCATTTCATTAAGAATACATATGTATCCCCCCGCTACAACAACAAAACAAAATTTTGTAAAATAACATGAAAACCGAAATAAGAGGATGATAATGATGTTTATAAGTAGATACACATACCGGTCTTTTTGTCACTGAATACGACGTAATCATAAGAACTGTTGGAATATGAAAATCCAACACCAGCAGGAGACTCTAGAAACAATATGTTTGCCACTGCATCATTATGCAAAAATAATCAATATCAACAAGAAAAAAAGTATAGAATACTTTATATTTTTAATTGTAAGTTTTTGACACAAACGAATCTTTGTTCAACGCAAATTCCCTTGCATATAGTGTTTTTCCATCCGGATACACACCAAAAGGCCCGATTTTTGTCAGAGCCCCCATGCCAAACGAAGAACATCCAGGTCCTGCAAAACAGACATTCTATATATCTATAACTAATGTTCCAAATCAATAATATGTTTACGAGAATTTATTGGGTACCTCCGTTTAGCCACAATATTAGTGGCTTTCTGGAAGACTCACAGGCTGACTCCACAAAGTAATAGAATAAGGCTCTCTGTGCGGATTCATTCACAGTAATGTGACCGGCATATTGTTTAAAGGCAAACCCTGCTGGTTGGCCTGGGAGACCTTCCTTTAAAAAGTGGTCATCATCATTGGCTCCACTTTTTATTAACTGAGATTGAAAATTATGTAGATCATCATCGGAAACATTATAGGACACAGCAGTAACAGCATGTCTTGTGACTCTCAAACGAGTAAGTGCTGATGCCTGATCAATCACCTGGTGACCAGCTTCGGTAGCAACTGTAAAATAACAAACAACACCATCTTTCTTTCAGATCACAATGAAATCATTAAGAATGTCAAAGAAATATAAGAAATTACCAAACAAAAAGAATATGACAAAAATGAAGCTAGTATGAGTATCCATTTGAAATGTGAAATAGCAGTCAAAGCAAATTGGAAAGAAAATATAACAAATTAATCTGTGAGTTGTATAATGCTTTATACTTAATTCAATATACTCTGATGCAGATTTATATGACATGTTGACACTTAAATAAATGCTTGAAAAGAAATAACTAACTTTTGAATAATCACTTGACACATTTTAGCTTAAGACAAGAGTTGAGAATCTTAACTTTACTTTTACTTAATAAGGTAAAAGCCTAGTCATTGTGATAAGATTGTACATGCTGTTACTTTCAAATTTATTTTTTGCTTTTCAGTCTATTTTATGTTATACTTATTTCTTAGATGTGTTAAACTTTTATATACCAAGAGAGGGGAAATGAAACTTTTTCCAGTTTCTGCACTGTTTTTGCATAATGTACTTATATAATACTAGCAATTATTACACATGACCAACAATAAGGACAAACAGTACTGAAAAGTTTATAAAAATGAACTGATAAATTATGCAAAATCAAAGTCATGAACTGAATCACATACTAAGGTTTTATTCGCACCCCCCTTATTTTATGATGGTTTCATCATGCTTAAAACTTAGGGTAAAAGTAAAAAATGACTAATTTGTTTTTCAATTTGTGCTAATATGACTAACATACTTTCAAAAGGTTCACTATGACTATTCTACTTTAAAATTTTAACCAACATGACTAATCACTTGACATGGTAATTAACCGTTAGTCCCCAATACATTAAACAATTGCACCGTTGGTCCCCAATACATAATCTCAGTTAGTCCCAAATACATAAATAATTGCATCGTTGGTCCTTCATACATAACCCCAGTTAGTCCCAAATACATAACCACCGCCACCTACCACCACCTACCACCACCACCCATCACCACCTACCACTGACACTTACCACCACCACCACCTACCACTTACCACCACCCACCACCACTTACCACCAGGTGGTGGTGCGTGGTGATGGTGGTAGGTGGTGGTGATGGGTGGTGGTGGTGGGTGGTGGCAGTGGGTGGCGGTGGTGAGTGGTGGTTATGATTGGTGGTGGTGGTGGTGAGTGGTGGTGGTGGTGGTGGTGGGTGGTGTTGGTGGTGGTAGGTGGTGGTGGTGGTGGTGGTGGGTCGTGGTAGTGGGTGGTGGCAAAGGGTGGCGGTGGATAGTGGTGGTGATGATTGGTGGTGGTGGTAGGTGGTGGTTGGTGGCGGTAGTTATGTATTTGGGACTAACTGAGGTTATGTATTAAGGACAAACGATGCAATTATTTATGTATTTGGGACTAACTGAGATTATGTATTTGAGACCAACGGTGCAATTGTTTAATGTATTGGGGACTAACGGTTAATTACCATGTCAAGTGATTAGTCATGTTGGTTAAAATTTGAAAGTAGAATAGTCATAGTGAACCTTTTGAAAGCATGTTAGTCATATTAGCACAAATTGAAAAACACATTAGTCATTTTTTACTTTTACCCTAAGTTTTAAGCATGATGAAACCATCATAAAATAAGGGGGGGTGCGAATAAAACCTTAGTATGTGATTCACTTCATGACTTTGATTTTGCATAATTTATCATTTCATTTTTATAAACTTTTTAGTACTGTTTGTCCTTATTGTTGGTCATGTGTAATAATTGCTAGTATTATATAAGTACATTATGCAAAAACAGTGCAGAAACTGGAAGAAGTTTCATTTCCCCTCTTTGGTATATAAAAGTTTAGCACATCTAAGAAATAAGTATAACATAAAATAGACTGAAAAGCAAAAAATAAATTTGAAAGTAACAGCATGTACAATCTTATCACAATGACTAGGCTTTTACCTTATTAAGTAAAAGTAAAGTTAAGATTCTCAACTCTTGTCTTAGCTAAAATGTGTCGAGTGATTATTCAAAAGTTAGTTATTTCTTTTCAAGCATTTATTTAATTGTCAACATGTCATATAAATCTGCATCAGAGTATATTGAATTAAGTATAAAGCATTATACAACTCACAGATTAATTTGTTATATATTCTTTCCAATTTGCTTTGACTGCTATTTCACATTTCAAATGGATACTCATACTAGCTTCATCTTTGTCATCTTCTTTTTGTTTGGTAATTTCTTATATTTCCTTGACATTCTTAATGATTTCATTGTGATCTGAAAAAAAGATGGTGTTGTTTGTTATTTTACAGTTGCTACCGAAGCTGGTCACCAGGTGATTGATCAGGCATCAGCACTTACTCGTTTGAGAGTCACAAGACATGCTGTTACTGCTGTGTCCTATAATGTTTCCGACGATGATCTACATAATTTTCAATCTCAGTTAATAAAAAGTGGAGCCAATGATGATGACCACTTTTTAAAGGAAGGTCTCCTAGGCCAACCAGCAGGGTTTGCCTTTAAACAATATGCCGGTCACATTACTGTGAATGAATCCGCACAGAGAGCCTTATTCTATTACTTTGTGGAGTCAGCCTGTGAGTCTTCCACAAAGCCACTAATATTGTCGCTAAACGGGGGTACCCAATAAACTCTCATAAACATATTATTGATTTAGAACATTAGTTATAGATATATAGAATGTCTGTTTTGCAGGACCTGGATGTTCTTCGTTTGGCATGGGGGCTCTGACAGAAATCGGGCCTTTTGGTGTGAATCTGGATGGAAAAACATTGTATGCAAGGGAATTTGCGTGGAACAAAGGTTCGTTCGTCTCAAAAACTTACAATTAAAAATATAAAGTATTCTATACTTTTTTTCTTGTTGATATTGATTATTTTTGCATAATGATGCAGTGGCAAACATATTTTTTCTAGAGTCTCCTGCTGGTGTTGGATTTTCATATTCCAACAGTTCTTATGATTACATCGTATTCAGTGACAAAAAGACCGGTATGTGTATCTACTTATAAACATCATTATCATCCTCTTATTTCGGTTTTCATGTTATTTTACAAAATTTTGTTTTGTTGTTGTAGCGAGGGATACATATGTATTCTTAATGAAATGGTTCGAAAAATACCATGTGTTCAAGGGCAGGGATTTCTACTTGGCAGGTGAAAGTTACGCAGGTAAGACTTTTGTTTATTTGATCATTAATTGGTGTTGAAGTAATATTCCGCTAGGCAAGTTCGGACGGCTTCCATGTGCCGTCCATCCTCACTCACGAGCCTTGAAGAGTGCTGCAGATAAGAAAGAACCCGTTAGAAGGGGTCCTGAGGCCGAAGCCCCAGGAACCACCCTCCGACGGTCAAGTCAGTACCCCGTATGTAGAGGATTTATTATAATCAGTCGGCATGTATTGTGTGTGTGTTAAATGTGAATCAGATAAGATATGTATAAATGAGATATGAGTACTATATATAGAGAGAGAAAAAGGGTAGGTACCAAATGGTACCTTGATACCTGTGCTGCCTCGGGAAGGAGCGTGCCGACCTATGCCTAATCTAGGTGCTAGGTGTCAGACCACTTGGGAGACACAATCCCGTAATATCCGGGATGTCAGCGGTTGATGGGATTGGTCACTATAATGGCGGCGGTCCGCTCAGTAGGTGTGTCCGGAGATGAGATGCTAGTTCGGACGAAATATGACGTCCGGACACGTTGTCATGGTCCGGACGAGGCATGTCGTCCGGACACATACGCCAACATGTCCCCCCAGTATTGTAGTATCGGTTGAAGACCGATGGTGCAATACTTAAATAATATATTTATGCCTTTCGGCACAACTTCGGTCCGGCACGTGTCGTCCGGACACATATGCCAACATGTCCCCCCAGTATTGCATTATTAGTAAAAGACTAATGATGTAATACTTAAATAATATCTTTATGGCTTTCGGCATACGTCGTTCGGACACATACGGTATTGCATTATTAGTAAAAGAATAATGATATAATACTTAAATAATATCTTTATGGCTTTCGGCATACGTCGTTCGGACACATACACCAACATGTCCCCCCAGTATTGCATTATTAGTAAAAGACTAATGATGTAATACTTAAATAACATTTTTATGGCTTTCGGCATACGTCGTTCGGACACATACACCAACATGTCCCCCCAGTATTGCATTATTAGTAAAAGACTAATGATGTAATACTTAACAAATATCTTATGGTCTTTCGTCCTGTATCATTCGGACGTGACTTTCATCCTAGTGGCCCATAAACCGGTGGTTCAAAAGATGAGTTGGGTTTTTTAGACCACATACGCCCTTGTCTGTTTCCTGTACAAATAAAACATAACTTCGGAGGCACAAACTTATATGTTTGATATACTTATTATTTAAATTAGTTTTTTTCTAGTATTCCTTCGTTGTAGCTTTCCTTCCCGGTGTTTTGCACCAAAGTTTTCTGGAGCGGACGTCGACACACTGGCCGCGTTTAATTTGTCTACAACGGGTAGGTAGACATCGGCACATCGTCCGCGTTTAATTTGTCTACAACGGGTAGGTAAACATCGGCACATCGTCCGCGTTTAATTTGTCTATAATGGGTTTAATTGATGTCGACGGAGTGTTTTCCACGACCCGTTTAATGTTTTACCGACGGGGTGTTTTCCACGATCCGCTCACGAGGGAGGGAGTGTTTGCCACGATCCATTTAATGTTTACCGACGGAGTGTTTTCCACGATCCGCTCACGAGGGAGGGAGTGTTTGCCACGATCCGTTTAATGTTTACCGACGGAGTGTTTGCCACGATCAGCTCCTTAGAGACGGAGTGTTTTCCACCATCCGTTTGTTGTAATTGTTACGCGTGTGGAACCTCATACAGTTATTCCTGCACAACAAGACATGAAAGATCTTTTGCCTTTTCCTGTTAGATACGACAAACAAAATATTTTCATGTATCCCAGAAAAATTGGGTTAAAACCGAACCGTAACATAACCGATGGGGGTATCATACCACTATTATTCCCCCAGTTCAACGGTGCTAATGTTTATTAGTATCGTTGAAATAAAGCAAAGTATTAAACAATTAATAACATGGTCCGGACGGATAAGCATGGTCCGGACGAAGCATAACAAGTGTTACCCATGCGTGTTCAAATATCCCACATGTGATATTTATCTCCCTTATTGATCACGCTTTACGAAATCATCACCTTATGTTTGACAGTCCTGTAAAATAAAACTTGAAAGCTTTTTGCTTTCTCCCATTAAATATGACAAATAAATATTTCACTGCTTTCTCTCATAAGAATAGCCTTTAGCCAACTGCTTATTTTTGAAATATTATAATCAAATCACTAGGCAATCTATGCCTCGCTTTTAGCGTGTGAATACGGACAAGGCATGGTATCAATAATTTGATCAATGAGCCGCATGTGTAAATATATATAAAAGGTTTATGCTATAATGTGCAAACATACATATACAATTCTCCCACTTTATCGTGTTTATAGTGTTAGGCAACACACATGCGTAATCAATATGCCCAAAAATTCTAAGTTCACATGTAGTTGTCTATATAATCAAATCAGTAATATTTTTTAAGCATAATGCGTGATTTCAAATTTCATTTTCAGGACATATGGACATATAAATTAATCTCAAGTTTGAGTTTAATACCCACAACTATTAGCTTATCATTTATCTCCTTATGGCAGTCAAAAGAGCAAAAAATGGGATACCTCATGTGGGCATGCAAATTAATCTCATGGTGGGCATATGAATTAGAGCATGAAATAGGAGGTCAGATACTTGGTCTTGTAATGATAAAGAATGAACACATGTGTAACTTCAGGATGGAAGTTGTTTAAAACCATAAGAGATATTTTGTAACCAAAATACATGTTCAACAGTGTTGTAGTTGCATAAAAGCATTTAGATGTAGATATATTATTTTGAGAACAATGTGTGTAGAAATGAATATGAAAATTATAGTGAAGACAACTCACGTGCACTCATGTAAAGTGATATGGTGGTACATCAATTCATGTGCATGTAATTTTACTTTTTCCACTCTATGCTTTACTATTCCCAACTCATCCCAATGTATGAAACTTAATACTACTTTTGAATCAACTTCTAAATGTATATGTATTGATAGTACGCAATAATCAAGGGCCCCAATAATGCATATTTATGACTTATGAATTAAATTTCACATGCAAATGTATAGACAGACATTCAACTGAAAAACGATTCAACCTTATTTGTGGGTCAGAAAAAATATTTCAAGACTAATAATGTAGCCTTTTGAAAGCAACTCAGTCATCTTGGAAGTGAAAAGTGGAGTGGAGATAGCAAGAATGGAAATATTCTTCTAACCACTATAAGGGGTGTAGAAAAGACACTTCGCCAACAAATCTACAAATATACTGTAAACATTTTGCAAGTTGGATAGGAAAGGCCAAGGGGGGTCACTTATTAGATGTGAAATAAGCACGGACCCAAGTTAGCTAGCATGCCAGTTGTAAAGCAAAAATTATGCAAACCATGCAACAGTCTAGTCTGTCTAAAAATTATGAAAACCTGTTAAGGTCGAACACGAACACGACACGATAACAAATCGTGTCATTTTTTTCGAACACGAACACGACACGAAAATTAACAGGTTACACGACACGAAACCTGTTAAGGGACCTATTAACAAAAATACTAAATTTAAACCAAATACATAACGAAACAAAACGTGTAAACAATTTAACGACCGTTCCTAATAATATTTTTAACTAATACATAACGAAACAAAAAGTCCTTAATAAATCCTTATAACTAATACATAACGGAACAAAAGTAAACAATTCTAATGTCATTCACTCAGGATCCATCTACAATATAGAAGAAACAAGTAATATATGTATTTCTGTAAAACTCATGTTTAATTTCTTTGATATCTAACTGTGGCAAAAGTGACAAATTAAATGGATGATGAGTATAACACAAACACCATTTTGAGCTTGATAGTTATGTATTTTACGGTGTATAAAGAAACACCTTACATTTGTTGGTTTCTAATAAAGCGTTAACACTAACTTTGGTTCAAAATCACATTTTATTTAGACTTTAGTTAATAATACCAGAAACTTTATTACATATGTGAGCTAACCGGCCACTCCATTATTAATTTATTATGTATAAACATACGTTTAATAGTCAACTGATGATAAAGATCCCACATGGAAAATATATCAATATAATAATGTCGTAAACTATTCTGCACTTCAATCCCACATGGAAAATAAATCGATTACATACCTGTTTGTGGATCGATTAAGAAACAGGGAATATGGAGGCGACAGAGAATCTGAGAAAAGAGGAAAGTGTTTGTGGATCGATTAATGTTGAGATAGGATTGTGGATTTGTGGATCGATTAATGGAGTTAATAGATTACATACCTGTTAAAGTGTTAATAGATTAATGGAGGAATGGAGTTATGACTTATGGAGGATTGGACTATTGGAGGCGCCAGAAAATCTTAGAAAAGAGGAAAGTGTTTTTGGGTTTATTTTTGAACATATATATATAAAGGCTGCCCACAGTAAGGCAATTCAATCCTTTTATTTTTTTTCTGCTACGTCAGCTTTCTTTCTCCAGCGACCTACAGGCGATTAGGTGCCCCAGTAAAGGCGACCAAGTTGAATTTATTTTTTATTTTTATTTTTTTTAAAGAAAAAACATTTTTAACACAAAATTAAATTTCATTAAAAATTAAAACATTACATAGATAAAAAAAACATTAAATAAACATAAGCTTCATACATAAACATAAACGTAAATTTCAGTAATCCGGGTGATCCCAAGTTTCCGAGTTGTCGGAGTCGTAACCATCGTCGTATGCAGAGTAGTTTGCAAACTTGCTCTCTTCGTACTTTGCTTCCAATCTGCTAAACTCCTGCTCCTTATTATCGTCCCAACCCGAATTGTCTTCAGAACCAGGCGCAACGAATCTTGGTGCAACAGATGAAGTAGATGCACCTTGGTCAAAGTTTCGGTTCTGTTGTGATACAGAACGAGCTTCAACGTTTTCCTCATAACTCCAGCGGATCTTGTTGCTGATTTGGCCCTGAATCTGTGAAACCAACCCCACACCGTCTTTACTAATGGCTCCATCTTTGCGAGCTTCATCGTTTCAAAAACTGGTCGATCAAAGCTTTTCTGTCTTCAGATATGTCTTTGCATCTACGTATCGTTGTCTCAGTTTTTGTTTATGTGCCTTTGCAACTTCAAATTGCTTGTAACCTCGACAAGAGCATGTTGTCGAGCTCATCTTCTTGTTCGGCTTGTTTTTTGATATAGTTTGCAGTTCTTCGACGGTATGGGGGAGACGACAAGCCATTTGAATATGTGAGATTTGTGGATTGAAATGTGTGTGTGTTGTGTGTTTGTGTTGTGTGTTTTTATAGTGTGTAAAAGATTTTCTTTTTTTTTTTTTTTTTTTTTTTTTTTTTTTTTTTTTTTTTTTTTTTTTAACTTTTGAACCATGTTTAAAATAATAAAACAAACGGTAAACTCTCCCCCAATTCGATCGAGTACTTCTTGAGTCCAACTGATTTATCCGCTTTGCTCTTCGCTTTGTTTGTCGGAAAATCTTGTACTTCTTGAACATCATCATCATCTAAAAAAAAAAATCTCGAATGTAATGAAAAAAAAAAAAAAAAAAAAAAAAAAAAAAAAAAAAAAAAAACGGTTCGAATTAAAAAAAACAAAATAACGAATGTAAAAAAACAAAGAAAATTTACCGTTAGGAAGTTCTTGTGTTTCGGGAACCACTTCCTCTCGATAGTTTAACATCGGATCAAAGTTAAGCTCCGCCGTTTGATCGATAACGTACTCCCTTGGTTGCATCGGTGGAGGGTAGTAACCATGGGGAGTCGGTGGTTGCGGGTAGTACGGTTGGGGAGTCGGTTGTTGCGGGTAGTAAGGTTGGGGAGTCGGTTGTTGCGGGTAGTAAGCATGGGGACTTCGAACACCTCGTCCTCGACCTTTAGACCCGGATGAAACATTTTTTTGTTTTCTTGAATCCATGGTTTTTGTGTGTGTTTTAGATGGGGTTGAAAATATATATAGGGATTTTTTTTTTTTTTTTTTTTTTAAACATTCCAACGTATACTTTTTTTTTTTGGATTTATTGCTTCCAACGGTTCATTCTTTTGCAGTAAATACATTCCAACGTTCCATTTTTTGTTCCAATTTGATTTTATGGCCAGCGGGGAAAGATACCGTTTTCCACAAAATTTTTGCATAAAATCAACACCGGCGGCGGTGTTACCGCCGGTTTGATTGATACCGCCCAGGCAAACCGAAGACGCTCCTAGTGGCCTTACTGTTAGTCGAATGTTATTAGGCATGTGGACCCTATTAGTATTGTGTAGCCTTAGCACATGTTTCAATAAGTTTCATTACTCTTGGGTTATTCTATTTGTATCATCCATAGATAAATTTGAGATGATTAAGGAAAGATCAAGGCAAATTACCAAACCAATATAGTAATCAGACCAAACTAATCCTCCCTTAAAGTATGTCTAACACGGTTCTTCCTCCTTCCCTCCTTCTTTTCTCGTCGAAACCCTCTGCCCCCCTTAAAAATTCGACCATCATGGTCGGAGATGATACCTCTCCTCCTACACCCCCTCCATCATCCGTCGACAAACTTCTACCATTCGGTGTAACAAGCATCATGAGTAGTGTCCCCCGTAAAAACTAAGCCCATAAAAATTGAACTACAATTCATGGAGTTCATTTTTCAGAATTCATCTAGGTAGTCTTGGTCTCAAGAAACATATAAAAGACGCGACCTCTAGCACGAGTACTATTGATCCTGATTGAAATAGGCTTATGACCTCATAAAGATGTGGATTCTAGGCACGTGTACGGAATCGCTATAAGATCAAGTGGTGACCACACTGGGTAATACTAAGAACTTATGGCATTAGGGTTGATCCCGGTGGACCGGACCGAAAACCGATTTGGTCCAAAAGTCCGGACCGAGGACCGATCCGAAATGTTCGGTCCATGTCCGGGTCGGTCCGTTCCGGTTTGTCGGTCGGTCCGGTCCAACAAAGCATAATAGTCATAGACCGAACCGGATCGATGGCCGAAAATGGTGGACCGAGGACAGGACCGAAATATGTTCGGTCCGGTCCGATTCAGTCCAGTTTCTCGGTTCGGTCCGGTCCACGGTCTATAATGCTCTACCATATATAGGATCATCTAAAGGACCTCTTCCATGCCAATGAAGATGCCCGTGCAATTACACTTGACAATTAACTCCGGCCTCTCTAAGGGGGGTGGCAGTCATGATTCGATGCCTCCCCCATGATTCGTCATTAATCAATCAAATCAAGCCAACACATTTCATGATTCAACCATACCTCACCATACTTTTTTAGTGGCAACCATGATTCAAATAAAAACTAATTTTATTTTTTATTTTTTATATTCATAATTATATTAAACAATTTAATAAAAAAACATTATATTAAACAATAATTCAAAGAAAATTACATAATACTTTAGAAAAAAAAAACAAGGAAATCACTAGTCATCGAGGTATGGTAAGTCTTGAGCCGCTACGTGCTCCGTAAGATCATGTCGGAGACGGTTATGGATATCTTCGTCGATTAACTCCGGTAGTACATTCGGGTCATAAACTGGCGCGACCGGCGGATCCATTATATGAACCGGTGATATTGCCATCTCATCGTCTTTTAAAATCATATTGTTCAATATAATATTATAATCGCACGTAAAATTTATCAAGGCATTCACCTACAAAAAAAAATACGACAACTTTTAATAAAAAAATAAATAACGAAAACTTAAAAAAAAAATAATAACGAAAACTATTTAAGAAAAATTAATAACGAAAAATTTATAAAAAAATAATAATAATAACCTGACGTTCTTCGTGCCATGTTTAAATAGTCATCAAATCTATCCGGAGGTTCACCCGTTGCGAGTTGCCGAATGGCCGATGTGCATTTTTGTAACGGCGTGAAACTATTCTTTCCCCTCGCGTCTTGACCCGCTTGAAACCATTCGAATTGCGCTTCAATATCACCAACAATTTTTAAAAACAAGGTTTTACTCATACGAAAACGATCACGAAAAACATGTTCGTTAAACTTTGGTTGTTCGACGAAATAGTCATTCAATAGAGTTTGTAAAGCTCTTTGACGAAAACGGGTGACATACCCCCGGATTTCGGTAGAGCTTGCCGTGTCTTAAAGGGCATCGTACGCGGCTAAAAAGGTTTCGAAGGTACTACCGGATAACCATAGTTCGGATGATTCGGCGGGAATAATTAACTCGTCCGAGGATGAAGAAGAGGATGATGAAGACATGGTTAATAAAATGTGAATTGTTTGTGTGATTTGATGTGTGAATTATGATTTGAAATTGTATATTTAAAAGGATTTTTTTTTTTTTTGGTTTAAATGACCAAACGGTCAAATAATTAATGGGACTAACGGTTAGTTTTTGGGGTTTAATGCCCATGATTCTTCCGCAAAGTATACCGATCTCCTTGCCGATTTGGGCATACCGAACAATAGGCAATGGGCATGCCGAGAGCCATACCGCATCGACAGCCACCCCCTAAAAATGTAAGCAAGGAGTGCATAGAACCAATAATCAAGATTATATACAAGAATATAACGTGTCGGGCGCCGGTGCGCCGCGTTGCGGCGGGGCGCTGTATTTGACAAAAAATTTAATTAAGATTTTAAGACAGAATATTGATGTAAGAGGCCGGCTACGGATAACCGCGTTGCGGCAGGGCAGTGATCTTAGCCTTAATTTACGTTTAAAAAAAAAAGACCCCTTTTGCAAAGACCCGCGAATTTTGAGGGTATTTTTCGCCAATTTTTTGGGATTTTTTTTGGAAAAGGACTACTTTTGCAAAGAGGCGACAGATTCAGGGTTATTTTTTGCCAATTTTCGAAAATTGATTTTGGGGAAAACTTTTTTTTTTTGAAAAAGGACTACTTTCGCAAAGATGCGTCAACTTCAGGGGTATTTTTTGCCAATTTGCGAAACTTGATTTTGGGCTAGTGTTAACCGGGCCGGGCCAAACCGGCCCGTTACTGTAGCGGTGTACTGTAGCGGTGGATGACACTACGTCGTTTCAAATGCCTTTTAATATATATATATAATGACAATTAGTTGCGGAATCAAAACAAAAAGTTATGAGGTTTATATCATTACAACTAAATTGATGACTTGTAACACAATTTTTTTTGTATATATGGTTATTTTTGTCCAAATAATTTCTTACTACCCGGCCAGGACAAATTAATACCCTTTATGTTCGCCTTTGATGACAAACTCACACACAAGTGATTCATGGCAAATAACATAATAACGAGCGGGTTTCATGTTAATCGTTTGCAAAAAGATCTACTATTGTTTAAGTGTTGGGTGTTCTATTTGTTAGGAACACGTTTCAAATATTTACAAGTCTTGTTCATTTAAATTAAATGTTGCACGTTTAAGGACTATATTGTTTGTAATTATGAACCGGTCCATTAGTAGTCCATGGACCGGTCACATTAGTAAAGTTTATTCTTATCACATGCAAGGGAATATTCTTAGAATTATTCCCCTCCCATTGCCTATAAATAGAAGGCATGGGATGCATTCTTATTTGTTGGTTTTCATGTGTATTGCGAAAGCTCTGCTCGAGTAACATTTGATTAAGTGAAAGCCTTCCACTTTTCTTATTCTCATCTTATTCTCTTCTCTTATTTAGTTATCGTATTAGCTTATTCATTTTCATACGTAGCTTAATCTAGTGTAGTAGTTCGTGTGTTTATTAGTTCTAACGAGTATGTGTTTGAGATATCTTCGTGACCTACAAGTGGTATCATTCACCTAGGGATAATTAGGATCGTGTGTTTGAGTAATTAGTATCATTATTTACGTTGGTTTTATAGATTTTGTAAGGTTTTTGTTCAAACTTAACGTTAAACTCTCGTTTGTATTGAAAAAGTAGCTTTGAGATCGTTTAACTTTCATTAATCTTCATCGGTTTTCATATTTTCTACGTTAAAAAGCTTAATCTTCATTAAATCTTTTGATTACTAATCGTTTAAGGTCAAAAACAATCGGGTTTATTGGTTATTTAGACGATTTGGTGTAATCCGTATTATTAGCGTATTGGAAAAGTTGATGAAAAGTGATAGTTTTGGTTTCTGAGTGAACTTCGACAAGTTAGGGTTTCATCGCATTTGAAGGGTTTTATCGCAGTTGCAATCCAGATAACTAAGGGTTTTATCGCAGTTCGAATCAAGATAAGTTAGGGTTTCATCGCATTTGGGAGATCTTCAATTATCGCATTTGGGACTCAGTATTGTACTTTCTTGTATTAGAAAGTTGTAATACTTCGACTTGGTTGCTTCTCTTCTCTTGTACAAGAGTTGAGAATTATCGAACTTGGATTTGTGATAAATCTATCGCACTTGCCATAAATCATCGCAGTTTGATATATTATCTTATCGCTGTTGGATATTTTATCGCAGTTTGCTATAAATTATCGCACTTTAAGATAACATATTTCCATTGTCATTATTTATCGCACTTGATAGTTTTATCGCATTTTCTACTTTCGTTATCGCTATTGAAGGTTATCGCACTTGGTGTAGTGTCCTTATCGCACTTGGTGAACTGTCATTATCGCACTTGGTTATCGCACTTGGTGAACTGTCTTATCGCATTTGGTGAACAGTACTTTATCGCATTTGGACAAAATCTTTAGATTTCTAAACCAACTTAACATATCTCATCAACACATATCTTAATTATCTTAAAGATCCAGATATGTCTCAACCACCTCATTTCAATTACTACTACCAGCTACAGCAACATCCACAACAACAGCAATTTCATCCTCAGTATCAACAACAACAAGCATTCGTGCAACAACATCAATTTCTCTCTCCACCACAAGTGTCCCCACAACAGATCATGCAACAGAATCAACAACTGCAGAATTATTCATCCTACTCCAGGGAACCTCATTGGTTTAACAAGATGTGTGAGGCAATTAGTAGTCAGCAATCACGTCATGAAGCTGGAAGTCAAGAAACTCCACCAATGCTAACTCCGGGTAACTACGTGCAATGGGCTAGTAGATTCCTCAGATTCGTTGAACTGAAAAAACCTCATGGTCAATACCTCAAGAAAGTCATTGAAGAAGGACCCTATCCTATTCCAGCTACTGTTGTTCCAGCAACTTCAGAGAGAGAAGAAACAACCACTCCCACTCCTGTTGCCAACTACACAACTGAGCAAACATTACAACAAGAAGCAAACCAATTGGCCATGTCTTTCATACTTCAGGGAATTCCCAATCCTATCTATCGAAGTATTGATGCTCAAAAGACAGCCAAAGATATGTGGGAACATGTTCATCTTCTCATGGAAGGAACAGAGTTAAACCAGGAAGATCTTGAGTCTAAGTTGTATATGGAGTACACCCACTTCATCATGGAACCAGGGGAAACCATTGAATCTTACTACCACCGTTTCACCAACATTATCAATGACCTTGATCGTCATGATATAAAGTTACCAAAGATTGCTGTCAACTCCAAATTCCTTGGATGTCTTGGTCCTGAATGGCAGAAGTATGCAACTTTTGTAAGGCAGACAAAGAAAATTGGTGATGTCAAATATGGACTCATGTATGATTACCTCAGACAACATCAATCAGAAGTGGATAAAGAAATTGCAGCACGAGGAGGTTTCACACCCGCACCAACATCAAACTCACTTGCTCTCGTTGCTCAATCTAACTTCTCTTTACCACATCAGGAATTTGGCCAATCATCTTTTCAACCAAGTCTTCCACCCCAACCTCATAACCAGATCATTTCTTATGAAGCACCACAACATTACTCTGACAATCAGCTGGTTCCATACAACAACACCGATTCAATGTTGTACTCAAATGCAGATTATGATGAAGAAGAGGATGCTTTCAACTCTCTTAATGAAGCATTTGGATTGATTGCTAACGCATTTGGCAGATTCACCAAATCCAACAACCGTCTTCGTTCATCTTCAAATACCAGGAATCAGGCAGTTGTTAATGATGGTAGAGTAGAAATTCGAAACAGGTCTTCAGGCATATATGGTTCGGGAAATCGTGGATATGGTACTCAAAGGGTTCAGTCAGGAGGAAATAGGTTCAATACTGCAGGGGCAAACAGAAACAATATGGGGAATGATCAGAGAGGAAATTCGACTGTTGGGAATGTTCAGAGAGGCATTGCAAATACGTCTATCACATGTTATAACTGTGGGGGGAACAGTCACATGGCAAATGCTTGTCCGAAGTCAAGAACAATGGGCAGTGCTTATCACAAAGAGGCTCTTCTGATGGCACTCAAAGATGAAAAAGCTGCTGGAAGGTTGACTCAGAATGATCAAAGTTTTATGGCTAATGTGGAATCAGATGATGAAATGGAAGATCTAGAGGCAAATGCTGCAGTCATGCTTATGGCTAATATGCAAGAAATGAATATGTCCGAGTCAGGCCTGGTATATGATACCGATGGTCTTTCTCAGGTACCTGATCCTACATGTCTCATCCATGAAATTGCTTTACCAGCTGCATCTTCATCTACAAATGAAACGTTTGATCAACATGATTCATTCTCATCACCATCCGATGATCAAATAAACACGGTAGTATCATTTGATGATGATAATACCGTTGTTTCATTTGATGATCTCATTGATGATGACAATTGTGATCATCTTGATCAAACAGATCATTTGACTGATCAAGATTCGGAGTTACAGGCCTTGTTATTGACCACCCAGTCACAAATAGAAAAATGCAATGACATCAATCAGAAGCTCAAAGAAAAAATTGCATTGTTAACAAAGGATAATGAGTGCTACCAACTACAACTTTCGAGTTATCTAAAACAAGATAAACGTGAAAAAGGTTTTGAAATAGCTTTCCAACAAGAATACGTAAAAGTTCAAAATTTAGAAAGTCAAGTTCGTGAGCTAACTGTTGCCAAAGCTGAGCTTCTCTCTCAAAAAGAAAAGGATCAATTTGAATTCAAAAAACAAATTGATGCTTTAACTTCTGAGTTGTTAAAATCTCAATTTGAGCTTTCAACTTCTCAGCAGGATCTTCTTGAAGAAAAGCAAGCCACTAGGAAACGTGTTGACTCATATCTTGATCAAATTCTGGATTTGGAAACCAAACTCAAAGAATTTCAAAACATTGTGTATAAAACGGGTAATTCTGTAACGCAAATTCAAAAGAATGTTGTAAAACCGAGTCCTAAAGGAGTAAGTTTTGCACTTGGAAGATGATCAGGAGAACCATCATCAAAGAACGTGTAGAAGATCTCCAGCTTGGTGTTGAAAGTTATCAGACTCAGCTTAACCTTGTTGAACCACAATTCCTTCTCAACAGCAATAAGGACCCTCAGTACACCATGCTACATAGTCCAGTCTTCGGGTTTGTTTACAGAAGCACAACAGATTTTCACCGTTTCATGGCATTCAATGAAATTCATAAGTTCTGTGACGATACCCTAAAGAGTGTACGTGACGGGTTAGCTAATAGAGTTCGAGATTCGGCGTTGGGTAAATCAAGAAGATGGAATTCGAAGGAGCTGCGACAAGTCAAGGAATTTATTCGGAAGATGGAAGAACGGTTATACCATAGGGATCAGATGAGGAGGCTAGAGAGCTATGTTGGGGGTCGTCCACCATTCGCCATCAGACTATTTCAGCGGACTGACCCAGTGTTCACAACTTTTGGCAAAGGCGGTTGATGTAAGAATATAGTATCATTATACATTATTCTTTTCTCATTATTCCTTCACATTGGCCTGTGCATTACGGTTTGTGCACACATAACAGTGTACAATCCAGACCTCAAAGAAAGGACCCTGAGGTACGCTTCAGTGCCTCAATCCTGAAAAAGGAGCGAAAGCTTCTTACTTATGAGCAGAATTAAAACCAGAATGTTTTTCCAAAGTTTTTCAAACATTCTGCTCATAAGGACAAATATTCCCTTGTTAAGGGGGAGTATTTGAAAATATAATCTTTGTTCAAAGAATTATAAATGTTCTTGAAATTCTTCCCTAAAACTCAAAAACAGCATATTTTAATCATAAACGTTTTCCAAAAACATCATGAGTATGCTATTTTTGAGGGGGAGAAGAAAAAGATGATTAAAATATGATGTCTCATTTGCTGAATCTCTTGTGCTCAAACTCAGAATTGACCCTCGAATTGACGAATGGGAAAGTCAGTAGTCGAAAGGACATGTCCCGGACGGGTAATAATTTCAAGCCAGTTTAACTGGTGATGTAAGCGTGTCTCGCAACGATCAGGTTCATTGAAAGTCAATCAATTCAAAAGTGCCAACTCTTTCCGGCATGTGCAAATTTCAAAATTTAATACTTATGCGCACATGTTAAGGGGGAGTATTTCTGAAAATCATCAAACTCTCAAGGTGTCAACAAAATGTCTTTACAATTATCGACACTTTGAGAGATTTTCAATGGTTTGGTTTATGGCATCATTAGGATAGTCATGGAGTTATAAGGTGACTAAGGTTAGGGAAAACCGTCCTATGATCCGCCAGAGCCGGAGGGATCTACCCAAGGACAATACCAATAGTTTAGAACTAGAAAGTCCTAGGTATGATATAAAAAGGAGAAAATGAATGAACGGAGAAAGAAGGGGTTGAAGAATTAAAAAGAAAAGCAAAGAAAAGGGTGAAAAGAAATAGCCCTCCATTTGTTCAACCCTAGGGCAGACACCGGGTTCAATTCATAATCTACTGGTTGATGAGCATCACCGGTATTGAAGACTAAAGACGTCATGGACCCAGTGACGCACTAATAAACCTTCTAAGCCATTCAAGTGTCTCTCAAAAGACATTTGTTTCATTCACACGGAGAACCCTTCATAATCTATCGACCTCTCATTACGAGAGTGTTGATATTGAAAAGGAGGCAATCTGCTCCATGCCTCCGATGACCAAACAAATATGCATTGATTGAGTCTAGAGCCATGAGATTCATAAAAGATCTCTTAGGTACACTTAGTATTACTCTGTTGTTCTACATCATGGGCAGCAGATGTAAAATTAAGAAAGTGTCCTTCGCAGATCTTAGCAATCTGCCAAGAACATTCATGAGAGAAGTCACAATTGTGATTATCAATGATTGAATGGAAATCCTGCCAGAGCAACATCAAACAACTCTGTCAGCAGGTCACTTCGGTAACTCCTTGTGGGTTACGCTTAGTGTTTGCTCCAAAATGGTCTACAGTCGTGGGGTGATCTCCAGCGACTCACTGAATCGTGGGTGCACTTCGGTGTGTCCGTGTAATCCCTTTCGGGGGAATCCGGTTCAGAACGGTCTGGGTTAGGATTTGAGAAAGTCTTCACACTATGCTGTTGATGATCTCAAGTCTGAGCCTGTAAGTACCGGTTGGTTCGTGCTGATGCTGCTGAGGAGCTGGAGTTCGACCATCAAGACTCCATCATGTTCATATCTTGAAGTAATGTTTTCACAAAGACTCAGTAACATCAAAAGTTCAATATATGATTCAAAACAAGTCAAAGACATATGAGCATGATGGAGAAGACGAGAAGACGTTGGAGATTGGCAGATTGAGACAACATCATACCATCATTATTCAAGAACAAAGAAACAAAGATTATAAAGACGTCAGAAGCCCAAGAAGCAAAGAAGACGTCGAGCAACATTGATGATCAAGACTTAGGGGGAGATTGTTAGGAACACGTTTCAAATATTTACAAGTCTTGTTCATTTAAATTAAATGTTGCACGTTTAAGGACTATATTGTTTGTAATTATGAACCGGTCCATTAGTAGTCCATGGACCGGTCACATTAGTAAAGTTTATTCTTATCACATGCAAGGGAATATTCTTAGAATTATTCCCCTCCCATTGCCTATAAATAGAAGGCATGGGATGCATTCTTATTTGTTGGTTTTCATGTGTATTGCGAAAGCTCTGCTCGAGTAACATTTGATTAAGTGAAAGCCTTCCACTTTTCATCTCATTCTCTTCTCTTATTTAGTTATCGTATTAGCTTATTCATTTTCATACGTAGCTTAATCTAGTGTAGTAGTTCGTGTGTTTATTAGTTCAAACGAGTGTGTGTTTGAGATATCTTCATGAAGTGTTGCCTACACTATTAGGACTCTCAAAGGTCGTTGAGTCAGTTACATGGAGCATGGTCATATTCGTTCATAAACAAAAACAAGCCTTATGTGTATTCGTTATTTCTCTCATATTGCTCCAACAAAATAGCTAGGGTGGTGGTTTATATAATTTTGTTGTAAATTATATGTAACGATCAATGTAGATATCTTTTGTGAAGAACATAATTTATTCACTACATATTCTTATGTACGTACACTTGCATATCAACAAGATTCTATAGCAGCATATAATTGTAGTGATAAAAAAAAAGTTTATGGGTTATAAACGAAAAGTAATAAAAGTTTAAGAACTTGGGATTAAACATGAATTAAACTGAATGAAAATAGTATTGGTTATTAGTTATAAACGAAAATAATAATAAAAGTTTATGATTTCCAGATATAGCTTACATAATTTTTCACTTTCGAGAATATGAGTTTTCCCTTTATATATTGTAGATGATTTAAACTGAATTAAAAATAATATTGGTTATAGGTTATAGGGAATGAATCCACTAATAAGAGAAAATAAAATAACAAGAATGAGAAATATATGTAGCCACACATTTCAAATGAATAAGGGTAATTTCATGGGAGATGCATCTTATTTTGTAGGTGCATCTGAAATGTGCGGCTTTGATTACTTCTCATTCAACTTTTATTTCTCATTTGATCCTTAGGTTATAAACGAAAATAATAATAAAAGTGTATGGTTTGCGCATATAATTTTCTTAATTTTTTACTTTTTAATGTATATTGAGGCCATCAAAAAATTAAACTTTTATCATAAAAGCCATTCATTTATCAAAAAATGTTGTATATACCACCTAAGTGTTTGTTTTTTGTTTATACCAATTTGGGCCACATTTGTGCCGAAAATTATTAAATCGCAAAAATGAACGAAACGAATAAAGAATTATATGTTAAGTAACGATTATGCCCCTCATTTAGATGCGTCTTTATCATATTGAAAACGATTCAAGAGGTTATAATTCATAATTCACATTACTTTTTGTATTCATAGTATCATATATTGTTAGGATTGAGTTCTTGGCTGCCAGAATTGGTATAAACGTAAACAAACAAATACTTAAGTGGTATCAATCGCCTAAAAGGTAGTTAGGATCGTGTTTTGAGTAGCTTTAATCGTTATCTAGGATTGGTTTTAGCTTAAGTACGGTTTTTTATTGTTCAAAAGTTCGATCGATATACTCTTTTGTTGGTAGTTTTATCTCGTGAAAAACTCAAAAATCTCATCAAATCTTCATTTCGTACGTTATCGCTCTTAAATTTCTTCATATTTTGTGGTTACTAATCGTTAGAAATCAAACACAATCGGTTTCCATTGATTTTCTATTCGGTTTAGTGAAATCCGCATAATTAGCGTATTGGGATAGTTGATGAAAAGTGAGTATTTTGCTTCTGGGTGAATTCCGACAAGTTAGGGTTTATCGCAAATCAATTCCGACAAGTTAGGGTTTATCGCAATTGGCAGATCTTGGAATTATCGATATTGGGACTCAGTATTTTACTTCCTTGTATAAGAAAGTGAAAATACTTCGACTTGGTTGCTTATTCTCATCTCTTGTACAAGAGTTGAGAAATTATTGAAATTGAAATTTAGATAAAATTATCGAAATTGCCATATCTATCGCAATTCTGATAAATTATCGAAAATTGCCTTTTCTATCGCAATTTAAGATAACTTATTAAAATTGTCATATTTTATCGCAATTTTAAGTTTTATCGCAATTTTCATTTTTTATCGCAATTAGGTGAACAGTGATTATCGCAATTGGGTGAACAGTACTTATCGCAATTGGGTGAACAGTAGTTATCGAAATTGGACAAAATCTTAAGTTAACCAAAACCAACTTCACATAACTCATAACACATATCTTAATTATCTTCAAGATCCAAACATGTCTCAACCACCACACTTCAATTACTACTACCAGCTACAGCAATATCCACAGCAACAATATCATCAGCAACAACAACAATTTCATCCTCAATATCCACAACAACATGCTTTTGTGCAACAACATCAGTTTTTCCCTCAACAATCAGTACCTCAGCAACAAATCCTTCCACAAACTCAAATGCAGATGCAAAATTACCAACCTTCATCAAGAGAACCTCATTGGTTTACAAAAATGTGTGAAGCTATCAGTAGTCAGCAATCCAGGCATGAAGCAGGATCGTTTGAAACTCCACCAATGCTGACTCCTGGAAACTATGTGCAATGGTCTAGCCGGTTTCTTCGATTTGTTGAACTAAGGAAACCTCATGGTCAATATCTCAAAAAGGTCATAATGGAAGGACCTTATCCACTTCCTTCAACATTGGTTCCGGGTGATCCAACTGCTATACCTCCACGAGAGGACACTACAACTCCCATTCCAGTATCTCAATATTCCACTGAACAAACTCTTCAGCAAGAAGCCAATGAGATGGCCATGGCTTACATACTCCAGGGAATTCCTAACCCAATCTTCAGGAGTATTGATGCTCAGAAAACAGCCAAGGACATGTGGGAGCATGTACATCTTTTGATGGAAGGGACAGAATTGAACCAAGAGGATCTGGAATCCAAACTTTACATGGAATACAATAACTTCATGATGGAACCAGGGGAATCCTTAGAATCATACTATCACCGCTTCACCAATGTTGTCAATGATCTGGAACGTCATAACATACCTCTACCAAAGATTGCTATCAACTCCAAATTTCTAGGACGTCTTGGACCAGACTGGCAGAAGTATGTGACATTCGTGAGGCAAGCCAAAAAGATTAATCAAGTTTCATATGGGCTTTTGTATGATTATCTCAAGCAACATCAAACTGAGGTAGACAAGGACATTGCAGCAAGATGAGGTTACTCACCAGCACCAACTCCAAACTCTCTTGCTCTGATAGCTCAGTCACACTTTCCACCCTCAAATCAAGAATTTGTTCCAACACCATCTCAACCAAGTTTCCAACCACAACCAAACAATCAGATTGTTCCTTATGAAGCACCATCTCAAAATTCTGATCACCAACTGGTCCCATACAACAATACCGACTCCATGTTCTATTCCAATGCTGATTATGATGAAGAAGATGATGTGTTTAACTCTCTCAATGAAGGATTTGCATTAATTGCAAGAGCATTCAACAAGTTCTCTAACAAGTCAAACAACCGTCTTCGTTCTTCATCAAACACCAGGAACCAAGCAGTCGTAAATGATGGTCAAGTTGAGATTCAGAATCGGTCTTCTGGTAGATTTGGGTCTGGAAACATGGGAAATTATGGTACAAGGTTTAACTCAGGGGGACAGAGGTTCAACACAGCTGGGGGCAGTGGAAATAATCTGGGGAATGCACAAAGGGGAATTCAGAATGTTGGCACTAACAGAAGAGGAATTGCAAACACGTCAATCACTTGTTACAATTGTGGAGGAAGTGGTCATATGGCAAATGCTTGCCCTAAACCAAGAACTATGGGCAGTGCATACCATAAGGAAGCTCTTCTCCTCGCACTCAAAGATGAAAAGGCCGGTGGATCTATGACTGGGAAAGAACAAAGTTTCATGGCAAATGCTGCAGTGATGCTCATGGCCAACATGCAGGAAATTAATGTAAACGAGACAGGCCCGGTATATGATACCGATGGCTTATCTCAGGTACTTGAATCAGAATGCCTTATTCATGAGATTGCTTCACCATCTGCATCTTCATCTTCACAAGAAAATCTTGTTCAAAATGATTCATCATTCCCGTCTCAAGAAGATGATCAAATAAACACTGTTGTTTCATTCGATGATGATAACACCAATGTTTCATTTGATGATCCTGTTGATGATGAAAATCATGATCATATTGAACAAGATGATCTTATGCCTGATCAAGATCCAGAGCTTATGACCTTATTGCTGACCACCCAAACACAATTGAATGCACAAAAGTCACAGATTGACAAATGCAATGAGATTAACCAGAACTTAAAAGCTAAAATTGCAATGTTAACAAAGGACAATGAGTGCTATAAAACACAACTTTCAAGTTATGAAAAACAAGCACAACGTGAGAAAGGCTTTGAGGTTGCATTCCAAAAGACATACGTTCAGGTCAAGGATTTAGAGCATCAAGTTCGTGAGCTAACAGTTTCCAAAGTTGATTTGCTTTCTCAAAAAGAAAAGGAGCAATTTGAATTCAAAAAACAAATTGATACTCTAAATTCTGAGTTGTTAAAAACTCAATCAGAGCTTTCAACATCTCAGAAGGATCTTCTTGAAGAAAAGCAAGCCACTAGGAAACGAGTTGACTCATATCTTGAGGAGATTGTGGACTTGGAATCCAAGCTCAAAGAATTTCAGAATGTTGTATATAAAACGGGTAATTCAGTGACATAAATTCAAAAACTAACTGTGAAACTGAGTCCTAAAGGATTTGGATTTGCAATTGGCTGTGACCAACCACGTTTTTTACAAAAAGCACTCAAAGATAATCCTAAGTTATACAATGCAGAATTTCTATTTGATTATACTTTTCAACGAGTTGTTGTGTTTAGTAATGATGAAGAAACTGAATATGTTGAACATAAGATTGAGAGTCGATCAAAGTCAGAAAAAGATTTTTTCAAGAGTTCCATATGATTATTCAGCACGACCTCACATCAGTAAATCTTTTGTTCCTCCAAAGGACAAACCAGAACAAACACTGTCTCGAACTGAAAAACATCCCTCTTCTGAAGTTGCTCCTGTTACCACTCCTGTTACACAAATTGATGGTCCAAAAGATACTGTAGATCCACAAATGCCTCAACAATGTCGAATTCTTCGATATTTTAAGACATTTATGGATGACATTAAAATTTTGGAACAAGTGATTGAATTTAATTCTGAAATAAAAATCTCTTCGTTATTTTCTCCAGCTGAGAAAGAAAAGAGAGAAATTTTTCAGAAACAATTCTTACCACATGTTAAGCACCTGAGACTTTGTGCAACAATGTGGGAACAGGAACTACAGACTGAAGTTGGATCAATGATGAGTATTTTTAAAGCTAAAGATGACAAAATTGCAAAACAAAAGTGTCAAAAGAAAGCTTTAGAAAATAAGGTTGATCGACTCTTGGAACGTGTTTTGTGTGATGATGTGATTTCAGTGATTATGAATTCTATCTTTGAATCTTGTCATGCTTTGCTTGTGGATGATCATGCTGTGAATGTTGAAATGTTGAAAATTGAGATTGATAATTTGGTAAAAGAGAATGAGAGTCTTAGACAGATCAACTTTGATGTGGAAAACAAGTGTGAAAAAGAAATTTTCAAACTTAACAAAAGACTGGAATGGTGTCAAAATCAAAGTGTTGAATTTGAGTTAAAGTACAAAAATCTAAAAGAATCTTTGTCATTCCAAAACAGTCATGCTTCAGAAAGTCAGAATAAAAATGAAATTGATGTCTTGCGACATAAACTGTTTGAATATGAGAAAGACATAGATGAAGTTTCTCAAAACAGAAATGACACTGTCCGGTTAAACAGAATTTCGGATTCAAAAAATCAAGAACTCTTACACATCATTGTTGATTTGAAAAAGAAACTCAGAGTTTTAGAAAAAGGAAAAGTTGTAATTACCCCAGGAATGTACTCAGTAGACAAGCCAACTAAGCAAGCATCAAATCAAACCACTAATGAGAATACTTCCACTTCCACAGGACTAGGAAACACCTCTAAGGCTAGCAGATCAAGAAACACCAAGAGACCAAGGAAGTTTAGTATCTGGCGCCCTAAGAGTGGACTATCTAATACTGAAGAAGTAGTAGTTAATGTTAGCAGTTTGAATAAAAAGCATGATATGTCAGAAGTAGAATCACACTTGTCTAAGTCTAGTTCTATAGATGATGTAATGAATGCTAAATCGTTGAATGTTATGGATGATATTATGGTTGATGCTAGTTGTGTATTTTGTCATGCTAGTATATTATCTGGAAATCATGAGAAATGTGTTGCTAAGACTCTGTTGACTCGCAAAAAGAAACGATCTAGTGGCATTTCCTCTAGGATCACTACTGCTGCCAAGTCCATATTAGGAAAACCACCACTAGTAGTTTCTGAAGAATCAATTGACAAACCCATAGCTGCATCTAGGACAAACAAATCACCAAGTGCATTTATTAGGAGAATGGCTGAGACTAGTTGGACGTGGCAGCATTGGTTACAAAAAACACATAGCTTTAAATGGGTACCAAAAATGATTAACTCATGTGTTACTAACCTAACGGATTCCACCGTTACCAAACTTGCCTCTGTGTCCACTTCTGGTGATGCAGGTGATCCAAATTGTTCTCTGGATTGTTGATAGCGGCTGTTCTCGACATATGACCGGCAATCTCAAGCTTCTTGTAAACTTTGTTGCAAAGTTCATTGGAACGGTCAGATTCGGGAATGATCACTTCGCTGCTATTATGGGTTATGGAGACTACGTAAATGGGAACATTGAAATTAGCAGGGTTTATTATGTCGAGGGCCTAGGTCACAACCTCTTCTCAGTAGGACAATTTTGTGATGGTGATTTGGGGGTGGCATTCAGAGAGAAAACTTGTTTTATTCGGGATCTTCAAGGAAATGATCTGATGAAAGGAAAATGTGGCACCAGTCTATATACCATTTCTTTTGAAGGCATGACAGCTTCCTCTCCCATATGCTTACTTTCAAAGGCACATCCCACAAAGGCCTGGCTGTGGCACAAACGAATGTCTCATTTGAACTTCAAGACGATGACTGATCTTGCTAGAAAAAAGTTGGTCGACGGTCTTCCCAAATTCAGATATGCCAAAGATCACTTGTGTCCTACTTGCGAACAAGGAAAGAGTCATCGTGCTCACTTTCCTCCAAAAGCAGATCACAGTACAGATCATGTCCTACAACTGCTTCATATGGATTTGTGTGGTCCTATACGTGTTCAAACCATCAACGGGAAACGGTACATCTTGGTAATAGTGGATGATTACTCGAGGTGGACTTGGGTCTACTTTCTTCGTACCAAAGACCAAGCCCCTTCGATGATCATTACTTTTCTCACGAAGATTCAAGTTCAGGTTCGTAACACCGTCAGAATCATCAGAACAGACAATGGTACTGAATTCAAGAATCAAACTCTTCGAGAGTTCACTGAGAAAAATGGTATTGTTCATCAAACGTCAATTGCTCGCACCCCTGAACAAAATGGAGTAGTCGAAAGACGCAACCGTACGTTAGTGGAGGCAGCAAGAACTATGTTGATTAATGCCCAATTACCAGACTACCTATGGGCTGAAGCTGTCTCAACTGCTTGTTATACCCAGAACCGATGCATGATCACCAAACGCCATGACAAAACACCATATGAGCTTATTCATGGTCGAAAACCAAATATCAATTACTTTCATGTCTTTGGAGCTCTCTGTTATCCAAAGAATGATTATGATGATCTAGGTAAACTGAAAGCCAAAGCAGACATAGGAGTATTTGTTGGCTATTGTGAAAATTCGAAAGGATTCAGAATTTGGAATCGCCGTACTCGGGAAATTCAAGAGACAATCCATGCTAATTTTGATGAGCTCACAGATATGGCTTCTGAGCAAAACAGCTTAGAACCCGCACACAATCGTCTCAACTTTCCTGAATCTTCAGCTGAACCATTACCGTTCAACAGAAAGGATATAGAAGACTTGTTTGCTCCTCTGTTCGATGACTCTCTAGTTAATTGTGCCTCTGCTGTATCCACCAATTCCGCTGCTCAAACCGTAAACAATCAAGCACCTGATACACCTGCAACCACTTCCACAGTAGTTGCTGACGACGCACCTCAACCAGAACCATCATCGTCAGTAGATCAAACACCTTCCACTTCTACACCCACAGCTGAAGATTCCCCCCACAACTCTGCTGAAGTACCCACACCATCAGGTTATGACAGAGATGCATTCTTTAATCCATTTGCACCTACACCAACCATTCCTGATATTGCAGAATCTTCTACACGCAATTTGGAACCGTCAAACCTGCACCACAATTATCAACACTATCCATCCACTCATAAATGGACAAAGGACCATCCCTTAGTAAACATCATTGGTAATCCAGAAAAACCAGTCATGACAAGACAAAGACTCCACACAGATGGTGAAACCTGCATTTATACACTCACCGTTTGTCAAGCTGAACCCAAAAACATCAAGGAAGCCCTCACTTACGACAACTGGATTGAATCCATGCAAGAGGAGTTGGAACAATTCAGGCGATTAGAAGTTTGGGAACTGGTAGAGAGACCAGATGGGGTTTATGTCGTTGGATTGAAATGGATCTGGAAAAACAAGTTAGATGCAGATGGTACTGTCATTCGTAACAAGTCCCGGCTAGTCGCAAAAGGATTCAGTCAACAAGAGGGAATCGACTTCGAAGAATCGTTTGCTCCAGTCGCAAGGCTTGAGGCTGTTCGCATGTTCCTGGCTTACGCGGCTCACAAGAACATTACTGTCTACCAAATGGATGTGAAGACTGCATTTCTCAACGGCCAACTCCGGGAAGAGGTGTACGTTTCTCAACCAGAAGGCTTCGTGGACCAAGAACATCCGAATCACGTATATCGGCTAAAGAAAGCCCTTTACGGCCTTAAACAAGCCCCAAGGGCCTGGTACGACAAGTTATCTGCGTTTTTACTTGCCAATCACTTTACTAAAGGAACTGTGGACCCGACTTTGTTTATACAAAAACACGGGGAGGACATTCTCATCGTACAAATTTATGTCGATGATATCATTTTTGGATCAACACATAAAAAATATTCAAATGCTTTCGCAAAACTAATGAAAAATAACTTTGAGATGTCCATGATGGGTGAACTGAAGTTCTTCTTAGGACTGCAAGTTCATCAATCACCCCGTGGTATATTCCTTAGTCAGTCCAAGTATGCTCAGGAAATCCTGAAAAAGCATGGTATGACCAGCTGTGACACCTATAATACACCTATGTCCTCCTCATCCCCGAAGCTAGATGCTGACATAAATGGGACACCCATTGATCCTACAAAATATCGTAGTATCATTGGGTCAATCATGTATCTCACAGCTAGCAGACCGGATGTTGTATTTGCCACGTATCTATGCTCCCGATATCAGTCAAGACCAACTGAGCGGCATTTTTCGGCCGTTAAAAGAATCCTTAGATACATAAAGGGAACCATTAATTTGGGGATCTGGTATCCAAAGGATTTTGGCTTTGAACTTGTAGCTTTTTCAGACGCTGACCATGGAGGGTGTTTAGACACGAGAAAAAGTACATTTGGAGGAGTACAGTTTTTGGGTGACAAGCTCGTCTCTTGGCAGTCAAAGAAACAAGATTTCACATCACTGTCCTCAACAGAATCTGAATATGTAGCCATGTCTGCCTGCTGTGCTCAAGTCATTTGGATGCGATCACAACTGATGGACTACGGATACGTATTCAACAAGATTCCTATGTATTGCGACTCCAAGAGTGCCATTGCCATTTCATGCAACACCGTGCAGCATTCCAAGTCCAAGCATATTGATCTCTGATACCATTTCATCAAGGAGTACGTAGAGAAGGGTACTGTTGAACTGTATTTTGTGGGTACTGAACATTAATTGGCGGATCTGTTCACAAAAGCCTTGCCTCATGCAAGATTTGTGGATCTGGTTCACCGGATTGGTATGAGATGTTTGACTCCGAGTGATTTGGAAATTTTTCTCAAAAACAATTAAATGAGTCAAATATCTAAACTATCTATGTAAATATTTATTAAAAAAAAAAAAAAAAAGAAGAAGAAAAAAAGATGCAAGTACAAACCCTTTTACAACACTTTGTTCATTTTTTTAACATGTTAAATATTATTTTCGAACAAGTGTTGAGGGGGAGATACAAAATTTAAAATTTTTTAAAATTTGTACTTGCATGCTTTCTGAAATTTGTTGCTTCACAAAGTTTTTGGTGATAATCTCAAAAGATGGAAAAGTTGTGTGCCTATTTTGCTAAGTTTGAGACAAATAGTTAGTAAAATGGTGGGTTAGGACTAGGAATAAAATGTTTTAAGGTTAGGGGACTAGATGTGACAATGAGTGCAAAGTTCAACTAAGTCATATAAAAGTAAAAAACAACCGCAGTTAATACACTGCATTTTACTTACATACATCACCCATCCAATTAAATACCTTCACCCACCATAATCAATGGCCCTTGTTCAATCTGCAAATCTGCTTAAGATCATCCAAATTTGTGAGTATTTTCATGTTTAATGAGTCATTTTAACAAACAGTTTTGAATTATATCTTGATTCAACGGCTAGATTTATCGCAATTATGAATTAAAGTTCTAGGGTTTGCGTTAAATTAGGGATATTCGATTTTGAGTGTTTAAGATGTGTTTGTTTGTACGATTGTGCTTAGATATTGATTATGAACATCGATTGCATGCTTAATTGTACCCAGAAACATCAAATAGTCATAATCTTGTTTTAGGGTTTAAGCGTACAAAATTGGGGAAAATCGTATGTGAGTGTTATAGTGTAATTCATGTGTTGAGATGTTGTTGTTATGCTTTGAATTGAAAGATTGCATGCTTTGATTGAACCCAGAAACACCATAAGAGCGTTAATTAAGTTTTAGGGTTTAAGAAGAACGTATGAACACTAGCAGATTGAATCTTGAGATTTTGTGGACAAATATTGTTATAACTTGGTCAGATTACCTAAAACCATCATAGAAAATGTTTGAGATAATCTGTGGTTGCAAAATTTCAAGTTATGATAAATTTTTGATAAATCTGAGAAACTGTTCATCTTCAGTCGTTATCGAAAACTCTTGTACAAGAGTTTATCGAAAATTGCAAATAATTATCGCAAATGCCATAATTATCGCAAATGCAATATTTATCGCAAATACTATGATTATCGCAAATGCTATGATTATCGCAAATGCCATATTATCGCAAATGTGATTTCTATAGAAATTGATCAATGTCCTTAGATATTTCAATGTCTATCGAAATGGAACAAATTCTATAGAAATTGGTAATTTTTGATTAAGGATGATAACCTCTGTGGTCAAACATGTAAAACACCAATCATAGCTACAAAAAGGATCTCATGTGTTGCATCAAGTCTTAACATCTGCTAACAATTATGTATCCTGCATATTTGTACTTGATTGATATTTCAGAAATCTCCAATGGCTGCACCTCAACAACATCCACTCCCATTACTCACTAAAGCCGATGTTCTTCCTCAAGGGTATTCATTAGAGATTGGCAGCAACAATGCACGTGTAGTACTTGAGAAGATCAAGTGCTCTGAACCAAGTTGCCAAATTGCTGTGGAAATTCTCAAAGAACACGAGTGCAGAAATCTTCTAGATAGCTCAGATAGCATTCCGGAATTATACATTCACCAATTGTGGAATACTCTCGAGCTGAACAATTATGAAAAATACTTCACATGCATTTTGGATCGTACGAAGGTCAGAGTCACACCAAGTCACCTTCGCAGAGCCTTGGGTCTTCCAAATGCACCAGAACCTGCCAATCGATTCTACCCGACCCCATCTGAATCTGAAGTCATGCAGTTCCTTATGGATATTGGTTATGATGTTCAACCTGATACGCCATTAACCAAAATCTCAAAAGTCAATGCCAAATTTATCCCACAACCATGGAGAACCCTCTTCTACATCGTGACTCGTTCAATATCAGGAAGAGATAGTGGCTTTGAACACCCACGGTTACCTCATCTTCAAGTCTTCTGGGGGTTCGTGAATGAAGCAAAGATTGATTTTGCTGCTCTTATTTGGGAAGATATGACATTTCAAATGCGCAAAGCCTTCACAAAGATCCCTTTCATTCGTTACACCAAACTACTCATTAGTCTTCTGATTGACGAACACAGAGACATTAATCCACGTCTTAATGATGGAGAAATGCATCTATACAAGATGGACAAGACTTTCAGTAATGTCTACTTTCCCAAAAGAAGCACACATAAACAAGGAGCTAGGTTGCCAGAATTTCTGATGACTAAAGAAGTGAAGGAAACACAAGCCTATCATGACTATGACAAGGCATTCAGTGAAGGTCGAGTAGGGCTCTCTAAACTTGTAAAAGGGTCAGGATCTACAAGGACCCGATCTAGAAGCATCAAAAGTAAAGTAGGAAGTTCATCAAGTGCCTCAAAACAACCAAAGAAACATCCCAGAACACTCAAAAGAAGAGTGCCAACTGAACCCTAGCCCAAAGATGAAGCCGTTGGAATACATGATGAAGAAACCGACTCAGAAGAAACAGAATCAGAAAAAGAAGTAACAGTTAAAATGACTGATGCAGAAATTGAACTTCAAAATGAGATCGATATTCTAATGCCACAAAGGCCAGTATGAAGTCAACAAAGGAGGATGAAACGAGAAGGGCAAAACTGGTGGTAGAAAAGATGAGGGAGATGGAAGAAAAGAAAGGAGCAGGAGGATCTCGAACTGCACAAGAAGCCACTCCGACCCACACTGATCCGGTTAATCAACCCAGAGGGTCTGGAGCAGCTACATCCACAGTTCAGCATGATACGGTTAATCAACCCGAGAAGGCTGAATTTGTTATTTCTCCTCCACCAAGCTCGGTTAATCAACCCGACTTGGAAACTCAAACATCAGAGGGAGAGAAAATAGTTTTTACAGAAGAAGACATTCCTGATGAAATGTATAACAGTGACAAGGAGAAAGAACAACAATATGATGATGGTATAGACTGGAACCCTGAAGAAGAACAGGAAATAGTTGGACAGAAATCTCTGGAAGCTGCTGCAGAACTTGAGGCTGAGCTTAAGGCAGAATTAGAATGAAAGGATGAAGAAAAGGAAGATGAAGAAGCAAACAAAGAAGCTGATAGCTACATTCACACTCCTCCACAAAATGCTCTCATCGTCTTTAATCCTCAACAATCTCCTCAACCAGCTCAATCTCCAAAGAATCCAACACCTCCTGATTCACCTCCAGTACCATCACCAAAATCTACCACACCTCCTGTGTCACCTCCCAAGAATCCAACACCACCATCCTCATCTCCAAAGGACTCTACACCTAACCCTAAATCATCATCAATCCCCTCACTTATTCCATCACCAACAAGATCACCATCACCAAAAGCAAAGCCAACAGTGGCAGAAAGCATCAAAACAGCCGTAAAGGGTAAGAATGTGAGAAGAATTGCCCAAGTAACCAGAGTGGAAGTTGTCTCACCTGCTGCGAAGAAACTCAAACAAGCAGTGAAACTCGCATAGTTCAAGAAGGATAAACATACAAGGAAACAATTGACTGAGATGCAAACCTTAGTCAAGAATTTATCTGAACAAATGGGAGAACTGCAACAAACAAAGCAGAAAATGGATGAGTTTCTAGCCTCTAATATCGATGATAAAATGAAAGCAAATACGAGGCATTACGTCTAGAAGTATCTTCTTGATTTTCAGAAAAATATTGAGGAACACGTTGACACTCAAATAAAAGAGAAGATCCAAGAGTATGCAATCAATCAGAAACATCTTCTTGAATACTCCATTGAAGAGCTCCAAGACGCCTTCCTCACAAAACTGATTGCACAATCCGAAATGTCATACACGGAAATACCAATTATTGATGCAATCCGTGCAAACATGGACTCGTGTAAGGCAGCAGTAGACAAGGGCAAGCGTAAACGTGATAATGATGACCAAGATCCAGACACCACAACAAAGAAACAAAGGACTGGTAGCGGATCTGGGATTCACATTACAGAACCCACAGGAACAACAACTTCACCTCCACCTCAAAAGAATCCAGAATCTGGTCTGACTGCAACAGAACATCATTATGAGCACTTTCACGAAGAAAATGTTGAATTTCAACCACAAGATGATCAACCACACTCACCACCACCGTCACCACCAAAATCAAAATCTTCAAAATCAAAGCCCTCAAGCAGCAAGAAATCTTCTAAAGAACCAGCTGTCGTGACATGGCTTGATGAAGATGAAGATGAACAAGGAAATGAATGGTTTGATCAACTTGTGAATGCTCAGATCCAAACAGACAAAGATTATAAAGTTGAAGATAGCACGTTTGCAGTCGCACAACAAATAAAAAGTTCTCTGAATATCAAAAGAATGACCAAACGGGAGCTTCGAAGGATCAAGAATGATGCTTTCAATCTTCTGAAAGACAAATCTCACAGTGCTGCTGAACTTGAATATCATCTTGAAAACATTGCTCGCGCAATGTCAAGTGAACTTGACTGGACTAATCCAGACATCTTCAGGGTTGGTGGCCGTGATAGCAAAAACCGTCCATACATCACAGATTGGACCAAACCACTCCCCGTGATACCCAAGCATCATGTTTCAGAAATCCTGTTCCAATTCTTCTTCAATAATGATCTTGAACTTCTTAGACTTGGAGCAAAAGGAAAGACAAAGTATGCTACTTCAATCACCTTCACACTAGCAGCAGATTACACACAACCTGCAATCGAGGAAACTGCCAGTCATCATCACCTATACGTCAAACAATTGGTTGACTATGATCGTGATGCTGAGTTGGGGATATTTCACTGGTTCGAGAAAAGAAGAACATGGTACAAAAGCAAACTCACTGAGAAGTCTCGCGAACCAGTATACAGTGACCTCAGGATTCTGGCTGTAACAAGTGTGACAGGGGCAAAACGGTATGACTACACCTACTTGTTTGAAATCACAGTCCGAAGACACGACCAAAAACTCTACACATTCTCTGAGGCAGATTTCCCTGATCTAAGTCTGAATTATATTGAAGACATGTACCTCATCAAGGTACAAGGAAGACTTACTCATCTCACACCCGAACTTCAATATGCATTCAGTACCGCAATCTGCCACTTCATCCGAAGAATTGTCATCAAAGAACGAGTGGAAGATATTCAACTGGGGGTAGAGAGTTATCAGAAGGAGTTAAATCTGGAACAACCCATGCTCTATCCTGACGGCATATCTTCTGAAACTCAATACAACATGAAGCACCGACCAACGCTCGGATTTGTCTACAAAAGTGAACTGACACAACTATGCTTCATGTCATTTCACGAAATCCACAAGTTTTGTGATGACACATTGAAGAATGTTCGAGACGGGTTGGTTAGTCGGATTCGGGATCAAGAATTGGGGATAACAAGGAGATGGAACAGTGATCAACTGAGACAAGTGAAGAAGTTTATCTTAAAGATTGAAAGAAGATTGTTCCACAGGGATCAGATGCGGAGACTGGAAACTTATGTTGGAGGTCGTCCACCCTTCTCAATCAGAACATTTCAAAGGACGGATCCAACATTCACCACATTTGCAAAAGGGGGCTGATGTAAGAATTTGATTTCAATATTATTCATAATTCTTATTTCACTATTCTTACCATATGACTGTGACATTACGGCTTGTGCACACATAACAGTGTACAACCCGGACCCTAAAGAAAGGACCCTGAGGTACGCTTCAGTGCCTCAATCCTGATCAAAGGAGCGAAAGCTTCTTTCTTATGAGTAGAATTAAACCGGAATGTTTTCTAAGTTTTTCAAACATTCTGCTCATAAGGACAAGTATTCCCTCGTCAAGGGGGAGTATTTGCAAATATAATCTTTGTTCAGAAACACAAACGTTCTTGAAATTCTTCCCTAAAACTCAAAAATAGCATATTTTAATCATAAAGTTTTTCAAAAACATCACGAGTATGCTATTTTTGAGGGGGAGAAGTAAAATATGATTAAATTATGGTGTCTCAATGCTGGAATCTCATAAGTGCTCGACTCAGAATTGACCCTCGAATTGACGATAGGAAAAGTCAGTAGTCGAAAGGACATGTCCCGGATGGGTAATAATTTCAAGCCAGTTCATCTGGTGATGTAAACGTGTCTCGCAAAGGACGTGTCTGAGTAGAATGTACCGATTTTGAGCGATTTTCCTTGAATGTGATCTGGACGGTTAATAATTTCAAGCTAGTTTACTAGTGATGTAAGCGTGTCTCGCGATGATCATATTCATTGAAAATCAATCAATTCAAAAGTGTCAACTCTTCCCGACATGTGCAAATTTCAAATTAATTACTTATGAGCACATGTTAAGGGGGAGTCCTTCTGAAAAAAACACAAAACTCTCAAGGTGTCAATAAAATGTTTTTACAATCATCGACACTTTGAGAGATTTTCAAAGGTTTTGGTAAATGGCATCAACATAGGATAGTCATGGAGTAATAAGGTGACTACGGTTTAGGAAAACCGTCCTATGATCCGCCAGAGCCGGAGGGATCTACCCAAGGACAAATCCCATAGTTTAGAACTAGAAAGTCCTAGGTATGATATAAAAAAGGAGAAATGAAATGAAAGGAGAAAGAAGGGGTTGAAGAATTAAAAAGAAAAGAGAAGAACATCCACTCTTTTTTTTTTTTTTTTGGATACTATGTGTTTTATTGATAATAGAAAAGTGAAAGGATAACACACAAAGCTCACCCTCCTAGTGAAGTCTAGGAGGGTATATAAAGGGCTAAACACAAGACTTTACATAAATGATGGTTCTAGTCCATGTGTTTGTGCCTTACAATATAGATAATATAATCCCAAATATGTTGTCACATTTTCATGTGAGAAGCATACCCAACAAATACTTTTTATAAATTGACGGTCTTAATGAAAAAAATTAAATATTTTGGTGACCTCCGTACGCATTATTCCATGGTTTTATTATAGGAAAGATTTTTGAACCGTGAAATACCACCTTTTAAGATAAGGTTTTGTTGTTCCCTTTAGAGTGATTATAATCTAATAACTAAATGTGTAATACCTGAAATTCAGATAACCTATAAAATGACCAAATTACCCCTGAAGCTATAAAACTTAAATAAATAACTTATAAAAGTCTGAAACAATTCCAAACTTCTGAAAACGAACTACATATCAAGTAATTAAAATTATGGGATAACATTACATTATTTTGAATGTACAAAAATTACAAAATTCATATATACACTTATATATGGTCCGAAATTAATTTAATAAACTTAGTATATATATTTGTAAAATCATTTTAATTAGATAAATACCAAAATAAATTAAGGAATTATATGCAAAATCAAAGTGTGATCTTGAGCTGACTTATGGGCCGAATTTCCTGAGTATATTCCCCCTCCTAGTCGGTTAATATTATATACAAAATCAAATCATTATTTTTGCAAAACCCTAAATACCGAAACCCTAAATCGCTACACACATAATTCGACCAAAAATCCATTCGACATTCTGGAGCTGAGCTAGCAATTTTATAGAGTTGATCAAGGTGTAAGAAAGCTAGGAAAAATAAGAGTTGGGTCGTGGAAGCTTTCGTTTGATTGTGGTGCTTTTGTTTGTTCGATTTCACTCGCTCGATAGGTATAAAAATCCCGCGCCTAAATATTATGTTCTATAATTGATCTAGCATTTTTCTAATGATCTATATATTGTATATAATTCAGTAAAAATGTCGAACATGGACCATGCAAGTTAAACAGGGCGTACGAAATTGTAAGAGTTAAAATACACATGAATTCCAAATAATGTTATACGATTTTTTTGAGGTGCAAATATAATTTTTATATGTTCTATACTGATAATATAAGCTTATAAAAATAACCACATGATTTATAGAAGCTCAAAATAATTGATGTGAATTATTGTTTGTAATCAGATTTAAGAGAAAATAAGAAAAATAAGAAGAAAACCCTAGAATGCATTAGGGTTAGGGTTAATATGTATAGATCTGATGTAATTAATGTTTTAATGATGATGTCATGATGGTTTAATGATTGGTTAAAACTAGGGTTTGTTTTGGTGCAATAAAAGGTTACACGGTTTGTTTTTAAAAGTATAAGGGCTTGTTTTGTCAACTTTAAAACTTTTGGGATATTTTTGTAATGTCATATAAGTCAGTAGGAATGTGAGAAAAATATAACTTGAGGGTTCTAAGTGTAAATGTGCAAGAAAATGAATTAACTATATTTATAAGTGTCGATTTGCAATTAATTAAAATAGAAGGACTAAAAGTGTAAATTTGGGAAACTTGAGGTTATTTTGAGTAAATAATGTCATTCAGGGTGTAATGGGTAAATTTGAGTATTTATGGGATTGATATGTAATTATAAATAAATTATGATTTAAATTGCAAGTTTTGTAAAGTTAAGGGACTAATTGTGTAATTATTAAATTTTGAGGGTCTAATTCGTATTTCATATAATTCTGAGGTGAGGTTCTGCAAATTTGTAAAACTAAAGTATTTTCATTTTAAACCTTTGAAGTTAATGAATTTGCAATTAAAACCCTAAATTATGAAAATGGTCATAACTAACCCTGAACTTTTGTAACTTGATAAAAGGGTACCTTAATTCCATAATGATCTTGAAATAAGGATTTAACCAAATCTGGAATATTAACATATTACTAAATCTGGAAAGTTACAAATGGAAAGGTAAAACTAAAAGTAATAATCTGAGTTTTGAATAGTTCATAATTCTGTCTTCTACTTCTTTAGGTGTGAAGAAGGAGAAACCCTAATCTCAGCTTCGTGTTTTCTTGTCTTTTGTTTGAGCTAATAAGGTACAGATATTCCGTCCTTTCAGTAAGGGCATTTCAGTTCTTTTCTTTCAGAATTCATTTCCTTATTAGGATTCCCTATACCTTTGCTATGTTCCCTTTCGTTGTGAACTTACGATGTGATCTTTGATTTGAATCTTTTGCCATGTACCCTTAAGATAATATTTTGATTATTTGATAGTATGCCGACCTTTGTTCTACAGTTTAATATTACAAGCCAATCACTAGACATGAGGGTTTCATGTCCATGTCATTGACGCACCTCTGACATGACTCTAGGGCAGGAGAGTGATGACCTGTTCCGTCCCTTATTTATTATTTGCTATGGCCATTATAATTATGATTATTGATTTGTCTGTGGGGCGTATGGGTGCACTCTAGATTTGACCTGTTATCTGTATATGTTATATGTTATTATATCTGGTGACTGATTGTGTGTGCGATACACGTCTTTCACTTTTGTCTGAGAGCTGATCACTCTACACAGGTATGTTTTATTATATTAGTATGCTATGGTATCGTAAGTAGTCTGGGCTCGTGATGAATTGCTGTGTTTTGTTTTCTAAATCTTATTCACTTTGTTCTTTTCTTCATTCATGATTCATTTCTCATTCCTTTCATTTTGATTTCGTATCGGTATGATTTCGTATTCCTGATTTGCTTTTGTATTTGCTATTTGCTATTTGTTTTCGTTATCTATATATCTGTTCACTGGGCTTTTGAAGCTCAGCCGCATTTCTTTTCCTGCGGCAGGTACTTAAGCTAGGAGCTGGGTTAGCTTTGGGATGAGAGCGATCTATTTCGGAATCGACCTTAGTTATTTAGCTTTACCATTTGAACTTCTATTTATTTTAATTATGCCATTGTTTAGGCATTTGAATATTGGATTTTTATACTTAAGCTATTTTGTCTTGCATTTTGATTTAAGTCATGTTGACTTATTTTGGATTTAATGTTAAGACTTATGAGGTTTGTTTATTGAATGTTCTGTGACTTCTGATATGCCACCATTGTTGTGATATCTTTACCCTTGTCGGGTTGGGGTGTTACAATTTATGGTATCAGAGACAGGCTTTCATGAAACCTTAGAGCTTAGGCTATCGACCTGTGAGGATTTGGGTAGACATTAGGTTTTCCTTTCGCGCACTCTTTTCCTGTCCTGCTCTGCCATGCTTTCCTTTTGCTCTATCATTTCCTGTTTGATATTTCTAATCGTTTGAAAATCCTGTAGATGGTTGTTACTCGTCGTGGTGACTATTCTGATGGGGAGGAGGAGATCCCTAATTTGGAGGAGTTGGTGGCTAATGCTATCAACAATTTGCTACCTGGGCTTAATGCTAACGAGGTGATCACTCGGATGATCAATGAGTTTCGTAATGGAGCTGGTCCCTCTGGTGGTGCTGGTCCCTCTAGTGGTGCTGGTGGTTCGGGTGGTACTGGTGGTGGGGGCCGACCCACTACCATTAATGGTTGGCTGGAGAGTTTCAATAAGCTTAAGCCGTTGTCGTTCAGTTCTGCTGCTACTCCTCATGCTGCAGAGGACTGGATAACACACATGGAGAAGCTGTTTGTGGTACTAGGTTGTGAAGACGGGTTTAAGACTCGTCTGGCTGCGTTTAAGCTTGAAGGAGATGCGCTTAACTGGTGGAAGGCGCACAAGGAAGCTAAGGGAGGTGATGCTTATGTTCTTGGTTGTACTTGGGTTAATTTTCGTACTACATTCTATAATCGGTACTTCCCTGTGTCCGAGCAGCAGAGATTTATTCGGGAGTACAACACTATCTCTCAGCTTGAGTCTGAGAATGCAGGGGAATTTCTGGAGCGATTCCAGAGATTGGTTAGCTTTGTAGGCCCGGTTGCTGGGGATGCTGAGCATCAAGCTAAGCATTATAAGTGGGCACTGAAGAGTTGGGTTTTAGATCATCTTCTTAATCAGGAGTTCCTTGATCCGTCCGCATGTTGCGATGCAGCTCGCAACATTGAGATATTTCATGAGAAGGTGGGTTACAAGAGGAACCGTGATGGTGACAGGATTCAGCCGCAGAGTCAGAATCGGGACAACAAGGGATTTTCTGGTAAGGGCTTTGAACAGCGGGGTCAGTCGGATCATGGTCGTGACTATCAGGGTCAGTCAGGTAGGAGCTATGATCAGCGGAAACCAGATTCTAGAGGTCAGGATGCTGGTTCGATTTCTACGCAGGATAATGGTCAGAAGCAGTGGAAGGATCAACCTTCTAAGGGTTTTCAGCAGCAGTCTCGTGGTTCTGGATCGAGTTCTCAGAAGGGTTCATCTGGGAACTTACCTACATCTCCTATCTGTACTACATGTGGGAAAAGTCATCCAGGAGAGTGTCGTAGAGCATCTGGTGCGTGTTTTCGATGTGGGTCTGCTGAGCATCGGGTGAAGGACTGCCCGAAGCAGAATCCTGCATCCGCTAAGAACTATCTTCTTCCTCCGCCTCCTCCACCTCCGAATATTGGGCGTGTGTTTTCTACTACGCGAGATCAGGCAGCTAAGGCTACAGGTACCATTACCGGCTTTTTGTATTTTGATGATTTTACTATTTTCGCGTTATTTGACACTGGAGCAACACACTCTATCATATCTATGAAATTGGCTAAGAAACTGAACATACCTGCAACACCACTAAATAGCCCAATCGCTATATCAACCCCCATGAAAAACCACATTCTCATCGATCATGAATATTTGAACTGTCCGTTACGTTTCGATGATTGGATTCGTTCGGCAAATTTACTTCCTCTAGACATGATTGACTTCGATGTCATTCTGGGTATGGATTGGTTGGCTTTCCATCGAGCAACCATTGACTGCCACGCCAGAAATGTGATTTTCGGTGATCTGAATAATCCTGAATTCATTTACCATGAATCTCGCCCTCTTAAAACAGTTAAAATCATTTCCGCCTTGAAAGCTCGAACCTTGATGTCTCATGGTTGCCAAGGTTATCTAGCCTCAGTTAAGGATTTGTCCGTTGAGAGTCCGGATATTTCTAGTGTTCCCATTGTTCGGGATTTTGCTGACGTTTTTCCTGAAGTACTTCCTGGTCTTCCTCCGGCTAGAGAAGTGGAGTTTTCTATTGAGCTAATTCCCGGTGCCGAACCTATCTCCAAGGCTCCGTACCGGATGGCACCTGTTGAACTGAAAGAGCTGAAGGAGCAACTGGAAGAGTTGCTGGACTGTGGATTTATTCGACCTAGTGTTTCGCCATGGGGTGCTCCTGTGCTTTTCGTGAAGAAGAAGGATGGGTCTATGCATTTGTGTATTGATTATCGTGAGCTCAATCGCATTACCATTCGAAACCGTTATCCGCTTCCTCGCATTGATGATTTGTTTGATCAATTGCAAGGAGCTAAAGTTTTCTCCAAAATCGACTTGCGATCTGGTTATCACCAATTGCAAGTTAAGGAGCAGGATGTACCTAAGACTGCTTTCCGCACCCGTTATGGACACTATGAATTCCTGGTTATGCCTTTTGGCTTAACAAATGCTCCTGCTGTGTTTATGGATTTAATGAATCGGGTTTTCCATGAATTTCTTGATAAATTCGTCATCGTTTTCATTGACGATATTTTAGTGTATTCTAAGTCGTCCGAAGAGCACGAGCAACATTTGCGTATTGTATTAGGTATCCTGAGGCAGCAGAAGTTATTCGCGAAATTTTCTAAGTGTGAGTTCTGGCTGAATCAAGTAGCTTTCCTAGGTCACATTGTGTCTGCAGATGGTATCACCATGGATCCATCTAAAGTTGAGGCTATCACCAAGTGGCCGAGACCTACCACTGTGACGAAAGTCAGGAGTTTTCTAGGATTAGCTGGCTACTATAGGTGTTTTGTGGAAGGATTTTCTAAGTTGGCTTTGCCATTGACTCAATTGATGCGGAAGGGTGAAAAGTTCGTATGGACTGATGAGCGTGAGCAGAGTTTCGAAGAGTTGAAACGGCGTTTGGTGTCCGTAACTATTCTAACTTTACCATCGGGTTCTGGAGGTTTTCAAATCTATAGTGATGCTTCAAAGAAGGGTTTGGGCTGTGTGCTTGTAACACCCCGACCCGACAAGGGTAAAGATGTCACAAGTACATGGTTTCACATCAGATCATACATAACATCCATAATTAAACAGCGGAAATACAATGTAACATGAGACAGAAAATACATGAAATACAAAACATAATACAAATGAAGAATAATCCAACAAAACAAGGCTTCACTCGTGGACACTCTTCCCAAAATCCATAACCCAGCTCCTAGCTTAAAACCTGCCGCGGGAAAAGAAACGCGGCTGAGCTACACGAGCTCAGTGAACAGATATAACGGTAACAAATAATAATCATGAAATAGGGAAACACGAAAGAAACCATACGTGACATAATAATGAGATAAATAAAGGCAGAACAGATCGTGATATAATGATGAAGTAAAATAAATGAGAGAAACAAAACGTGACATAGTAGCAGATGAGAAAAGATAGGAAGGTCATGCAGAGATATTAGAAAGTATAGAAAAGTACATGAATAATAATGAAGTAGGAAAGAGCATGCAGAGATAACAAGAGTATAGAGTTGTACCATGAATACTGATGAGTAGAATAAAAGTCCCAACTAGCACCAAACATAACCAACCCAGTACAGAATAAGTCCAAGGTTCCATAAAGCCCAACATGCCCAAGCCCAGTCCAGAAATAAATCCATAATCCCATAAAACCCAACTTACCATGCCTAGTATAAGAACCAGTCCAGAATCCCAGGAGGCCCAACATACCATGCCCATACAGAAATAAGTCCAGAAACATATCATGGGTGTCATGAGGGTAAGGGTCAGAAGTCCATGAGGTCTAGTGATACAGAAATCCTCTACGAGCCCAGAAACATGAAACATGAGATCATAATCATAATCAGACCACCATGCAGAGAGATGTTCCTCTCACTAATCCCAGAAATCAGAAATGGAGTAGCTAGCTCCCAGAGTGTGAAAGACGTGTATCGCACACACCATCAGTCACCATGAATAACATAACATAACATGAACATGAACAGAAACAAATCTAGGATGCATCCATACGCCCCTGGTGGCCATAACTCCCAACACACCAAATAAAATACAGAAAAGGGACGGGCCAGGTCATCACTCTCCTGACCTAGAGTCATGCCATCGGTGCATCGATTGACATGGACATGAAACCCTCATGCCTAGTGAGTGGCTCGTAGTATCAGACTGTAGGTCAGTGGTCAAGTATAACTATCCGGTATTTACTTTAGTTGCATAAGTCAATTTCCATTTCATAATATCCTAAGTCCATAGTCATAGTTGCATAATTAGGGTTCATAATCAGAGGCTCATAATCAGAGATTCATAATCAGAAATTCATAATCAGAAATTCATAATCAGAAAGTTCATGTTCAGAAAGGTTCAAAATTAGAAAGTTCATAATCAGAAAGGGTCGTAATCAGAGATGGTTCAAAATCAGAAGGTTCATATTCATGGTCCATCAGTAAGGTTCATAAGTAAGGTTCATGGACAAGGGTTCATAATTGAAGGTTCATGAATAAAAGGTTCCAAAATAAGTTTCATGAGTAAGGGTTCATAATCAGAAAGGTCATAACATCAGAAGGTTCATAAATGGTTTCATGATAAAGGATTCATAGTCAAGGTTCATATATCAAAAGGTCATGCATAAGAAAGGTTCAATATCAAGAGGTTCAATATAGACAGGTCATGGAAAAACAGAAGGGTCATAACATCATGAAAGAAAAGCAGACAAGATTCACAGAATCAAAAGCATGGCAATGAAATAGAAATCAGAAATGAGACGAAGGTCCTTACTAAATGAGGACAGAATATCTGTACCTTAGTGATCAAGTAAGCAAGTGAAATGGCAGACACTGATAAAACTTCTTCTCCTTGATACCTAGAGGAGTAGAGACAGAATTACTAAGGATACCATTTTCATATTAAGTACTTTTTATTTTTTTGCAGGTTTCCATTTTTTTTTAGAAAGTTTCCATATATAGCAAGTTGGATCAACATTCTTAGTTAAATCATTATTTCTGGAATTAGGGTATCTTTTATCACATTTACATTTTAGGTCCTTAAGAATTCACAATTTACACTTTACACCCTTTAGTTTCAAAAGTTACACTTCAGACCCTTAATTTATCAAAGTTTCACAATGGTTACTCATTTTATCATATTATAAGAATGTATCCTCAATTTTACAGAATTTACACAATAGGTCCCTCTAGTTTTCAAAGTTGCATATTTAGTCCCTTATTATACAATTTCAACTTTATATTATTAATAATTACATATTAACCCCTTAAATCACCAAATTAACACATAACCCCCTGAATGAATTATTTTACTCAAAACAGCACTAACTTTCCAGAAATTACAAGTTTAGTCCCTCTATTTAATTATTTTATAATTCGAGCCATAATAAAACCCTAAAAACATTTTAACCTTCTAAAATACAAAAATGACATTAGACCCCTTCCTTTTATATTTTATACAGTAGGTACATGTTCCAAAATAAGTTCTAAAAATAACCCTTGAGTTTTAAAAGTTACAAAACACCCCCTTATAATTTAATTAGGATCGAATAACATTTTATATTACCAAAATGCTAACCCTAGAAATACCAATCATTCACCAATCATATCATCATCATTAATCATCATTTAATCACACAAGAACAGCCCAAAAAGTCTAACCCTAATTCGATTTATATTTTATTTCTTTTTCTTCTTTATTTTCTTTAAATCGGTAAAACTAAATAAATCAAGAATAATTATTTTAGGCCTTAACAATTCGAAATATAATTTTTCCCAGATTAGTATGATCATATGGAGTCCAAATAAAATAAATATGAAGCCTCAAAAATTCGAATTGAATTATTTAGGGTTTATACACGTTTTTAAGATTTAATTCACAAATAATTGTTAGATCATGCATGGATCGACTTTTACATTTTATTTGGTGTTCATAACATATATAGGGTCTGAGAAAAATACCAAATCAAGATTTGAACGTGTAGAACGAGACGCACGATTTAATATGTACGCGAATAGCCAAAATGCACCATAAATCACCACGACTTCAAAAACGATCTAAAAATCATGAAACCAATTTTCACAGGTCACATATGATGTGAGGAACACCATAAAAATAAGAAACGAATTTTCCAAGATCGAATGAATCAAAAATGGAATTATTACCTTTCGGGTTGAATTAAACAAGAATTTTCGAAAACCCTTGAATCCGGCCACCACAATTCGAAGTATTATTTTTCTAGGACTCTTTAGATGATGCTTAATCACAGAAAATTGAGTGTGGAATTTTAGGATGATCGAATGGGGCTATGCAATTTAATTTGTGTGTGTGTATTACTCGGCAATTTAGGGTTTTGAAAGGAATTGTGTGTGATTGATATAAATTATGAATTGGCTGGTCAAAGGGGAGTTTAATGGACATAAATTTCGGAATTATGTCAAAGGAAATAATTGCCTTGCTTAATTACCTTTAATGTCTTTTATTTCCCTTAATTTCTTTCATTTAAATCATAGAATTTGTATTTAATTTACATTAGGCGCCCAAGGGCATTTTAGTAATTTTATTGGCTTGTTTAAATGTTAAATGAAGTTGCTAAAATTATTTGGGACCATAACTTGTTCGTTGCTAGAAGTTTGGAATTTATTTTGTGCTTTACATATGTTTTATTCATATTTTAAATTCTCAGGGGCAATTTGGTCATTTTACATGTTATAGAATTTCAGGTATTACAACTTCTTCCCCACTAACAAAAAAAATTTCGTCCTCGAAATTTGCAGGGACATAGAGGAGCGAACATGACAGAAATGAGACAGAACATGCCGGATCAGATAAGCGTTACTTGCAGCAGATTTGGAATAGTTTAGCAGAATGGATCTTAACGTAAGATGACGGAGATAAACAGATGGAGTAAATTCTCTTAAGGTAGAGCAAAATGAAGTACATACTTGGTGTCTTCCATCGGATCATGATCATAAAATACTCAAAACAAATCAAGCCAAAATCTCAGAATTCAACTTGGAATGGAATTATTAGATCAAAATCCAAAATATTCGTACGAAAATCAAGAGAAAGTCAATGCGTCACAAACGGAAAGGAAACATGCGTATCAAATCATTCAAACAAACAGAAGGAAACAAATCATGCAGGCGATCTCTTCAGGCTGAGGCAGGAGTCGCATCGGCAGGGTTCTTCTTGTCATCCTCGAGGTTGTCCACGTTGCGGGGCTGGATTCGTACCACTCCATTCTCCTCAATGAAGTTGGGGCACTTGCCTGCGTACCGAATGACCGCTCCATCTTTGTAGATCACCTGGGTGGAGTACTCTAGCACTTCTGCTCCATCTTTGTTCACTATAGTCAGCTCCTCCTCGATATAACACGGCCATATACTAGCAGGAATTAACCTCCTCTTTGCCGTTCTCCATATCTTCCCAATCTTCCTGTTGCCGGTGGGATAAACGATAGTCCATCGTTGCTTTTTCCGTGCGGAGTACTCTCGAGCGCGCGTGGACACCATCTACACGATTAGCAGAACGATCAGAAGGAGTATATTGATGACAAAATAGAATACGAAAGGTGTCGACATGAGCAAGTGGGATAACAGAAACAACGGAAGAGAGTGCGCGGACGGAAACCTAATGTCTACCCAGATCCTCACAGGTCAAATGGCCTAAGCCGAAGGTTTTCGGGTGCCTGTAGTCTCTGACACCATAAATTGTAACACCCCGACCCGACAAGGGTAAAGATGTCACAAGTACATGGTTTCACATCAGATCATACATAACATCCATAATTAAACAGCGGAAATACAATGTAACATGAGACAGAAAATACATGAAATACAAAACATAATACAAATGAAGAATAATCCAACAAAACAAGGCTTCACTCGTGGACACTCTTCCCAAAATCCATAACCCAGCTCCTAGCTTAAAACCTGCCGCGGGAAAAGAAACGCGGCTGAGCTACACGAGCTCAGTGAACAGATATAACGGTAACAAATAATAATCATGAAATAGGGAAACACGAAAGAAACCATACGTGACATAATAATGAGATAAATAAAGGCAGAACAGATCGTGATATAATGATGAAGTAAAATAAATGAGAGAAACAAAACGTGACATAGTAGCAGATGAGAAAAGATAGGAAGGTCATGCAGAGATATTAGAAAGTATAGAAAAGTACATGAATAATAATGAAGTAGGAAAGAGCATGCAGAGATAACAAGAGTATAGAGTTGTACCATGAATACTGATGAGTAGAATAAAAGTCCCAACTAGCACCAAACATAACCAACCCAGTACAGAATAAGTCCAAGGTTCCATAAAGCCCAACATGCCCAAGCCCAGTCCAGAAATAAATCCATAATCCCATAAAACCCAACTTACCATGCCTAGTATAAGAACCAGTCCAGAATCCCAGGAGGCCCAACATACCATGCCCATACAGAAATAAGTCCAGAAACATATCATGGGTGTCATGAGGGTAAGGGTCAGAAGTCCATGAGGTCTAGTGATACAGAAATCCTCTACGAGCCCAGAAACATGAAACATGAGATCATAATCATAATCAGACCACCATGCAGAGAGATGTTCCTCTCACTAATCCCAGAAATCAGAAATGGAGTAGCTAGCTCCCAGAGTGTGAAAGACGTGTATCGCACACACCATCAGTCACCATGAATAACATAACATAACATGAACATGAACAGAAACAAATCTAGGATGCATCCATACGCCCCTGGTGGCCATAACTCCCAACACACCAAATAAAATACAGAAAAGGGACGGGCCAGGTCATCACTCTCCTGACCTAGAGTCATGCCATCGGTGCATCGACTGACATGGACATGAAACCCTCATGCCTAGTGAGTGGCTCGTAGTATCAGACTGTAGGTCAGTGGTCAAGTATAACTATCCGGTATTTACTTTAGTTGCATAAGTCAATTTCCATTTCATAATATCCTAAGTCCATAGTCATAGTTGCATAATTAGGGTTCATAATCAGAGGCTCATAATCAGAGATTCATAATCAGAAATTCATAATCAGAAATTCATAATCAGAAAGTTCATGTTCAGAAAGGTTCAAAATTAGAAAGTTCATAATCAGAAAGGGTCGTAATCAGAGATGGTTCAAAATCAGAAGGTTCATATTCATGGTCCATCAGTAAGGTTCATAAGTAAGGTTCATGGACAAGGGTTCATAATTGAAGGTTCATGAATAAAAGGTTCCAAAATAAGTTTCATGAGTAAGGGTTCATAATCAGAAAGGTCATAACATCAGAAGGTTCATAAATGGTTTCATGATAAAGGATTCATAGTCAAGGTTCATATATCAAAAGGTCATGCATAAGAAAGGTTCAATATCAAGAGGTTCAATATAGACAGGTCATGGAAAAACAGAAGGGTCATAACATCATGAAAGAAAAGCAGACAAGATTCACAGAATCAAAAGCATGGCAATGAAATAGAAATCAGAAATGAGACGAAGGTCCTTACTAAATGAGGACAGAATATCTGTACCTTAGTGATCAAGTAAGCAAGTGAAATGGCAGACACTGATAAAACTTCTTCTCCTTGACACCTAGAGGAGTAGAGACAGAATTACTAAGGATACCATTTTCATATTAAGTACTTTTTATTTTTTTGCAGCAGGTTTCCATTTTTTTTTAGAAAGTTTCCATATATAGCAAGTTGGATCAACATTCTTAGTTAAATCATTATTTCTGGAATTAGGGTATCTTTTATCACATTTACATTTTAGGTCCTTAAGAATTCACAATTTACACTTTACACCCTTTAGTTTCAAAAGTTACACTTCAGACCCTTAATTTATCAAAGTTTCACAATGGTTACTCATTTTATCATATTATAAGAATGTATCCTCAATTTTACAGAATTTACACAATAGGTCCCTCTAGTTTTCAAAGTTGCATATTTAGTCCCTTATTATACAATTTCAACTTTATATTATTAATAATTACATATTAACCCCTTAAATCACCAAATTAACACATAACCCCCTGAATGAATTATTTTACTCAAAACAGCACTAACTTTCCAGAAATTACAAGTTTAGTCCCTCTATTTAATTATTTTATAATTCGAGCCATAATAAAACCCTAAAAACATTTTAACCTTCTAAAATACAAAAATGACATTAGACCCCTTCCTTTTATATTTTATACAGTAGGTACATGTTCCAAAATAAGTTCTAAAAATATCCCTTGAGTTTTAAAAGTTACAAAACACCCCCTTATAATTTAATTAGGATCGAATAACATTTTATATTACCAAAATCCTAACCCTAGAAATACCAATCATTCACCAATCATATCATCATCATTAATCATCATTTAATCACACAAGAACAGCCCAAAAAGTCTAACCCTAATTCGATTTATATTTTATTTCTTTTTCTTCTTTATTTTCTTTAAATCGGTAAAACTAAATAAATCAAGAATAATTATTTTAGGCCTTAACAATTCGAAATATAATTTTTCCCAGATTAGTATGATCATATGGAGTCCAAATAAAATAAATATGAAGCCTCAAAAATTCGAATTGAATTATTTAGGGTTTATACACGTTTTTAAGATTTAATTCACAAATAATTGTTAGATCATGCATGGATCGACTTTTACATTTTATTTGGTGTTCATAACATATATAGGGTCTGAGAAAAATACCAAATCAAGATTTGAACGTGTAGAACGAGACGCACGATTTAATATGTACGCGAATAGCCAAAATGCACCATAAATCACCACGACTTCAAAAACGATCTAAAAATCATGAAACCAATTTTCACAGGTCACATATGATGTGAGGAACACCATAAAAATAAGAAACGAATTTTCCAAGATCGAATGAATCAAAAATGGAATTATTACCTTTCGGGTTGAATTAAACAAGAATTTTCGAAAACCCTTGAATCCGGCCACCAAAATTCGAAGTATTATTTTTCTAGGACTCTTTAGATGATGCTTAATCACAGAAAATTGAGTGTGGAATTTTAGGATGATCGAATGGGGCTATGCAATTTAATTTGTGTGTGTGTATTACTCGGCAATTTAGGGTTTTGAAAGGAATTGTGTGTGATTGATATAAATTATGAATTGGCTGGTCAAAGGGGAGTTTAATGGACATAAATTTCGGAATTATGTCAAAGGAAATAATTGCCTTGCTTAATTACCTTTAATGTCTTTTATTTCCCTTAATTTCTTTCATTTAAATCATAGAATTTGTATTTAATTTACATTAGGCGCCCAAGGGCATTTTAGTAATTTTATTGGCTTGTTTAAATGTTAAATGAAGTTGCTAAAATTATTTGGGACCATAACTTGTTCGTTGCTAGAAGTTTGGAATTTATTTTGTGCTTTACATATGTTTTATTCATATTTTAAATTCTCAGGGGCAATTTGGTCATTTTACATGTTATAGAATTTCAGGTATTACAGTGCTTATGCAACACGGCAAGGTGATTGCCTATGCTTCGAGGCAACTGAAACCCTATGAGGAAAATTATCCAACTCATGATCTAGAATTGGCAGCTGTGGTTTTTGCATTGAAGATCTGGAGGCATTACTTGTATGGTGAATCATGTGATATCTTCACTGATCACAAGAGCCTCAAATACATCTTTACTCAGAAGGAGCTCAATATGAGGCAGAGGCGATGGCTGGAACTACTGAAAGATTATGACACAAACATCCAGTATCATCCAGGTAAGGCTAATGTGGTTGCAGATGCACTTAGTCAGAAATCTGGAGTGATTTCTAGTTTGGAGATTGATCCGCATGTCCTCAAGGAATTGGAGCGTTGGATGTTGAGTTATGTTTTCGGCGTGATGTTGGTTACTGGGCTAGTTTAAAGATCGAGTCAAATCTGATGTTGCGTATTAAAGAGGCTCAGAAAGATGATGGTGAACTCTGGGCTATTGTTCAGAATATTGAAGAGGGTAAGCAAACTGAGTTTAGAGTTGATGACGATGGAGTTGTTTGGTATGAGGATCGTTTATGTGTGCCTAATGATTCCGAATTGCGTGAGGTTGTGTTGACTGAGGCTCACAGTTCTCCTTTCGCTATCCATCCTGGTTCTACCAAGATGTATCGGGATCTTAAGCAACATTTATGGTGGAACGGTATGAAGCAAGATGTGGCGTTATTTGTCGCTAAATGTATGACCTGCCAGCAAGTTAAGATTGAGCATCAACGAGCTAGTGGGCTATTGCAACCTTTGGAGATTCCTACATGGAAATGGGATGAGATTTCCATGGAATTCGTTTGTGGTCTGCCTGTTACTCATAAAAGACATGATGCGATTTGGGTGTTCGTTGATCGGCTAACTAAATCTGCTCATTTCTTACCTATCCGTATGACCTATAGCGTTAGTAAGTTGGCAGAAGTTTTTCAGCAAGAGATTGTTCGATTGCATGGTATGCCTTCGTCTATTGTTTCAGATCGTGATCCTCGTTTCACTTCGCGTTTTTGGAAGGGACTTCATAAAGCTTGGGGCGCTCGCCTTAAGTTTAGTACTGCATTTCATCCCCAAACTGATGGTCAGTCTGAGAGGACCATTCAGACTTTGGAAGACATGTTAAGAGCTTGTGCGTTGGAATGGGCAGGTAGTTGGGATGAGTACTTGTGTTTGGTAGAGTTTGCGTATAATAACAGTTGGCATGCGAGTATTCGAATGGCTCCCTTCGAGATGTTGTATGGTAGGAAATGTAGGGCTCCTGTTTGTTGGAATGAAGTAGGCGAACGTCTGATTGAAGGACCTGAGATGATTGAGATCACAAATGAAAAGGTAGCTGTTGCTAGAGAGAAACTGAAAGAGTCGCGTGCTCGCCAGAAAAGCTATGCTGATAAGCACCGTCGGGATCTAGAATTTAATGTAGGCGATCGGGTATTCCTGAAAGTATCTCCTTTCCGTGGTGTCAGGCGTTTTGGAATCAAGGGCAAGTTGAGTCCTCGATTTATTGGACCGTTCAAAATCCTGGAGCGTATTGGGGAGGTTTCTTATCGTTTGGATTTACCTCCTCAGCTATCTCATGTGCATAATGTATTCCATGTATCTCTCCTGAGAGGATACAATTATCATCCACTGCATGTTGTATCTTATCCACTTGATCAGATCCGGCCTGATATGTCTTTGTCTGAAGAACCGGAAGCGGTTCTGGACCGTCAGGAACGAGTCATGAGAAACAAAGTCATCCCGTCCGTAAAGATTCTTTGGAAGAATCACCCAGAGCGTGAAGCTACCTGGGAAACTGAAGAGTCAATACGAGCCAGTTATCCGCAGTTCTCGTTTTAATCCGGTATGTCCTTGTTTTGTTTTCCGTTCTCCTTTGTTTTGTTTCCGCTCTCTTTTTCTTTCTACTTCCTGCAAATTTTGAGGACGAAATTTTTTTGTTAGTGGGGAAGAAGTTGTAATACCTGAAATTCAGATAACCTATAAAATGACCAAATTACCCCTGAAGCTATAAAACTTAAATAAATAACTTATAAAAGTCTGAAACAATTCCAAACTTCTGAAAACGAACTACATATCAAGTAATTAAAATTCTGGGATAACATTACATTATTTTGAATGTACAAAAATTACAAAATTCATATATACACTTATATATGGTCCGAAATTAATTTAATAAACTTAGTATATATATTTGTAAAATCATTTTAATTAGATAAATACCAAAATAAATTAAGGAATTATATGCAAAATCAAAGTGTGATCTTGAGCTAACTTATGGGCCAAATTTCCTGAGTATATTCCCCCTCCTAGTCGGTTAATATTATATACAAAATCAAATCATTATTTTTGCAAAACCCTAAATACCGAAACCCTAAATCGCTACACACATAATTCGACCAAAAATCCATTCGACATTCGGGAGCTGAGCTAGCAATTTTTTGGAGTTGATCAAGGTGTAAGCAAGATATGAAAAATAAGAGTTGGGTCGTGGAAGCTTTCGTTTGATTGTGGTGCTTTTGTTTGTTCGATTTCACTCGCTCGATAGGTATAAAAATCCCACGCCTAAATCTTACGTTCTATAATTGATCTAGCATTTTTCTAATGATCTATATATTGTATATAACTCAGTAAAAATGTCGAACATGGACCATGCAAGTTAAACAGGGCGTACAAAATTGTAAGAGTTAAAATACACATGAATTCCAAATAATGTCATACGATTTTTCAGAGGTGCAAATATAATTTTTATATGTTCTATACTGATAATATAAGCTTATAAAAATAACCACATGATTTATAGAAGCTCAAAATAATTGATGTGAATTATTGTTTGTAATCGGATTTAAGAGAAAATAAGAAAAATAAGAAGAAAACCCTAGAATGGATTAGGGTTAGGGTTAATATGTATAGATCTGATGTAATTAATGTTTTAATGATGATGTCATGATGGTTTAATGATTGGTTAAAACTAGGGTTTGTTTTGGTGCAATAAAAGGTTACACAGTTTGTTTTTAAAAGTATAAGGGCTTGTTTTGTCAACTTTAAAACTTCTGGGATATTTTTGTAATGTCATATAAGTTAGTAGGAATGTGAGAAAAATATAACTTGAGGGTTCTAAGTGTAAATGTGCAAGAAAATGAATTAACTATATTTATAAGTGTCGATTTGCAATTAATTAAAATAGAAGGACTAAAAGTGTAAATTTGGGAAACTTGAAGTTATTTTGAGTAAATAATGTCATTCAGGGTGTAATGGGTAAATTTGAGTATTTATGGGATTGATATGTAATTATAAATAAATTATGATTTAAATTGCAAGTTTTGTAAAGTTAAGGGACTAATTGTGTAATTATTAAATTTTGAGGGTCTAATTCGTATTTCATATAATTCTGAGGTGAGGTTCTGCAAATTTGTAAAACTAAAGTATTTTCATTTTAAACCTTTGAAGTTAATGGATTTGCAATTAAAACCCTAAATTATGAAAATGGTCATAACTAACCCTGAACTTTTGTAACTTGATAAAAGGGTACTTTAATTCCATAATGATCTTGAAATAAGGATTTAACCAAATCTGGAATATTAACATATTACTAAATCTGGAAAGTTACAAATGGAAAGGTAAAACTAAAAGTAATAATCTGAGTTTTGAATAGTTCATAATTCTGTCTTCTACTTCTTTAGGTGTGAAGAAGGAGAAACCCTAATCTCAGCTTCGTGTTTTCTTGTCTTTTGTTTGAGCTAATAAGGTACAGATATTCCGTCCTTTCAGTAAGGGCATTTCAGTTTTTTCTTTCAGAATTCATTTCCTTATTAGGATTCCCTATACCTTTGCTATGTTCCCTTTCGTTGTGAACTTTCGATGTGATCTTTGATTTGAATCTTTTGCCATGTACCCTTAAGATAATATTTTGATTATTTGATAGTATGCTGACCTTTGTTCTACAGTTTAATATTACGAGCCAATCACTAGACATGAGGGTTTCATGTCCATGTCATTGACGCACCTCTGACATGACTCTAGGGCAGGAGAGTGATGACCTGTTCCGTCCCTTATTTATTATTTGCTATGGCCATTATAATTATGATTATTGATTTGTCTGTGGGGCGTATGGGTGCACTCTAGATTTGACCTGTTATCTGTATATGTTATATATTATTATATCTGGTGACTGATTGTGTGTGCGATACACGTCTTTCACCTTTGTCTGAGAGCTGATCACTCTACACATGTATGTTTTATTATATTAGTATGCTATGGTATCGTAAGTAGTCTGGGCTCGTGATGAATTGCTGTGTTTTGTTTTCTAAATCTTATTCACTTTGTTCTTTTCTTCATTCATGATTCATTTCTCATTCATTTCATTTTGATTTCGTATCGGTATGATTTCGTATTCCTGATTTGCTTTTGTATTTGCTACTTGCTATTTGTTTCCGTTATCTATATATCTGTTCACTGGGCTTTTGAAGCTCAGCCACATTTCTTTTCCTGCGGCAGGTACTTAAGCTAGGAGCTGGGTTTAGCTTTGGGATGAGAGCGATCTATTTCGGAGTCGACCTTAGTTATTTAGCTTTACCATTTGAACTTCTATTTATTTTAATTATGCCATTGTTTAGGCATTTTGATGCGTGGTTTTGCAACCTTACAACAGGTTTTACCTCTCGAGGGATCTCAAGAGGCTTACAACCCCACCAGGCAGTGTACCTGACCGATGTAGTATAGTGTAGTGGTAAGTACGGGGGATTGATCGTTCTCCACAGGGAATAGTGTTCGTTAGGTATGAAAAACTACTTTAGTAGGTCTAAGGGTGAGGGAAGATTCTTTTTGTATTTTTTTATAATTTTTTATGAAAGCAAGTAAAATCTCGGGTTTGAAGGAGTGGGCGGAATTAGTTGCTAGTCAACTAACCCAAATTACTACGAATGCAAATAAAATAAAATAACAGAAAATGAAAAGAGTTGTGAAACTTATGTGGAGAGAAATGTGTTTACTTAGATTTCCTTACTCCCTAACTATCTTTTACCGGTTGATTAGTGTGTATTAATTGCGTGGATGACGGGTGTATTCCTTAATACCAATCGTGGGGTGGCGTACGTACTTCCCCAACTCTATGAGCTCCTACTTCACTCCTATGTCGAGCCGGCTAGGAAGCTCCTAACATGGGATCACTAGAATTCGCTCATGCATTAAATACAACCATAAAAACCTTCATACGCATTGGTTCATGTTTCTTAAGACGTTCAAGCAAGTTACCGAATAGGAAGTTAGCCTGTAATACCCGAAAATCCTAAACATGTAAAATGACCAAATTGCCCCTGAGAATTTAAAATATGAATAAAACATACGTAAAGCACCAAATAATTTCCAAACTTCTAGCAATGAACAAGTTATGATCCCAAATAATTTTAACAACTTCATTTAACATTTATACAAGCCAAGAAAATTACCAAATTGCCCTTGGGCGCCTAAATTAATTTAAATTCAAAATCTATGATTTAATTATAGTAATTAAAGGAAAATTAAGTACAATTTAAGGGGATAATCAAAGCATTAATGCTCCTAATCAATAATCCCGAAATTTAGGCCATGTAACCTCCCTTTTGACTGGTCCTCATTATTAAAATCCAATCACCACAATTTTTCTTATCAAACCCTAATTACCGAGTGAAATAAAAACACACAAATAAATCCCTTTTGCCTCCAATCGACACTCTAAAATTCCCAAGCTATTTTTCTGTGTTAAATCATCATCCAAGGAGTCCTAGAAAAATAATACTTCGAATTTTGGTGGCCGAATTCAAAGGTTTTCGAAAATTCTTGTTTAATTCAACCCGAAAGGTAATAATTCCATTTTTGATTCATTCGATCTTGGAAAATTCGTTTCTTATTTTTATGGTGTTCCTCACATCATATGTGACCTGTGAAAATTGGTTTCATGATTTTTAGATTGTTTTTGAAGTCGTGGTGATTTATGGTGCATTTTGGCTATTCGCGTACATATTAAATCGTGCGTCTCGTTCTACACGTTCGAATCTTGATTTGGTATTTTTCTCAGACCCTATATATGTTATGAACACCAAATAAAATGTAAAAGTCGATCCATGCATGATCTAACAATTATTTGTGAATTAAATCTTAAAAACGTGTATAAACCCTAAATAATTCAATTCGAATTTTTGAGGTTTCATATTTATTTTATTTGGACTCCATATGATCATACTAATCTGGGAAAAATTATATTTCGAATTGTTAAGGCCTAAAATAATTATTCTTGATTTATTTAGTTTTACCGATTTTAAAGAAATTAAAAAGAATAAAAGAAAAATTTTGGGAAAATTATCAAACCGATCGAGCTAGGGTTTTGAGGTAATGAAACCTGGAAATTAACATGGTATAATGATGATAGAATGATGGTATAATGATTTGGATTAATAGGGTTCGATTTAGACAAGATTTTATGTGTAACGATTTGGAAATAATAAGTTAAGGGTGTGTTTTGTAATTTCTAAAACTTGTGGGTCAGTTTTAAAACTTAATTTAGATCATGTACTTGCTGGGAAAAATATAAAAGGAAGGGGTCTAGTGTCATTTTTGTATTTTAAAGGATTAAAATGTTTCTAGGGTTTAATTAAGGTACGAATTATAAAATAATTAAATGGAGGGACTAAACTTGTAATTTCTGGAAACTTGGGACTGTTTTGAGTAATTTAATCTATTCAGGGGGTTATGTGTAAATTTGGTGATTTAATGGGTTAATATGTAATTATTAATAATATAAAGTTGAAATTGTAAAATAAGGGACTAAATATGTAACTTTGTAAACTAGAGGGACCTATTGTGTAAATTCTGTAAAATTGAGGATACATTTTTATAATATGATAAAATAAGTGACCATTGTGAAACTTTGATAAATTAAGGGTCTGAAGTGTAACTTTTGAAACTAAAGGGATATAAAGTGTAAATTATGAAACCTAAAGGACTAAAAGAGTAACTTGAGGAATCTAAAAGCTAAAATGGAAAGTTACTTAAAAAGGAAGGGTTTGTAATTCATGTCGTTACTCCTCTAGGTGTGAAGAGGGAGTAGTCGTGTGCTCTTGATCATCTTTTCAGTATTTTCCGTTATCAGCAATAAGGTACAGATATTCTGCCCTTCTTTAATAAGGTGCCTTCGTCTCATTTCTGATTTCTGATTCACTGTCATGTTCTTTGATTTTGTGAACCTTTCTGGTTTCTTTCATGATGTTATGAACCTTTGACATGACCCTTCTGTTATGACCTTTCTGATATTGAACCTCTTATGATTATGAACCTTTCATTCACGAACCTTTGCTTATGAACCTTTGCTTATGAACCATGCTTATGAACCATGATTATGAACCATGATTATGAACTTATGAAACAAGATAATGACCTATGCAAGTAAACTTAAAATATGATTCATGATACTTGACCTTGACCCACAGTTTGATACTACGAGCCACTCACTAGGCATGAGGGTTTCATGTCCATGTCAGTCGATGCACCAATGGCATGACTCTAGGGCAGGAGAGTGATGACCTGTTTCGTCCCTTTACTGTATTTTATTTGGTGTGTTGGGAGTTATGGCCACCAGGGGCGTATGGATGCATCCTAGAACTGTTCATGTACAAGTTATGTCAAGTTATGTTATGTTATTCATGGTGACTGATGGTGTGTGCGATACACGTCTTTCACACTCTGGGAGCTAGCTACTCCATTCATGATTTCTGGGATTAGTGAGAGGAACATCTCTCAGCATGGCGGTATGATTATGATTTCATGTTCATGTTTCTGGGCTCGTAGAGGATTTCTGTATCACTAGACCTCATGGACTTCTGACCCTTACCCTCATGACACCCATGATATGATTCTGGACTTATTTCTGTATGGGCATGGTATGTTGGGCCTCATGGGATTCTGGACTGGAATTGGGCATGTTGGGCTTTATGGAATCTTGGACTTATTCTGTACTGGGTTGGTTATATTTGGGTTAGTTGGGACTTTTATTCTACTCATCAGTATTCATGGTACAACTCTATACTCCTGATATCTCTGCATGCTCTTTCCTACTTCATTATTATTCATGTACTTTTCTATACCTTCTAATATCTCTGTATGACCTTCCTATCTTTTCTTATCTGCTACTATGTCACGTTTTGTTTCTTTCATTTATTCTACTTCATCATTATATCATGATCTGTTCTGCCTTTATTTATCTCATCATTATGTCACGTATGGTTTCTTTCGTGTTTCCCTATTTCATGATTATTATTTGTTACCGTTATATCTGTTCACTGAGCTCGTGTAGCTCAGCCGCGTTTCTTTTCCCGCGGCAGGTATTAAGCTAGGAGCTGGGTTATGGATTTGGGAAGAGTGTTCACGAGTGAAGCTTTGTTTTTGTTGGATTATTCTTCCTTTGTATTATGTTTTGTATTTCATGTATTTTCTGTCTCATGTTACATTGTATTTCTGCTGTTTATTTATGGATGTTATGTATGATCTGAGGTGAAACCATGTACTTGTGACATCTCTACCCTTGTCGGGTCGGGGTGTTACAATTTATGGTATCAGAGCTACAGGCACCCGAAAACCTTCGGCTTAGGCCATTTGACCTGTGAGGATCTGGGTAGACATTAGGTTTCCATCCGCGCACTCTCTTCCGTTGCTTCTGTTATCCTACTTGCTCATGTCGACACCTTTCGTATTCTATTTTGTCATCAATATACTCCTTCTGATCGTTCTGCTAATCGTGTAGATGGTGTCCACGCGCGCTCGAGAGTACCCCGCACGGAAAAAGCAACGATGGACTATCGTTTATCCTACCGGCAGCAGGAAGATTGGGAAGATATGGAGAACGGCAAGGAGGAAGTTAATTCCTGCTAGTATATGGCCGTGTTATATCGAGGAGGAGCTGATCATAGTGAACCAAGATGGAGCAGAAGTGCTAGAGTACTCCACCCAGGTGATCTACAAAGATGGAGCGGTCATTCGGTACGCAGGCAAGTGCCCCAACTTCATTGAGGAGAATGGAGTGGTATGAATCAAACCCCGCAACGTGGACAACCTCGAGGATGACAAGAAGGACCCTGCCGATGCGACTCCTGTCTCAGCCTGAAGAGATCGCCTGCATGATTTGTTTCCTTCTGTTTGTTTGAATGATTTGATACGCATGTTTCCTTTCCGTTTATGACGCAGTGACCTTCTCTTGATTTTCGTACGAATATTTTGGATTTTGAGCTAATAATTCCATTCCAAGTTGAACTCTGAGATTTTGGCTTGATTTGTTTTGAGTATTTTATGATCATGATTCGATGAAAGACACCAAGTATGTACTTCATTTTACTCTACCTTAAGAGAATTTACTCCATCCGTTTATCTCCGTCATCTTACGTTAAGATCCATTCTGCTAAACTATTCCAAATCTGCTGCAAGTAACGCTTATCTGATCCGGCATGTTCTGTCTCGTTTCTGTCATGTTCGCTCTTCTATGTCCCTGCAAATTTCGAGGACGAAATTTTTTTGTTAGTGGGGAAGAGTTGTAATACCCGAAAATCCTAAACATGTAAAATGACCAAATTGCCCCTGAGAATTTAAAATATGAATAAAACATACGTAAAGCACCAAATAATTTCCAAACTTCTAGCAATGAACAAGTTATGATCCCAAATAATTTTAACAACTTCATTTAACATTTATACAAGCCAAGAAAATTACCAAATTGCCCTTGGGCGCCTAAATTAATTTAAATTCAAAATCTATGATTTAATTATAGTAATTAAAGGAAAATTAAGTACAATTTAAGGGGATAATCAAAGCATTAATGCTCCTAATCAATAATCCCGAAATTTAGGCCATGTAACCTCCCTTTTGACTGGTCCTCATTATTAAAATCCAATCACCACAATTTTTCTTATCAAACCCTAATTACCGAGTGAAATAAAAAACACACAAATAAATCCCTTTTGCCTCCAATCGACACTCTAAAATTCCCAAGCTATTTTTTTGTGTTAAATCATCATCCAAGGAGTCCTAGAAAAATAATACTTCGAATTGTGGTGGCCGAATTCAAAGGTTTTCGAAAATTCTTGTTTAATTCAACCCGAAAGGTAATAATTCCATTTTTGATTCATTCGATCTTGGAAAATTCGTTTCTTATTTTTATGGTGTTCCTCACATCATATGTGACCTGTGAAAATTGGTTTCATGATTTTTAGATTGTTTTTGAAGTCGTGGTGATTTATGGTGCATTTTGGCTATTCGCGTACATATTAAATCGTGCGTCTCGTTCTACACGTTTGAATCTTGATTTGGTATTTTTCTCAGACCCTATATATGTTATGAACACCAAATAAAATGTAAAAGTCGATCCATGCATGATCTAACAATTATTTGTGAATTAAATCTTAAAAACGTGTATAAACCCTAAATAATTCAATTCGAATTTTTGAGGTTTCATATTTATTTTATTTGGACTCCATATGATCATACTAATCTGGGAAAAATTATATTTCGAATTGTTAAGGCCTAAAATAATTATTCTTGATTTATTTAGTTTTACCGATTTTAAAGAAATTAAAAAGAATAAAAGAAAAATTTTGGGAAAATTATCAAACCGATCGAGCTAGGGTTTTGAGGTAATGAAACCTGGAAATTAACATGGTATAATGATGATAGAATGATGGTATAATGATTTGGATTAATAGGGTTCGATTTAGACAAGATTTTATGTGTAACGATTTGGAAATAATAAGTTAAGGGTGTGTTTTGTAATTTCTAAAACTTGTGGGTCAGTTTTAAAACTTAATTTAGATCATGTACTTGCTGGGAAAAATATAAAAGGAAGGGGTCTAGTGTCATTTTTGTATTTTAAAGGATTAAAATGTTTCTAGGGTTTAATTAAGGTACGAATTATAAAATAATTAAATGGAGGGACTAAACTTGTAATTTCTGGAAACTTGGGACTGTTTTGAGTAATTTAATCTATTCAGGGGGTTATGTGTAAATTTGGTGATTTAATGGGTTAATATGTAATTATTAATAATATAAAGTTGAAATTGTAGAATAAGGGACTAAATATGTAACTTTGTAAACTAGAGGGACCTATTGTGTAAATTCTGTAAAATTGAGGATACATTTTTATAATATGATAAAATAAGTGACCATTGTGAAACTTTGATAAATTAAGGGTCTGAAGTGTAACTTTTGAAACTAAAGGGTTATAAAGTGTAAATTATGAAACCTAAAGGACTAAAAGAGTAACTTGAGGAATCTAAAAGCTAAAATGGAAAGTTACTTAAAAAGGAAGGGTTTGTAATTCATGTCGTTACTCCTCTAGGTGTGAAGAGGGAGTAGTCGTGTGCTCTTGATCATCTTTTCAGTATTTTCCGTTATCAGCAATAAGGTACAGATATTCTGCCCTTCTTTAATAAGGTGCCTTCGTCTCATTTCTGATTTCTGATTCACTGTCATGTTCTTTGATTTTGTGAACCTTTCTGGTTTCTTTCATGATGTTATGAACCTTTGACATGACCCTTCTGTTATGACCTTTCTGATATTGAACCTCTTATGATTATGAACCTTTCATTCACGAACCTTTGCTTATGAACCTTTGCTTATGAACCATGCTTATGAACCATGATTATGAACCATGATTATGAACTTATGAAACAAGATAATGACCTATGCAAGTAAACTTAAAATATGACTCATGATACTTGACCTTGACCCACAGTTTGATACTACGAGCCACTCACTAGGCATGAGGGTTTCATGTCCATGTCAGTCGATGCACCGATGGCATGACTCTAGGGCAGGAGAGTGATGACCTGTTTCGTCCCTTTACTGTATTTTATTTGGTGTGTTGGGAGTTATGGCCACCAGGGGCGTATGGATGCATCCTAGAATTGTTCATGTACAAGTTATGTCAAGTTATGTTATGTTATTCATGGTGACTGATGGTGTGTGCGATACACGTCTTTCACACTCTGGGAGCTAGCTACTCCATTCATGATTTCTGGGATTAGTGAGAGGAACATCTCTCAGCATGGCGGTATGATTATGATTTCATGTTCATGTTTCTGGGCTCGTAGAGGATTTCTGTATCACTAGACCTCATGGACTTCTGACCCTTACCCTCATGACACCCATGATATGATTCTGGACTTATTTCTGTATGGGCATGGTATGTTGGGCCTCATGGGATTCTGGACTGGAATTGGGCATGTTGGGCTTTATGGAATCTTGGACTTATTCTGTACTGGGTTGGTTATATTTGGGTTAGTTGGGACTTTTATTCTACTCATCAGTATTCATGGTACAACTCTATACTCCTGATATCTCTGCATGCTCTTTCCTACTTCATTATTATTCATGTACTTTTCTATACCTTCTAATATCTCTGTATGACCTTCCTATCTTTTCTTATCTGCTACTATGTCACGTTTTGTTTCTTTCATTTATTTTACTTCATCATTATATCATGATCTGTTCTGCCTTTATTTATCTCATCATTATGTCACGTATGGTTTCTTTCGTGTTTCCCTATTTCATGATTATTATTTGTTACCGTTATATCTGTTCACTGAGCTCGTGTAGCTCAGCCGCGTTTCTTTTCCCGCGGCAGGTATTAAGCTAGGAGCTGGGTTATGGATTTGGGAAGAGTGTTCACGAGTGAAGCTTTGTTTTTGTTGGATTATTCTTCCTTTGTATTATGTTTTGTATTTCATGTATTTTCTGTCTCATGTTACATTGTATTTCCGCTGTTTATTTATGGATGTTATGTATGATCTGAGGTGAAACCATGTACTTGTGACATCTCTACCCTTGTCGGGTCGGGGTGTTACATAGCCAGTTTTCTTAAGCCTAACATCGATGAACAATCATCTAATACAACTAATAACACACTAATAACCAATAATCAATAGCTAGGTTTCATTAGATCTAAGCAAACACAAGATAAATCTAGCCTAGCATGTTAATCAAAAGACAAGAACAAGATGTAATCAAACAACACATAGACATATTGAATGATTAAATAATCACTTATCTTCAATTAAACATGGGAGATCCAAGGGTATGAAAACCCTTAAAAATTGCAGAAATTCGTCTTAGGGTTTCTCCTCCAAAGTTACACACAATAAGTTCCACCCTAATGACAAAAAATTGCAAAACTATATATAGAGTTTAAGGGCTGACGGCGTCACGTTGTAGATCCTGACGCCGTCACCTCGCCGCTTTTAGGGTTCCCGGATGGCCTTCCTGACGCCGTCCCTCTTTAGACCTCCAAAATCCGCTCTGGCTTATCAAAGCTTGACGCCGTCAGAAATGGGCTTGACGCCGTCCCTCTTTAATTTAAACCGTGACGACCTTGATCACTTCAAAGGGTGACGCCGTCAGATTTTTCATGCAAAATTCTCTGGCTTATCATGTGTATTTTTTCATATCCACCTTTTTTGCCAAGCCATGACGCCGTCAAGGGCAATCCCTGACGCCGTCAAAGGTACTTTTCAGCCGATTTTGAGACTCTGTCGTTTTCTTCACTTTTATGCTCCAAAAACGTCCAAAATGCTTCCTTTTCCAGATTTCTTCTCCAAAGTACCTAAAATGACAAAAGGAACGATTTAGGGCAATATTTGATCAAATAAATACGATTTAGGGCTTAAATGACCCCCTAAAAGTGGTACACTTTTCGCTTCATCAAATACCCTTACACTTGAGATTTGCTTGTCCTCAAGCAAATGCGCTTTTATTCTAATCAAAATACAAGTTAGGGGTCATTTAATGCTAATATAAAAGTAATTACAACCAACAGTCGTTCCACTTTAATCATAATAAGCACAGAGATTACATACTAGCACCTCACAAGTAGTGTTTAGATACTCACATCTCTCAGGTGTCATCAATATAAATCTCATAAATGAAAACGGATAATATCTCTCACTACCTGTCATAGCAAATAGATTACCATAGGCTTGGGCAAGGATCAAAAACCTCCTCCACTAGGTGTAAGCACCTAAGATAAACTATCAAAGAGGGCTTTTAAACGGGTTATAACGTGAGGTATAGGGATATGATAAACACGGTTTTGTTGGATAAGGGATATTTTACTGGTGGCGAGTTAAATATCTTGATCAATTACATGTACTATACAATGTTGCTAAGCCAAGACTCGACTCAATCTTAAGCTAAAAACAAAATAACAAAAACATAAAATAAACATAAAATGAAACGGGATGGTAGTCCGTATGTTTTTTCTATTTTTCTTTTTCTCATTTTTTTTGTATTTTTCTTGATTTTTTTTTTTTTTTTTTTTTTTTTTTTTTTTTTTTTTTTTTTTGCATACACTTTTGCCCTACCATCCAAAATAATACATCACAGGGGCGTTGCATTCCCCTTACACTTGAACTTTTACATAACTTTACAATTAACTATTCTCATGACTCGAATTAAGATAATCGAAACACTTGGAGTACTTTTAAAATATTTAGCACATATGGGGGTAATAATGTTGTTCTTCCCCATTACTCCATTACACTAGTACTTTACCCACGAGTCCCAATCGTCCCAAAACAATATGTACAAGGATATGACTCGACTTAGCAACCATGTAATCAACTAGATAATTAACTTGGGTTTAAACAAATGTTGTCACAATAATGCACTAAAAATGAGTGCATACAAGGTAGGCTAAGGCGATTTTGGGTGTACATTTAAGTGGGGTGTAACAAATTCTTCCTTTAAGTAAAATGCTTAAAGGTCGAAATGAAAAGATAGGCTCTGAGGGGTGTACTAGGGGTATCGTGTACTAAAAATGAGTACAACGCAAAGGGTGTGGGAGAATTACTTGACCAATGTAGCCAAAGTAATTATAACAAAAACACAGGTGTAAAACAATGGGTTAATCCTAATGCCTCTTATCATGTAGTAAATCTAACTACACGAATGTAGTCTCACTTGTGGCCTCGGAATGGTCCTAACGCAAGTTCTAGAATCTAAGTGCTACCGGTACACACATCATAGCATAAATGCTTTTCCTACCAATTCTAGGGGCGAACCTCACATATTTGGGGGTGGAAAATTTTTTAGTGGTACGGTTTTTGTGCTAGTCATATAACTCCTATCCGTGAGACGCTCATTAAGATCAAAGTTTCACTCCTAAATGTTGTAAAAAATTTTAAATTTGGCACTAAAATTGCCCTAACAAGTATTTATCTCAGTTTTATTACACATCTACTATTAAACAAACAAAAATCAAGCGTAAAACCATTCTCTAATCGTACTTTACCCCCCCCCCCCCTTACACTTAAGATGAACATTGTCCCCAATGTTCAAATAACAAGATGTAAAAGTAATAAGGTAAAAGAATGAAATCAAATACTCCCCTGATTCGCTCGGTGGATAATGTGGTAACATGGTTAGATCTTCTTCCAAAGTAATGTTGAAGCTCCATGACTAATGCATCGCCATAAGCTTGATTCTACAAACATCTCCTTGTCCAAAATAACCTGTTAAACCTGAGAAAACAAACACGAAAACCTGCATAACATCGGCGGGATAAATCTATATATAAGGATATAATGCTTGTGGAATGATAATTTTGCAGATTCCTGGAGATTATAAGTTAGAGATTTAATAAAAACTTTTTATGAAAACAAAACTTTCAAAATTTTCAGAAAATTAAAACCTGACGCCGTCAGAAATGATCTGACAGAATTCTCATGTTAAGTTTCCGGAAAATTTCTGGAAAAAAACCTATACCTTACTTCCTGGAAATCCTGCAAAACATCATTATGACTCGATACAAGCATTTGACTCAAACAAATACTAATATGTATGTTAATTTATTATTATTACGATTCATGTTCATTTGTTCTAATAAACCGATTTGGATTTCCCTTACACTTAACTTTTGCAAAATACCTTTATTTGTAGTTAAGACGAAGTTAAAAACAAGATAAAGCATTTTCACAATTTAGTTTTGAACATGAATCAATAATAATAAAAATTAAACACACATACGAAAACAAATAAAATCAAACAAACAAACAAATAAACACACAAAACAAATAAAGCTTGGGTTGCCTCCCAAGAAGCGCTTTTCTTTATTAACGAGTCTTGTAGCTAGACTCAAAGTCACTCTACCCTATGTAAGTGAGCTCGTCATCGAGGACGTCTTTAGGGCTAAGCTTGGATTGAAGTTTCCTATTGGTCCGCTTAGTACAATATATCCTTTCAAACTTCTCTCCATCCGGGTCATACAATGTCATCTTAATATGCCATGACCCATCTCCATCTTTGGGTGGTTTGTCCCAATCCCACTTATGATCATCGTCCTCATGAATCCACTTATTCATCCCTAGGTTAATTGGCAAAACTCCTAGGAAATCAATCATCCTCCTAAAAACTAGAGGGTCTTCAAACGGATCCAATTCGGTGTCCCTAGCCAAGAGTTGCTCTACCGTATGTGTTCGATTAACAAAGTCCTCTTCTAGGTAAAATGGGCGTTGGGGTCCTATGAAGTCTCTATCGATCCAAGGTCCATATCTAGATGGTCTCCTATTTAATTCTAACCAATGGGGTGTTGGTTCCTCACTAGTATCATAGGCGTGTTTCTTCACATCATAGACTGACCAAGTATCTCCTTCTCCTACCGCTATCTTGGATTCCTTACAATCAATCATAGCACTAGCGGTCGCCAAAAATCCTCTACCTATCAACAAGGGGCATGTAGGGTCGCTAACCATATCAAGGACGTGGAAATCGGCTAAAATGGTTAGTTTTCCTATGTGTACTAACACGTCCTTGACTACTCCAACCGGGTAAGCAACACTTCCATCCGCTAAACCTATTATTACCTCGGTCTCTTCAAGTTTTCCTAGTTTTAGAGAGGTGTAGAGAGGTAACGGAAGTAGGTTAAGGCTTGATCCAAGATCGGCTAATGTGTCATAAGCCTCCGAATTACCGATCTTGCAAGGTAGAACAAATAAGCCCGGATCATCTAACTTCTTAGGTAGCTTGTTTTGAACAAAGGCGGTCCCTTTTTCACCTAACTTGAGCTTCTTCTCATCCAACACATCAATAACCGGACTTTCAAGGTGGAGCTCCTTGAATTCTTCGTCAAGGTTTTGAGTGGGAGGTGTTTCAACTACGACTTGGGTTTGTTTGAAACACGAGCTCATGGAATTGACCGAATAATATTGTGGACAAGAACTAGGAGACGAAACCGACGAGATGGCGTTGACGTTTAGTTTCGGGTTCTTGACTGTGTTGCTAGGGAGTGCTCCCATTTCTCGGTCATTGAGGGCTTTCAACAAAGTGTCAATCTTATTGGTCATCTCGCTTTGTTTTTGTTTGAAATCGGCTTCAAACTTGGCCAAACGAGCTTCTTGAGATGCCATAAATTGGGACATCAATCCTTCAAAGTTATTGGTACTACCATTGCTGGAAGGATTGTTGTTGAAAGTACGGTTCGAGTTGGAACCGCTTGATTGGAAACGATTAGGTGGGTTGGAAGAATTGGTTTGTTGTGCGTTTTGGTTTTGTTTCCACCTAAGGTTTGGGTGATTTTTCCATGAGGGGTTGTATGAATCACCATAGGGGTTTGGCTCGGGTTTGCAATCACGAGTGTCGTGGGGACCACTACATAATTCACATGAAGAAGTGATTTTGTTCACTTGGCTTGAAGGTTTAGGAGCCTCGTAGGATTTCATAAGAAACTTGACTTGGTCTTCAAGTTCTATGATCCTACGGTCGGAAGTGCTTGAATTGTTCGAAGGCAAAGATATTGCCTTGACCGTTTTATTCAAATCACGGGGATCACTCCAACTTTCGTTGTCATAAAGAGCAAGATCTTCTAGGAGAGCCCATGATTGTTCCGCACTTAGATCACGTAGCTTACCACCGGCCGATTGGTCAATGGTTTGCCTCGTGGAGAGATTGATATGGTCATAGAAGATTTGGACTTGGAGCCAAAGTTCTATGCCATGGTGAGGGACTTTTTGGAGTAAGTCCTTGAATCGAGTCCATGCCTCGTAGAGGGTTTCGCCTTGACGTTGTTGGAACATCAAGATATCATTCCTTAGCTTGGTAGTTCTTCCGGGTGGGAAAAACTGAGCAAGGAAACGAGTGGTGAGATCATCCCAAGAGGTGACGGATCCTGCGGGTAGACGCTCTAGCCATTGACTAGCTTGGTCCCGCAGAGAGAATTGAAAGAGACGTAGTCGGGTCGTCTCTCGAGTGGCAACATCAAGGTCTATGGAATCAACAATTTTGAGAAAGTCCTTGAGATGTTGATTAGGATCTTCGGAACGAAGTCCATGGAATGCACATCCGCTTTGCACCAACCGGATGGTGTCGGATCGCAAGGGAGTGACATTGGCTCCTTGAGTGAGCTCAATGGTGTTTCGATAGCCATGGTGGCTAGGACGAGAGTAGTCTCCTAAGGTACGGGCTCTAGGAGGTGGGTGTTGTTGTGGTGGTGGGTTGTTGGGATCAAGGATATTACTACCTTCCATGATGTCGGATGGTAATGGTTACGAACAAAGAAACGAAGAAAAAAGATAGACTAAAGAAAACCTAGAAAGATAAAATAAAAATCTCACTAGAAAGGAATCTAGTGAGTAGACCTAATAAAATAAAAATTCAACCTAAACAATAACTATTCCCCGGCAGCGGCGCCAAAAACTTGATGCGTGGTTTTGCAACCTTACAACAGGTTTTACCTCTCGAGGGATCTCAAGAGGCTTACAACCCCACCAGGCAGTGTACCTGACCGATGTAGTATAGTGTAGTGGTAAGTACGGGGGATTGATCGTTCTCCACAGGGAATAGTGTTCGTTAGGTATGAAAAACTACTTTAGTAGGTCTAAGGGTGAGGGAAGATTCTTTTTGTATTTTTTTATAATTTTTTATGAAAGCAAGTAAAATCTCGGGTTTGAAGGAGTGGGCGGAATTAGTTGCTAGTCAACTAACCCAAATTACTACGAATGCAAATAAAATAAAATAACAGAAAATGAAAAGAGTTGTGAAACTTATGTGGAGAGAAATGTGTTTACTTAGATTTCCTTACTCCCTAACTATCTTTTACCGGTTGATTAGTGTGTATTAATTGCGTGGATGACGGGTGTATTCCTTAATACCAATCGTGGGGTGGTGTACGTACTTCCCCAACTCTATGAGCTCCTACTTCACTCCTATGTCGAGCCGGCTAGGAAGCTCCTAACATGGGATCACTAGAATTCGCTCATGCATTAAATACAACCATAAAAACCTTAGTACGCATTGGTTCATGTTTCTTAAGACGTTCAAGCAAGTTACCGAATAGGAAGTTAGCCAGTTTTCTTAAGCCTAACATCGATGAACAATCATCCAATACAACTAATAACACACTAATAACCAATAATCAATAGCTAGGTTTCATTAGATCTAAGCAAACACAAGATAAATCTAGCCTAGCATGTTAATCAAAAGACAAGAACAAGATGTAATCAAACAACACATAGACATATTGAATGATTAAATAATCACTTATCTTCAATTAAACATGGGAGATCCAAGGGTATGAAAACCCTTAAAAATGGCAGAAATTCGTCTTAGGGTTTCTCCTCTAAAGTTGCACACAATAAGTTCCACACTAATGACAAAAAATTGCAAAACTATATATAGAGTTTAAGGGCTGGCGGCGTCACGTTGTAGATCCTGACGCCGTCACCTCGCCGCTTTTAGGGTTCCCGGATGGCCTTCCTGACGCCGTCCCTCTTTAGACCTCCAAAATCCGCTCTGGCTTATCAAAGCTTGACGCCGTCAGAAATGGGCTTGACGCCGTCCCTCTTTAATTTAAACCGTGACGACCTTGATCACTTCAAAGGGTGACGCCGTCAGATTTTTCATGCAAAATTCTCTGGCTTATCATGTGTATTTTTTCATATCCACCTTTTTTGCCAAGCCATGACGCCGTCAAGGGCAATCCCTGACGCCGTCAAAGGTACTTTTCAGCCGATTTTGAGACTCTGTTGTTTTCTTCACTTTTATGCTCCAAAAACGTCCAAAATGCTTCATTTTCCAGATTTCTTCTCCAAAGTACCTAAAATGACAAAAGGAACGATTTAGGGCAATATTTGATCAAATAAATACGATTTAGGGCTTAAATGACCCCCTAAAAGCGGTACACTTTTCGCTTCATCACATTTGAATATTGGATTTTTGTACTTAAGCTTTTTGTCTTGCATTTTGATTTAAGTCATGTTGACTTATTTTGGATTTAATGTTAAGACTTATGAGGTTTGTTTATTGAATGTTCTGTGACTTCTGATATGCCACCATTGTTGTGATATCTTTACCCTTGTCGGGTTGGGGTGTTACAAAATGATAGAATCACTCTCCATGTTAACTTATGTAAGCTGAAAATAGTTTTATTAAGAACAAGAAATAAGCAGTTTTAACAAAATTTGCACAATATTTTCAACATTTAAAATTCTTATTACAAATAAATCCAAGAATTTGACAAAGATTGTTTGCGGAATAACAATCTTAGTTGAATGACAATTGAGGTGATCTCCTCTTTAATTTAAACACGAAAGCTTATATAGTTGTGGTTTAAGTATGAACTTATACTTATTCGTTGAAAAGTCCAGCGGCCTAAGTTTAATTCGACAAGTAAATGCTCTTAAATGTGTTTCGCATTAATTGCAAGAGATGACATTTACTCAACTACAAACATTCTCTTTCATAGCAGAGAATTGGGTTTCTAAATGTTTCTATTTTGCCCATGTTGAACATTCAATGATTAGGCATGGTGTGCATTCAATGGAGGAGACCTTCCACCTAGATCATCCAATCCACCACCATTGCCATTTGAGAGTTAACCTTCCCAACAATAACCATTACTCTTCCACCCTATTTATAGGGAAATTCATGGCCCTCTATACAATGATCATGCTCCACCACAACCTCAACCTCAACCTTTCTCACCAACCTCTACACTCCAAGGCATTGACGAGTCAATGTGGATTGACCTCCACAAACTCAAAGTCAAATCAATGAGGAACTTGACCACCTCTATGCCTTTTCCAACATGGTAGATTCTCATCTCCATGAAGCAATGAACCTCCAAACCACCTTGCTTTCATCCATCATGTCTCCACCCCATCCCAACCACCAATTGTAATACCCCGTAATTTTCCAGACGTAGTCTTATAAGGAATTATCTCTGTTTTCCATTTACGAACTTTTCTGAACTCAATTGGCTTAAAAACGTGAAGTTATCTCACGAAACGTGGAATTTGTACACAACGCGTACTAGCATAACCAACGATTTGAATTGATTATTTTATTATTTGTGAGAAACGAGGCGTATGAATAGTCGTTTTTATTGGAAAAATTATTCTGAGCGCAATGGCGTAATTCCCGTGTTTTGAATCTATCGTTTACTAGTCTAAACGAGCCCCGAACTAGATTTTGTGAAAGATTGCAAAAACTACAACTATGGTCCCTGCAGTAAAAGTTCCACCACTGCCCCTAGACTTTAATTGTGACAGTTTTGGTCCCTAGGGTTTTACACAACTTTTGGCTACCTATATAAGGCTCATTATAACCCAATCTAGGGTTATTATCACTCTCAATTCCGGCAGCCCCCCCTCCTCCTGTTCCGGCCAACATCCGACGACCACCCCCGGCCAACCTCTGCTGCCGTTAGCCACCATCAACGCAACCACCATCAACACCTCGCCATCACAACCCATCTCTTTTCTCTCTCTCTCTCGATAACTTAAAGATTTTTCCGGCGAAATTTTCAGGCAACACAAGTTTATAGTCGTACGAGTATAGATCTAGAAGAAGGTTCGAGTTGGTAGCTGTGGTATGTATCGGAGATTCGCCTAGGGTTTTTGATGTGCTCTACCGTGTACAAGTTTTAAAATTTATAAACACGATTTATCCGGTTCTCTATTTAACACATACGAGCAAGTATACTCGTCCGTGATAGTAAAGGTGGGTAAGTCGAGATCGTCCCAAGGGATTTGGTGATTATTGTATTTAGTATAACAACCTTTTGCAAAAAGGGTTGTCAATCCAATTTGGTGAAAATTCAAAAAGTAAATAGAATCCAATCAATCAAAAACATATACTTGTGTATAATTCCTTAACCAATTGCATAGAGTATTCTACAAAGTTTGGTGTAACTTGTAATGATGCACAATTTTATATGAATGATTAACAATCAATGGTTTATATCATGAAGAATCATTACCAAGAATTCAATCTCCTAATTAACTCTTTTCGGCCTTGTTAACTATTATGACAATTCTATTAAGCACTAGTTGTTTGAAAAGCAATTCTTATCTCATGAATTCCTACGAATCCTTTCGGCCTTTTCTCGTGATGAAATCGTTTCAAATCCATTTTAATGAGTAAATATGATGCTTGTCACACAACATATCCCATACTAATTCGTGCACCAACGTTTTGGAATAAAAACATAAAGAAAATCCTTTCGGCCTTTTTATTCTTTAAAATGTTTTTACCAACAAATTAAGCAAGATTAAATATTACTCCAACAAACTCATAAAACAAGAAATGTTTTCATGCATCACTTTTCATACATCATACACACAAGTATACCAAAAATTATTCCATAACAATCATAATCAAACACAAGTAACAAACAATACTTTCATTAAACTCAAAGTAAAAGTAGTTCATTGTAAATAAACAAGATATACCTAGCTTAGGATTACAAGAACTAGAATTATGACACTGTTAGGAACATGTTTTAATTAATTTCAAGTCTTGTTCATTTACACATTATGTTGCACGTAAGGACTATATTGTTTGTAATTATGGACCGGTCCATTAGTAGTCCATGGACCGGTCACATTAGTAAGTTTATTCTAGTCACATGCAAGGGAATATTCTTAGAATTATTCCCCTCCCATTGCCTATAAATAGAAGGCATGGGATGCATTCTTATTGTTGGGTTTTTCATGTAATATGCGAAAGCTCTGCTAGTGTAACGTTTGATTAAGTGAAAGCCTTCCACTCTTCTTATTCTCTTCTCTTATCTAGTTTGCTTATTAGCTTATTTCTCTCTTTACGTAGCATAATATAGTGTAGTAGTTCGTGTGCTTATTAGTCCTAACGAGTGTGTGTTTGAGATATCTTCGTGACCTACAAGTGGTATCATTCGCCTAGGGATAATTAGGATCGTGTGTTTGAGTAATTAGTATCATTATTTACGTTGGTTTTATAGATTTTGTAAGGTTTTTGTTCAAACTTAACGTTAAACTCTCGTTTGTATTGAAAAAGTAGCTTTGAGATCGTTAAACTTTCACTAATCTTCATCGGTTTTCATATTTTCTACGTTAAAAAGCTTAATCTTCATTAAATCTTTTGATTACTAATCGTTTAAGGTAAAAAACAATCGGGTTTATTGGTTATTTAGACGATTTGGTATAATCCGTATAATTAGCGTATTGGAAAAGTTGATGAAAAGTGATAGTTTTGGTTTCTGAGTGAACTTCGACAAGTTAGGGTTTCATCGCATTTGGCAATCAAGATAACTAAGGGTTTTATCGTAGTTGCAATCCAGATAACTAAGGGTTTTATCGCAGTTCGAATCAAGATAAGTTAGGGTTTCATCGCATTTGGGAGATCTTCAATTATCGCATTTGGGACTCAGTATTGTACTTTCTTGTATTAGAAAGTTGTAATACTTCGACTTGGTTGTTTTTCTTCTCTTGTACAAGAGTTGAGAATTATCGAACTTGGATTTGTGATAAATCTATCGCACTTGCCATAAATCATCGCAGTTTGATATCTTATCTTATCGTTGTTTGATATTTTATCGCAGTTTGCTATAACTTATCGCACTTTAAGATAACATATTTAAATTGTCATTATTTATCGCACTTTATAGTTTTATCGCATTTTCTACTTTCGTTATCGCTATTGAAGGTTATCGCACTTGGTGTAGTGTCCTTATCGCACTTGGTGAACTAATCTTATCGCACTTGGTGAACTGTCATTATCGCACTTGGTTATCGCACTTGGTGAACTGTCATTATCGCACTTGGTTATCGCATTTGGTGAACAGTACTTTATCGCATTTGGACAAAATCTTTTGATTTCTAAACCAACTTAACATATCTCATCAACACATATCTTAATTATCTTTAAGATCCAGATATGTCTCAACCACCTCATTTCAATTACTACTACCAGCTACAGCAACATCCACAACAACAGCAATTTCATCCTCAGTATCAACAACAACAAGCATTCGTGCAACAACATCAATTTCTCTCTCCACCACAAGTGTCCCCACAACAAATCATGCAACAGAATCAACAACTGCAGAATTATTCATCCTACTCCAGAGAACCTCATTGGTTTAACAAGATGTGTGAAGCAATTAGTAGTCAGCAATCACGTCATGAAGCTGGAAGTCAAGAAACTCCACCAATGCTAACTCCGGGTAACTACGTGCAATGGGCTAGTAGATTCCTCAGATTCGTTGAACTGAAAAAACCTCATGGTCAATACCTCAAGAAAGTCATTGAAGAAGGACCCTATCCTATTCCAGCTACTGTTGTTCCAGCAACTTCAGAGAGAGAAGAAACAACCACTCCCACTCCTGTTGCCAACTACACAACTGAGCAAACATTACAACAAGAAGCAAACCAATTGGCAATGTCTTTCATACTTCAAGGTATTCCCAATCCTATCTATCGAAGTATTGATGCTCAAAAGACAGCCAAAGATATGTGGGAACATGTTCATCTTCTCATGGAAGGAACAGAGTTAAACCAGGAAGATCTTGAGTCTAAGTTGTATATGGAGTACACTCACTTCATCATGGAACCAGGGGAAACCATTGAATCTTACTACCACCGTTTCACCAACATTATCAATGACCTTGATCGTCATGATATAAAGTTACCAAAGATTGCTGTCAACTCCAAATTCCTTGGATGTCTTGGTCCTGAATGGCAGAAGTATGCAACTTTTGTAAGGCAGACAAAGAAAATTGGTGATGTCAAATATGGACTCATGTATGATTACCTCAGACAACATCAATCAGAAGTGGATAAAGAAATTGCAGCACGAGGAGGTTTCACACCCGCACCAACATCAAACTCACTTGCTCTCGTCCTCATAACCTGATCAATCTAACTTCTCTTTCTTATGAAGCACCACAACAATACTCTGATAACCAGCTGGTTCCATACAACAACACCGATTCAATGCTGTACTCAAATGCAGATTATGATGAAGAAGAGGATGCTTTCAACTCTCTTAATGAAGCATTTGGATTGATTGCTAACGCATTTGGCAGATTCACCAAATCCAACAACCGTCTTCGTTCATCTTCAAATACCAGGAATCAGGCAGTTGTTAATGATGGCAGAGTAGAAATTCAAAACAGGTCTTCAGGCAGATATGGTTCGGGAAATCGTGGATATGGTACTCAAAGGGTTCAGTCAGGAGGAAATAGGTTCAATACTGCAGGGGCAAACAGAAACAATATGGGGAGTGATCAGAGAGGAAATTCGACTGTTGGGAATGTTCAGAAAGGCATTGCAAATACGTCTATCACATGTTATAACTGTGGGGGGAACGGTCACATGGAAAATGCTTGTCCGAAGCCAAGAACAATGGGCAGTGCTTATCACAAAGAGGCTCTTCTGATGGCACTCTAAGATGAAAAAGCTGCTGGAAGGTTGACTCAGAATGATCAAAGTTTTATGGCTAATGTGGAATCAGATGATGAAATGGAAGATCTAGAGGCAAATGCTGCAGTCATGCTTATGGCTAATATGCAAGAAATGAATATGTCCGAGTCAGGCCCGGTATATGATACCGATGGTCTTTCTCAGGTACCTGATCCTACATGTCTCATCCATGAAATTGCTTTACCAGCTGCATCTTCATCTACAAATGAAACGTTTGATCAACATGATTCATTCTCATCACCATCCGATGATCAAATAAACACGGTAGTATCATTTGATGATGATAATACCATTGTTTCATTTGATGATCTCATTGATGATGACAATTGTGATCATCTTGATCAAACAGATCCTTTGACTGATCAAGATTCGGAGTTACAGGCCTTGTTATTGACCACCCAGTCACAAATAGAAAAATGCAATGACATCAATCAGAAGCTCAAAGATAAAATTGCAGTGTTAACAAAGGATAATGAGTGCTACCAACTACAACTTTCGGGTTATCTAAAACAAGATAAACGTGAAAAAGGTTTTGAAATAGCTTTCCAACAAGAATACGTAAAAGTTCAAAATTTAGAAAGTCAAGTTCGTGAGCTAACTGTTGCCAAAGCTGAGCTTCTCTCTCAAAAAGAAAAGGATCAATTTGAATTCAAAAAACAAATTGATGCTTTAACTTCTGAGTTGTTAAAATCTCAATTTGAGCTTTCAACTTCTCAGCAGGATCTTCTTGAAGAAAAGCAAGCCACTAGGAAACGTGTTGACTCATATCTTGATCAAATTCTGGATTTGGAAACCAAACTCAAAGAATTTCAAAATGTTGTGTATAAAACGGGTAATTCTGTTACACAAATTCAAAAACTGACTGTGAAACCAAGTCCTAAAGGAGTAAGTTTTGCACTTGGAAGTAACACACCCCGTAATTCACACAAAGCACTCAAAGACAATCCCAAGTTATACGATGCAACATTTTTGTTAGATGATACCTTTCAACGTGTTGTTATGTATTCTGTTGATGAAGAAACTGATTTTCTGGCACAAAAGATTGAGGGTCGATCCAATTCACAAAAAGAGTTTTCAAAAGTACATTATGATTATAATGCACTACCTCATTTGAGCAAATCATTTGTCCCTCCTAAGGACCATCCAGAACAAACGTTAACATACACAAACATAAGTGCTCCTTCGTCTACAACTCATGTTCCCACGACTGCTGTACATTTCAAAGAATGTCTGACAGAGGATCTTGCTGATCCACAAATGCCTCCAAAATGTCGGGTTCTTCGATATTTTAAGACATTTATGGACGACATTTCTCGTTTGGAGAATGAAATTGAGTTTAGTTCTCAAATTCCTATCTCTTCTTTTCTTTCTCCTGTTCAAAAAGAAAAGAAAGAGATTCTTCAAAAGAAAATTCTTCCTCATGTCAGAAATCTAAAGAAATGCGCAACAAAATGGGAAGAGGAGTTATACACAGAGGTAGCATCTATGCAAACCATTTTCAAAGCTAAAGATGACAAGGTTCAACATCAAAAACTTCAAAGGAAATTTTTAGCCAAAGAAAATGATCGACTCTTGGAAAAAGTTTTGTGTTATGACGTGGTGTCTGTGATTATGAATTCGCTCTATGAATCTGGTAATGCTTTACTTGTGAATGATCATGCTGTGGATAGTAAGATGTTGCGTAAGGAGATTGATAATCTGGTACATGAGAATGAGATTCTTCGACAGATCAACAATGATGTGGAAAACAAAGTTTTTAATCTTCAAAAAAGGCTTGACTGGTGTCAAAAACGGAGTGCTGAATTTGAACTTAAATTTCAACATCTGATAGAATCTTTATCATTTCAAAACAGTCATGTTCCTGAAAAGTTTAAGGAAACAAAAGCTTTCTTAAAAATTAAACTGTTTGAAAATGAAAAGGAACTGAATGAAATTCTTCAAAACCAAAATGACACAGTCCGCCTCAATCGAAAATTAGATTCACAAAATCAAGAGTTCCAATACATCATTATTGATTTGAAGAAGAAAATCAGAGTTTTAGACACAGGCAAAACAAACACTCATAAGATTGCCCCAGGGATGTATGTAGTGGACAAAGAACATACCCAAGCATCTGATGTAACCACTAATTCAGCTACTTGTACTTCCACAGGACTAGAAACCACACCTAAGGTCAGCCATTCCAAGACTCACAAGAAACAGAGGAAGAATAGATTCAAGAAACCTAGGCAGGAGTTATCTAAGTCTGAAGAAGTTCCAGCTAGTAGTTTGAATAAGACAAATGTAACATCAGGAATAGAATTGCACTTATCTGAGTCTAGTTCTAAGATTGATGTAACAGATGCTAAATCTTTAAATATTAATGAAGATGTTTTGGTTGATGCTACTTGTGTTTTTTGTCGTAATAGCATATTATCTGGTGATCATACAAAATGTGTTGCTAAAACTTTGCTGACTAAGAGAAAGAAACGAACTAGTGGCGCTTCCTCTAGGCTTAAAACCAGTGCAAAGTCCATTTTAGGAATACCCCCACTAGCTGTTTCTGAGAAGACAATGGACAAGCCCAAATCCAAAACAACTGCTTCACCTAGTGCATACATTAGGAAAAAGGCAGAGACTAGTTGGACCTGGCAACGTTGGTTACAGCACACTTTTGGTTTTAAATGGTTACCTAAAGTACTAACCTCTTGTGTTACTAACCCAGCGGATCCAACCGTTATCAAATCTCCACCTGTTTCCAATGTTTGTGATGCAGGTGATTCAAATCGTCCTTTGGATTGTTGATAGCGGGTGCTCCCGACACATGACCGGCAATCTCAAACTTCTTCAAAACTTTATTGCAAAGTTTATCGGAACGGTCAGATTCGGGAATGATCACTTCGCTGCAATTATGGGCTATGGGGATTACATTAATGGGAACATCGAAATCAGCCGTGTGTATTATGTTGAAGGCCTTGGTCATAATTTATTTTCCGTGGGACAATTCTGCGATGGAGACTTGGAAGTAGCATTCAGGGAGAAAACTTGCTTTATTCGTGATCTTCAAGGCAATGACCTCATGAAAGGGAAACGCGGAACCAGTCTGTATACTATCTCCCTTGAAGGCATGACAACTTCTACTCCTATTTGTTTACTTTCCAAGGCTCATCCCACAAAGGCTTGGTTATGGCACAAAAGATTGTCTCATCTCAATTTTAAAACCATCACTGACCTTGCCAAGAAGAAATTAGTTGATGGTCTACCTAAATTCAGATATGCCAAGGATCACTTGTGTTCTGCGTGTGAACAAGGGAAAAGTCACCGTGCTCACTTTCCTCCCAAAACTGAACACAGCACAGATCATGTCCTACAACTGCTTCATATGGATTTGTGTGGTCCGATGCGAGTTCAGATTATTAACGGGAAAAAGTATATTCTGGTAATAGTGGATGACTACTCAAGATGGACTTGGGTCTATTTTCTTCGGACTAAAGATCAAGTTCCTTCTATCCTCATCACGTTTCTCACAAAGATTCAAGTTCAAGTCCGCAACACCGTCCGCATCATCAGAACAGACAACGGGACTGAATTTAAGAATCAAATCATTCGGGAATTCACTGAGAAACATGGTATTGTTCATCAGACTTCAATAGCTCGCACTCCAGAACAAAATGGTGTAGTTGAAAGACGAAACCGTACGCTCGTGGAAGCAGCTCGAACTATGTTGATCAATGCTTACTTACCGGATTATCTTTGGGCTGAAGCTGTCAATACTGCTTGTTATACTCAGAATCGTGCCATGATCAACAAACGACACAGCAAAACACCATATGAGCTTATACAAGGAAGAAAACCAAACATCAACTATTTTCACGTCTTTGGAGCATTGTGTTACCCGAAGAATGATAAGGATGATCTTGGTAAACTTAAGGCTAAAGCAGATATTGGGATATTTGTTGGATACTGTGAGAACTCCAAGGGATACAGAATTTGGAATCGTCGGACCGGGGATATTCAAGAAACCATACACGCTAATTTTGATGAACTCACTGAAATGGCTTCTGAGCAAGACCGCTTAGAACCCGCACACAACCGTCTAAACTTCCCTGAATCTTCAGCTGCACCCCTACCTTTCAACAGGAAGGATCTGGAAGATTTGTTTGCACCAATGTTTGATGACGTTCGTGTTAATAGTGCATCAGATGCTTCCACCAGTTCCGCTGCTCAACATGTCATACAACAAGCACCTGATCCATCAGCATCTACCTCTACCGTAATTGCTGCCGATGCACCACAACCTGAACCATCATCATCAATGGATAAAACACCTCAACCAGTAGTTGAAGATTCTTCCCCCACTTCTAATCCAGTTTCCACACCTTCAGATTATGACGGGAACACATTCTTCAATCCATTTGCTCCACCACCAACCATTCCAGAATCAGGAGAATCATCCTCGAGCAATACGGACCCTTCAGATCACCATAACAACATTCAACATTTTCCATCCACCCACAAATGTACAAGTGATCATCCTTTGGTAAATATAACTGGAAATCCTAACAATCCAGTCATCATAAGGCAAAAACTTCACTCAGACAGTGAACACTGCATGTATGCACTCACTGTTTGTCAATCTGAACCTAAAAACATCAAAGAAGCCCTTACATACGACAACTGGATTGAATCCATGCAAGAAGAGTTGGAACAATTCAAACGTTTGGAAGTTTGGGAATTAGTTGAAAGACCAGATGGAGTTTATGTGGTGGGATTGAAATGGATTTGGAAAAACAAGCTAGGTGCAGATGGTACAGTGATTCGTAACAAGACCCGACTGGTAGCAAAAGGATACAGCCAAGAAGAGGGAATTGACTTCGAGGAATCATTTGCTCCAGTAGCTCGGATTGAGGCAGTTCGAATGTTTCTGGCATACGCAGCCCACAAGAATATCACAGTCTATCAGATGGATGTGAAGACGGCATTTCTCAATGGACAACTCCGAGAAGAGGTGTACGTGTCACAACTAGAAGGCTTCGTGGATCCAGATCATCCTAACCATGTATATCGGCTTAAGAAAGCCCTTTACGGCCTTAAACAAGCCCCGAGGGCATGGTACGATGAACTGTCTGCATTTCTCCTTGCTAATCATTTTACCATTGGAACTGTTGACCCGACTTTATTTATACAAACACACGGGGAAGACATTCTCATTGTACAAATTTATGTGGATGATATTATTTTTGGTTCAACCAATAAAAAATATTCAAACGCTTTTTCTAAACTAATGAAACAAAACTTTGAGATGTCTATGATGGGTGAACTTAATTTCTTTCTAGGATTGCAAGTTCATCAATCACCCCGTAGTATATTCCTAAGTCAGTCAAAATATGCTCAGGAAATCCTGAAAAAGCATGGTATGACCAGCTGTGACACCTATAATACCCCAATGTCCTCCTCATCCCCAAAGCTAGATGCTGACATACATGGGACACCCATTGATCCTACGAAGTATCGTAGTATAATTGGCTCGATCATGTATCTCACAGCTAGCAGACCGGATGTTGTATTTGCCACATATCTTTGCTCCCGATATCAGTCTAGACCGACTGAACGGCATTTGTCAGCCGTTAAAAGAATCCTTAGATACATAAAGGGAACCATTAATTTGGGGATCTGGTATCCAAAGGATTCTGGGTTTGAACTTGTTGCATTTTCAGACGCTGACCATGCAGGATGCTTAGACACACGCAAGAGTACATCAGGGGGAGTTCAATTCTTGGGTGACAAGCTCGTCTCTTGGCAATCAAAGAAACAAGACTGCACCTCACTGTCTTCAACAGAATCTGAGTATGTAGCCATGTCTGCTTGTTGTGCTCAAGTCATCTGGATGAGATCACAACTAATGGACTACGGTTACATATTCAACAAGATTCCGATGTATTGCGACTCCAAGAGTGCCATTGCCATTTCATGCAACACAGTCCAGCATTCAAAGTCCAAGCATATTGATCTCCAGTACCATTTCATCAAGGAACATGTGGAAAAGGGAACTGTTGAATTATACTTTGTGGGAACTGAACACCAACTGGCGGATCTGTTCACAAAAGCCTTGCCTCATGCAAGATTTGTGGATCTGGTTCACCGGATTGGTATGAGATGTTTGACGCCAAATGATTTGGAAAAGTTTCTTAAAAACAATTAACCAAGTCAAACATTTCCAAAACTATCTCTGTAAATATATTCACAAAAAATAATAATAATAATAATAATAAAAAAAAAAAAAAAAAAAAGTGCAAGTACAATCCCTCATCCAACACTTTGTTTATTTTTACAATGTCTTTAATTATTTTTTAACACGTGTTGAGGGGGAGATAATTTTTTCCACAATTCTTTAGAATTGTACTTGCATATATATATATATATATATATTTTTTTTCCAGAAATTGTTGCTTCACAAGTTTTGGTGAATAAGATTTTAAAGATGGAAACTTGTATGCAAAATGAGACTTAGTGTTAGCATGATGGTGGTTTAGGACCTAGTGTTCAAAATAATCAAGGTTAGGGGACTATATGTGTAAAACGTGCAAAGTTAAAATTGGTAGATATTTAAGTCAAATTAATTATCGCAGTTATTACATCTGCCAAATTCACCAACCGCATTCAATTCACCCCACCCACCATCATCGACGGCGCACAATCATTCCACTAATCCGCTCAAGATTTTCAATTTTGTGAGTGATCTTATGATTAATATGTGATTATAAAAGATGGTTTTAAACAGATTCTTGATCCAACGGCTAGAACAATCAAAATCGTAATATGTAGTTCTAGGGTTTTGCGTTAAATTGGGGATTCATGAAAAAGAGTGTTTATGTTGGAAATGATTGTACGATAATGTTTTTACATTGTTTAGGAACCTTTATTGCATGCTTAATTATACCCAATCATTATAAATCGTTCACATTGAATTTTAGGGTTTAAGTGTCAATTTGGGGAAAACCATGTTAAAGCGTTATTGTATAATGTGTTTATTGGAATGTTGTTGATTGATGCTTAATTGAATGTTGGCATGCTTGATTTGTACCCAGAAACACTTTAAGTGAATCGATTAAATTTTAGGGTTTATGAAGAACATGGACACTAGCAGTTTGATCTATGCGTATTTGTGGTTCGTTTTTGTTATAACTTAGCCAAAATGCCCATAATAGTCATTCAAATTGTTTGTGAAAATCTGTGGACACAAGTCATGCATTATAATGAATCACGATAAAGATTTAAGTGTATGTTCATCGTCAAAAGTGTTCGTAAACTCTTGTATAAGAGTTTATCGAAGTTGGCCAAAATTATCGCAGTTGGGATAGTTATCGCAGTTGGGATAATTATCGCAGTTGGGATAATTATCGCAGTTGAGATTCTTATCTTGATTGGTTTAATTATCTTGATTGACATAATTATCGCAGTTGGGCTAATTATCGCAGTTGGGCTAATTATCGCAGTTGGATAATTATCGCAGTTGGGATGATTATCGCAGTTGAGTTGATTATCGCAGTTGGATAAATATTGCAATTAAGATACTTATCTTGATTGAATAATTATCGCAGTTGTCATAATTATCGCAGTTGACATTAATTATCGCATTTGACATAATTATCGCAGTTGTGATCTGATATAAAATTGTGATCAATTTTTCTTAAGTATATCCTTTTATACTTATTAAAATTAATCAAATTTTATAGAATTTGGCTAACTCTTGATAAATTCTTTGACCAAGCATGTAACAAACAATCATTAATACAATAGGGTGCTATGTGTTGTTCTTAAAAGCTAACAATTTTTTCTAACAAACATACATTCTGTATATTCGTATATGATTGTTGATTCAGAAACACATCAATGGCAACTTCACAACAACAACCTCTTCCTGCTCTCACCAAAGAAGAAGTCTTTCCTCGTGGGTATACTCTGGAAATTGGGAAGAACAATTCACGAGTAGAACTGGACAAGATCAAGTGTTCTGACTCAAGTTGCCAAATTGCAGTAGAGATTCTCAAAGCTCATAAATGCAGGGATCTTCTTGATAGCTCAGACACAATTCCAGAGCTATACATTCATCAATTCTGGGATACCTTCACAAGAAGCAATGATGACAAGTACTTCACTTGTACACTGGATCGAAAGAAAATCAGAGTTACACCTGCTACACTCCGAAAAGCCTTAAAACTTCCAGAAGCACCTGAATCTTCTAACCAATACCACCCGACACCTTCAGAGTCTGAGGTCATGCAATTCCTGGAAGACATTGGTTATGATGTTCAACCTGATACACCATTAACCACGATCTCCAAAGTCAATGCAAGATACATTCCTCAACCCTGGAGGACTATCTTCTTCATCATAACACATTCCATAACTGGAAGAGATAGTGGGTTTGAGCATCCAAGACTTTCTCATCTTCAAGTCTTATGGGGATTTCTAAACCAGGAACCAATTGACTTTGCTGCTCTCATCTGGGAAGACATTATGTACTTAATGCGAAAAGCATCCAAGAAAATTCCATTTGTACGATACACCAAAGTTCTTATCAGCTATCTACTTGATCAACATGAAGACCTTGATAAGCGTCCTACTGATCAAGAGGTTCATGAGTACAGCATGGATAAAACATTGAGCAAAGTCTACTTCCCAAAAGAAAGCACACGCAAACAAGGTGCACGGTTGCCAGAATTTTTGATGCCTGATGAGGTCAAAGAAACTAAAGCTTATCATGATTATGACAAGGCATACCGTGAACGTCGTGTGGGTCTTGCAAAATTGGTTGAAGAATCAGGATCTTCAAAGACTCGTTCTCGAAGTAAGACTAAGACGGGTAGTGCATCAAGTGTCTCTGAACCTAAGCAAAAACATCCCAGAACCACTTTCATCAAGAGGAGAGTACCCAGTAAACCTCAACCAAAACCTGAACCGAATAGAATAATCGATGAAGATACTAAATCTGAATCTGAATCATCTAAATCCGAAGAAGAACATGTCTTTATGACTGTTGAAGAGGCTGAACTTCACAATAAGATCTCTCATGAGAATGCACAAAAGCAGAGTCTCAAATCACTAAAAGAAGATGAAGAGCGTAGAGCAAGAAAAGTATTGGAACAACAGATGGAGTATGAAAGAACACATGGAGTTGGAGGATCACAAACTGTTCATGAAGCGACTTTGACTCAAGATGATCCGGTTAATCAACCCGGAGGATCTGGAGCTGCATCCACCAAGGTTCAGCCTGATACGATTAATCAACTCGATAAGGCTGAATCGGTCTCTTCTCAGCAAACAAGTTCGGTTAATCAACCCGACTTGGGAGCACCAACTCAAGAGGAGAAGGAAAAAGATCAGGATAGCAATATTGTTTTATCTGACAAGGATATCTCTGATTCTATGTTTGACGACAATCCCGAGGAACAACCACGTAACGATGACACAGACGATTGGAACATAGAAGAAGAAAAAGACATTCTGGGAGATAAAGCAATTAAAGCAGCCAAGGATCTTGAGGAAGAGGCAAAACAAGAGGAAGAAAGGAAACGTAAGGAGGATACTCAAGCTAACCTGGAAGCAGATAGCTACCTTCGTTCTCACACTCCAACACCTCCTCCTTCCCTTCCAAAGGACACAGCCAAATCTGCACTGACTATGGTCGTTCATAACCCACAACAGCAGCAAGAACAACCACCAGTTCAGCCCTCGTCTGCTTCTTCACCCAAGACACCTCCTGGATCACCACCTAAGAATCCAACACCTCCACCCTCACCTCAAAAGGAATCAAATACTAAATCTGATGAACCAATCCCTTCACTCACTCCATCATCTTCGAGATCTTCATCACCAAAATCAAAAGCAACTATTTCTGAGAATATTCATAAGGCCTACAAAGGAAAGAGCAAGAGAAGAATCGTCCATGTTACAAAAGTTGAAGTTGTGTCTCCTGCAGCAAAGAAACTTAAAAAGGCAGTAAAGAGAGCACAAGCACAACGAGACAACCAAGCTACAACAAAATTGGCTGAAATGGAATGTTTAGTCAAGAAGTTGTCTCAGCAAATGGAAGAGATGCAGGAAAGTAAGAAGAAGATAGATGAATTCCTTGGTTTTAATATCAAAGATCATATGACACGCAAGACAAGGAAATTTGTTAAGCAATTTCTTCCTGATCTTCAACAAAACATAAATGAACATATTGATTCACAACTTGAAGAAAAGATCAAAGAAGCCGTCTCTTCTTCTTCCCAAACCAAACCACTTCCAGATCTCACCACTGAATATATCGAGCTTGTGCTTCTCGACAGACTCTTTGAAATCACCTCTCCTTCTCAAGAAGAAATCAACCTGATCGCGGCTCTTCAAGCACACATTGAGAAGAAATCGTGCAAGGAAGCTGCTGACAAAGGAAAACGTATTCGAGAGGATGATGAGGATGATCAGGACCCTAAACCCGAACAAAAGAAACACAAAGGCGGGTCAGGGATTCATATTCAGGAGCCAACTGGACATACAACATCATCTCTACCTCCAAAACATCAATCCTCTGGTCCCACTGAAACCGAACATCACTATGAGCATTTTACGACTGAAGATGTGGAATTCCAGCCACAAGATGATCAACCTCATTCACCACCAAAACCAAAGCCCTCCAAGTCCAAGCCTTCACACAGCAAAAAGTCATCTACTGGACCAGCTGTTGTCACATGGCTGGATAATGATACGGATGAGCTAGGAAATGACTGGTTTGATCATCTAGCAAGTGCTCAAGTTCAGACTGACGAAGCTTCCCGAGTTGAAGACAGCACCTTTGCTGTTACTCAAGAGATTAAAAGAAGTCTTAACATTAAGAAGATGACCAAAAGGGAACTTCGTCGGATCAAGAACGATGCTTTCCTTCTTCTAAAAGATAAATCCAACAGCGCAGCAGAGCTTGAATATCACCTTGAAAACATTGCACGCGCAATGTCAAGTAACTTCGACATGGCTAATCCAGATGTAGTCAGGAGAGTTGGCAAGAATCAACCGTTCATCACTGATTGGACTAAGCCGCTTTCCGTGATACGAAGATTTCATCACTCGGAAATTCCCTTCCAAATGTTCTTCAACAACGATCTGGAACTTCTAAAGAATGGAGCACAAGGGACGACAAAGTACGCTACGTCAATCACTTTCACACCAGCTGCTCATTACACACAGTCAGCTATTGAAGAGGCAGCTATTAACAGGCATCTGTTTGTTAAAAAGCTCGTCAAATATGATCGTGATGCAGAGTTGGGGATTCATCACTGGTAATCTAAACGACAAAGCTGGTACAAGTACAAACTTGCTCTCCAGAAATCCCGAGAACCAGTTTACAGTGATCTCAGAATAATGGCCGTCATCAATGTGAGCGGATCCAGAAGATGCGATTATATATTTCTAGAAGAGATCACAGTAAAAAGAATCGACAACAATCTCTACACATTCTCTGAGGCGGATTTTCCTGATTTAAATCTGAATGATATCGAAGACATGTATCTGATGAAGGTCCAAGGCAAACTGCAGCATCTGACCAACGAGCTTCGATATGCACTCAGTACTTCCCTCTGTCATTACATCAGGAGAACCATCATCAAAGAACGTGTAGAAGATCTCCAGCTTGGTGTTGAAAGTTATCAGACTCAGCTTAACCTTGTTGAACCACAATTCCTTCTAAAGAGTGTACGTGATGGGTTAGCTAATAGAGTTCGAGATTCGGCGTTGGAAAAATCAAGAAGATGGAATTCGAAGGAGCTGCGACAAGTCAAGGAATTTATTCGGAAGATGGAAGAACGGTTATACCATCGGGATCAGATGAGGAGGCTAGAAAGCTATGTTGGGGGTCGTCCACCTTTTGCTATCAGATTATTCCAGAGGACTGACCCAGTGTTCACAACTTTTGGCAAAGGCGGTTGATGTAAGAATATAGTATCATTATACATTATTCTTTTCTCATTATTCCTTCACATTGGCCTGTGCATTACGGCTTGTGCACACATAACAATGTACAACCCGGACCTCAAAGAAAGGACCCTGAGGTACGCTTCAGTGCCTCAATCCTGAAAAAGGAGCGAAAGCTTCTTACTTATGAGCAGAATTAAAACCAGAATGTTTTCCAAAGTTTTTCAAACATTCTGCTCATAAGGATAAATATTCCCTTGTTAAGGGGGAGTATTTGAAAATATAATCTTTGTTCAAAGAAATATAAATGTTCTTGAAATTATTCCCTAAAACTCAAAAACAACATATTTTAATCATAAACGTTTTCCAAAAACATCATGAGTATGCTATTTTTGAGGGGGAGAAGTAAAAGATGATTAAAATATGATGTCTCATTTGCTGGAATCTCGTGTGCTCAAACTCAGAATTGACCCTCGAATTGACGATAGGAAAAGTCAGTAGTCGAAAGGACATGTCCCGGACGGGTAATAATTTCAAGCCAGTTTAACTGGTGATGTAAGCGTATCTCGCAAAGGATGTGTCTGAGTAGAATGTACCGATTTCGAGCGATAATCTTTGAATCCGATCTGGACGGGTAATAATTTCAAGCCAGTTTAACTGGTGATGTAAGCGTGTCTCGCAATGATCAGGTTCATTGAAAGTCAATCAATTCAAAAGTGCCAACTCTTTCCGGCATGTGCAAATTTCAAAATTTAATACTTATGCGCACATGTTAAGGGGGAGTATTTCTGAAAATCATCAAACTCTCAAGGTGTCAATAAAATGTCTTTACAATGATCGACACTTTGAGAGATTTTCAATGGTTTGGTTTATGGCATCATTAGGATAGTCATGGAGTTATAAGGTGACTAAGGTTAGGGAAAACCGTCCTATGATCCGCCAGAGCCGGAGGGATCTACCCAAGGACAATACCAATAGTTTAGAACTAGAAAGTCCTAGGTATGATATAAAAAAGGAGAAAATGAATGAACGGTGAAAGAAGGGGTTGAAGAATTAAAAAGAAAAGTAAAGAAAAGGGTGAAAAGAAATAGCCCTCCATTGTTCAACCTTAGGGCAGACACCGGGTGATGAAGCGAAAAGTGTACCGCTTTTAAGGGGTCATTTAAGCCCTAAATCGTATTTATTTGATCAAATATTGCCCTAAATCGTTCCTTTTGTCATTTTAGGTACTTTTGAGAAGAAATCTGGAAAAGGAAGCATTTTGGACATTTTTGGAGCATAAAAGTGAAGAAAACGACAAAGTCTCAAAAACCGGCTGAAAAGTACCTTGGACGGCGTCAGGATTTGTTCTTGACGGCGTCATGGCTTGGCAAAAGTGGTGGATATGAAAATTACTCATGATAAGCCAGAGAAATTTGCATGGGAATTCTGACGGCGTCACCCTTTGGAATGATCAAGGTCGTCACGGTATAAGTTAAAGCGGGACGGCGTCACGCCTAATTCCGACGGCGTCAAGCCTTGATAAGCCAGAACGGATTTTGGAGAGCTAAAGAGGGACGGCGTCAAGAAGGCCATCCGGGAACCCTAAAAGCGGCGAGGTGACGGCGTCACACTCCATAACGTGACGCCGTCAGATCTGAAAGTCTATATATAGTTTTGCAATTTTTTGTCATTAGTGTGGAACTTATTGTGGAACTTTGTGTGTGAAAACCCTAAGACGATTTTAGCAGCTTTTTCAAGGCTTTTTGCCTTGAGATCTTCCATGTTACATTGAAGATAAGTTATCAATTAATCATTCAATATGTCTATGTGTTGTTTGATTCTATCTTGTTCTTGTCTTTTGTTTAACATGCTAGGCTAGGTTTTCTTTGTGTTTGCTTAGATCTAATGAAACCTAGCTATTGATTATTGGTTATTAGTGTGTTATTAGTTGTATTGGATGATTGTTTATCTATGTTAGGCTTAAGAAAACTGGCTAACTTCCTATTCGGTAACTTGCTTGAACGTCTTAAGAAACATGAACCAATGCGTACTAAAGGTTTTTATGGTTGTATTTAATGCACAAGCGAATTCTAGTGATCCCATGTTAGGAGCTTCCTAGCCGGCTCGACATAGGAGTGAAGTAGGAGCTTGTAGAGTTGGGGAAGTACGTACGCCACCCCACGATTGGTATTAAGGAATACACCCGTCATCCACGCAATTAATACACACTAATCAACCGGTAAAAGATAGTTAGGGAGTAAGGAAATCTAAGTAAACACATTTTTCTCCACATAAATTTCACCACCTTTTCATTTTCAGTTATTTTATTTTATTTGCATTCGTAGTTATTTGGGTTAGTTGACTAGCAACTAATTCCGCCCACTCTTTCAAACCCGAGATTTTACTTGCTTTCATAAAATTATAAAAAAATAAAAAAGAATCTTCTCTCACCCTTAGACCTATTAGAGTAGTTTTTCATACCTAACGAACACTATTCCCTGTGGAGAACGATCAATCCCCCGTACTTACCACTACACTATACTACATCGGTCAGGTACACTGCCTGGTGGGGTTGTAAGCCTCTTGAGATCCCTCGAGAGGTAAAACCTGTTGTAAGGTTGCAAAACCACGCATCAAGTTTTTGGCGCCGCTGCCGGGGAATAGTTATTGTTTAGGTTGAATTTTTATTTTATAGGTCTACTCACTAGATTCCTTTCAGTGAGATTTTTATTTTATTTTTCTAGGTTTTCTTTAGTCTATCTTATTTCTTTGTATTTTTGTTTGTGACACCTTCCACCTGCCTCATGAGTAATAGTGATCGCTTGATCCCTGTTATTCGTATTTTCCGCCGTGCAAATTTCCAACTACCCGTTCCCGCCCCCATCATAGAAAACAACAACCTTTCACCCGACCACCACTTTGGTAACAATTCTGAGATGGAGGAGTCTGACCATGAGAATGACTATGTTAGTCCGTTTTACTACTCAGACTCCGATGAGGATGCCGGTAATGGAGAAGTAGTTAACGAGGAATGGGGAAAAGAGGAAATTGATCCCTTTAAGTATGTTGACCCTAGGACTAAGATCGAAAAGGATAGCCTCTTTAACATGCAATTTCCGTGTAAGATTGGTTATCATGATTTTTATGCTTATCTTAACTCATCTTTGCCTATGAACATTATCTCTCGCGCTAATTATAATAAAATCATGGTAGATGAGCTAGAATATCAAGGAGATAACATTGTTGCTAGGACTAAGCTACTACACGTATTCGTTGGAAGTTTTGTGTATTTGGTGTAATTTATGGTTATGGAGAACTTAGGAGAATTCATTGATAACAAATTAACCCAAGTCATTTTTGGAGAACCCTTCAAAAGGTTGACCAACCTTGACGAAAAACTTGTGGACGGGTTAATTACATTCTCGGATGGGGATGAAGATTTTACTTACCAAATGCCCCGAGCACATCCTAGGTTTAAAAACTACTCCATTGAATCTTGCAATAGACTTGTGCCTCTTGATTTGTTAAGTGAGAATGATAAGAGGAAGGGGCTCAAATATCCACATGAGAAAAACAAGAGATACTATCATGGATGTTTGGAGCTGAATGATGAATACAAGAAAGATGAGGCAACAATTAGATGGCTCACACTTAGATACGTGAGCATAAGCGACACTAGATGAGCCTTGCTTTGAGTCTAGCTACAAGACTCGTTAATAAAGAAAAGCGCTTCTTGGGAGGCAACCCAAGTTTTATTTGCTTTGTGTGTTTATTTGTTTGTTTGATTTTATTTGTTTCCGTATGTGTGTTTAAGTTTTATTATTATTGATTCATGTTAAAAAACTAATTTGTGAAAATGCTTTATCTTGTTTTTAACTTCGTCTTAACTCCATATAAAGGTATTTTGCAAAAGTTAAGTGTAAGGGAAATCTAAATCGGTTTATTAGAACACAAATGAACATGAATCGTAATAATATTAAATGAACATACATATTAGTGCTTGTTTGAGTCAAATGCTTGTATCGAGTCATAATGATGTTTTGCAGGATTTCCAGGAAGTAAGGTATAGGTTTTTCCAAAAATTTTCCGGAAACGTAACATGAGAATTCTGTCAGATCATTTCTGACGGCGTCAGGATTTACAACCTGACGGCGTCAGGTTTAATTTTCTGAAATTTTTTTGAAAGTTTTGTTTTCATAAAAAGTTTTTATTAAATCTATAACTTATAATCTCCAGGAATCTGCAAAATTATCATTCCACAAGCATTATATCCTTATATAAGAGTTTATCCCGCCGATGTTATGCAGGTTTTCGTGTTTGTTTTCTTAGGTTTAACAGGTTATTTTGGACAAGGAAATGTTTGATTGGATCAAGCTTTTGGTGATGCATTAGTCTTGGAGCTTTTACATTCTCTTGGAAGAAGATTTAACCATGTTACTTCATTATCCACCGAGCGAATCAGGGGAGTATTTGATTTCATTCTTTTACTTTCTTTTACTTTTACATTTGTTATTTGAACATTGGGGACAATGTTCATCTTAAGTGTAAGGGGGGGTAAAAGTACGATTAGAGAATGCTATTACGCTTGATTTTTGTTTGTTTAATAGTAAATGTGTAATAAAACTGAGATAAATACCTGTTAGGGTAATTTTAGTGCCAAATTTAAAATTTTTTACAACATTTAGGAGTAAAACTTTAGTTCTAATGAGCGTCTCACGGATAGGAGTTATATGACTAGCAAAAAACCGTACCACTAAAAATTTTTCCACCCCCAAATATGTGAGGTTCGCCCCTAGAATTGGTAGGAAAAGCATTTATGCTATGATGTGTGTACCGGTAGCACTTAGATTCTAGAACTTGCGTTAGGACCATTCCGAGGCCACAAGTGAGACTACATTCGTGTAGTTAGATTTACTACATGATAAGAGGCATTAGGATTAACCCATTGTTTTACACCTGTGTTTTTGTTATAATTACGTTGGCTACATTGGTCAAGTAATTCTCCCACACCCTTTGCGTTGTACTCATTTTTAGTACACGATACCCCTAGTACACCCCTCAGAGCCTATCTTTTCGTTTCGACCTTTAAGCATTTTACTTGAAGGAAGAATTTGTTACGCCCCACTAAAATGTACACCCAAATCGCCTTAGCCTACCTTGTATGCACTCATTTTTAGTGCATTATTGTGACAACATTTGTTTAAACCCAAGTTAATTATCTAGTTGATTACATGGTTGCTAAGTCGAGTCATATCCTTGTACATATTGTTTTGGGACGATTGGGACTCATGGGTAAAGTACTAGTGTAATGGAGTAATGGGGAAGAACATCATTTATTACCCCCATATGTGCTAAATATTTTAAAAGTACTCCAAGTTTTTCAATTATCTTAATCCGAGTCATTAGATTAGTTAATTGTAAAGTTATGTAAAAGTTCAAGTGTAAGGGGAATGCAACGCCCCTATGATGTATTATTTTGGATGGTAGGGCAAAAGTGTATGCAAAAAAAAAAATAATAATAAAAAATAAAAAAAAATAAAGAAAAATACAAAAAAAAAAATGAGAAAAAGAGAAAAAAAAAAAAAAAAAAAACATACGGACTACCATCCCGTTTCATTTTATGTTTATTTTATGTTTTTGTTATTTTATTTTTAGCTTAAGATTGAGTCGAGTCTTGGCTTAGCAACATTGTATAGTACATGTAATTAATCAAGATCTTTAACTCGCCACCAGTAAAATATCCTTTATCCAACAAAACCGTGTTTATCATATCCCTACACCTAACGTTATAACCCATGTAAAAGCCCTCTTTGATAGTTTATCTTAGGTGCTTACGCCTAGTGGAGGAGGTTTTCGATCCTTTACCAAGCCTATGGTAATCTATTTGCTATGACAGGTAGTGAGAGATATTATCTGTTTTCATTTATGAGATTTATTTTGATGACACTTGAGAGATGTGAGTATCTAAACACTACTTGTGAGGTGCTAGTTTGTAATCTCCGTGCTTATTATGATTAAAGTGGAACGAATATTTGTTGTAATTACTTTTATGTTAGCATTAAATGACCCCTAACTTGTATTTTGATTAGAATAAAAGCGCATTTGCTTGAGGACAAGCAAATCTCAAGTGTAAGGGTATTTGATGAAGCGAAAAGTGTACCGCTTTTAAGGGGTCATTTAAGCCCTAAATCGTATTTATTTGATCAAATATTGCCCTAAATCGTTCCTTTTGTCATTTTAGGTACTTTTGAGAAGAAATCTGGAAAAGGAAGCATTTTGGACGTTTTTGGAGCATAAAAGTGAAGAAAACGACAAAGTCTCAAAAACCGGCTGAAAAGTACCTTGGACGGCGTCAGGATTTGTTCTTGACGACGTCATGGCTTGGCAAAAGTGGTGGATATGAAAATTACTCATGATAAGCCAGAGAAATTTGCATGGGAATTCTGACGGCGTCACCCTTTGGAATGATCAAGGTCGTCACGGTATAAGTTAAAGCGGGACGGCGTCACGCCTAATTCCGACGGCGTCAGCCTTGATAAGCTAGAACGGATTTTGGAGAGCTAAAGAGGGACGGCGTCAAGAAGGCCATCCGGGAACCCTAAAAGCGGCGAGGTGACGGCGTCACACTCCATAACGTGACGCCGTCAGATCTGAAAGTCTATATATAGTTTTGAAATTTTTTGTCATTAGTGTGGAACTTATTGTGGAACTTTGTGTGTGAAAACCCTAAGACGATTTTAGCAGCTTTTTCAAGGCTTTTTGCCTTGAGATCTTCCATGTTACATTGAAGATAAGTTATCAATTAATCATTCAATATGTCTATGTGTTGTTTGATTCTATCTTGTTCTTGTCTTTTGTTTAACATGCTAGGCTAGGTTTTCTTTGTGTTTGCTTAGATCTAATGAAACCTAGCTATTGATTATTGGTTATTAGTGTGTTATTAGTTGTATTGGATGATTGTTTATCTATGTTAGGCTTAAGAAAACTGGCTAACTTCCTATTCGGTAACTTGCTTGAACGTCTTAAGAAACATGAACCAATGCGTACTAAAGGTTTTTATGGTTGTATTTAATGCACAAGCGAATTCTAGTGATCCCATGTTAGGAGCTTCCTAGCCGGCTCGACATAGGAGTGAAGTAGGAGCTTGTAGAGTTGGGGAAGTACGTACGCCACCCCACGATTGGTATTAAGGAATACACCCGTCATCCACGCAATTAATACACACTAATCAACCAGTAAAAGATAGTTAGGGAGTAAGGAAATCTAAGTAAACACATTTTTCTCCACATAAATTTCACCACCTTTTCATTTTCAGTTATTTTATTTTATTTGCATTCGTAGTTATTTGGGTTAGTTGACTAGCAACTAATTCCGCCCACTCTTTCAAACCCGAGATTTTACTTGCTTTCATAAAATTATAAAAACATAAAAAAGAATCTTCTCTCACCCTTAGACCTATTAGAGTAGTTTTTCATACCTAACGAACACTATTCCCTGTGGAGAACGATCAATCCCCCGTACTTACCACTACACTATACTACATCGGTCAGGTACACTGCCTGGTGGGGTTGTAAGCCTCTTGAGATCCCTCGAGAGGTAAAACCTGTTGTAAGGTTGCAAAACCACGCATCACCGGGTTCAATTCATAATCTACTGGTTGATGAGTGATGCGCGTGATGTGTCGTTGCGGTTTAGCAGTTTTAATGCCTACTCAAGTTTTAAATTTATATTTAGCCGACTTATCAATAACACACACACTTAACGAGCAGTGTACCCGGTCAGTATGAAGATAATGGTAAGTAGAGTGTCGATCACTAAGAGTGGAACGTATAATCTCGTTAATCTAATCAGTATTTTAATATCCTAACGCAAGGGGGTTTCAGCCTGAGAGACTGGCACAGTTTTGTTTGCAATTAAATAATAAAATAAACAAATAGGCACGAATCAGCAAGTAGCACACACGTACACAGATAGATACTAGAGACAATAAGAGGGCTGTCCTTATGATTAAGTAGATTGTCACTTGTTTTATTGATAGCTTTATATGAAGTGTATGTAATTAACCCTTTCTCGTTGGTCCTATTCTTATCGGCGAGTAAACCCTTAATGACGACTTATGTCTAAAAGTTATTCCTAAGTGATCAATTTAGAAACAACCGTGGGAGCCACACCTTGTCCCGCAGTCGGGTGCCCGCAAGCCACTAATAAACACAGAGGTGGTCAATGCACTAATAAGTAGTAACCAAAGACATCAACATATAAACTTTAATTGATGGGAAAGCAAGTATTAAAGGGAGTGCAATCTTTCCGTTGTCACATTACACAAGCCACCAATCCTGATGAATTAAAGTTTGCTAAAACAATAAAACAAAACTACTTAATGAATTAAATACATGCAGCACCTTCTTACAGCTCTTGTATCTTCGATTTGGGTGTGTCTTGTGCTGCCTCTTGACTGAATTCGTCCTTCTCTTCTGTTCGGTCTTTAGGTTTTCGAACTTCCGAATCTCTTTAATGCGTCTGGTCTACGGGGTATTTATAGTTTGTGTCTGAGGGAAGATGCGGCGCATCTACTTAAGTAGATGCGGCGCATGTACTTAACTTCGCGTGGGGTCCAAGATTATAATATTCAGGAATATTCGTACACCGCCAGAAGATGCGGCGTAACTCCATGATTAGATGCGGCGCATGTCCTCTTGTATCTTGGATCGTATCTGGTGATATCTTGATAGAGATGCGGCGCATGTTGATAGTGAGATGCGGCGCATCTGGAGCAGATTAGTCTTGATCTTCTTCATTTCAGTAGACTCTTCACTATATGCATGTTTTGCTCCATTATTAGTCCATAATCGCTAAGTTTCACCAAATGCTTGTTTTTACCTGAGAATTACAAAAGTAAACGATTAAGTATCAATCCTCATACATAATATAGTAAAACAAGTCAAATTAATAGGATAAATGATAGTAATAAAATGTACTTATTTGAGTTCATCAAATATCCCCCCACTTGAACTTTACTTGTCCCCAAGTAAACCTTAGATTAAATCTCATGAAAATGTATCCTAAAAGATGTTAGGATTTATTTTTATATTTAAGCATGTATTCGTTTATTTCATAATCACACAACTAAACACTTAACGAATTAGAAGTAAAATAAAATAAGTCGATAAAAGCAAATCTAATCGTTTAACTGTCCAGTCGCGACGAATATTCTATCATAAGCTTGGCAAGTATACACATCTCCACCACTAAAGCTAAGGAATAACAAGTCTAAAGCGGTAAAAAGGGTTTTTAGGCTTAAGGGTTAATTATTCTCTTTTCTATCGATCTCAAATTCCAGAAAAGGCGACAAAATCACAAATACATGATCGAATCCACGAACACGATACTTGCAATTGCTCAAATCCTTAACTCGAATAGGCTAAAGATAGGTCCAAACTTCACCAATAATAATATATCAAAAAGGGCGACAAAATCATAAATACATAGCCGAATCCACGACTACGATACTTAAGATTGCTCAAATCCCTAATCTCAATAAATCAAAGGTTCGGTTGGATAAAGAACAATACAGGGTATGGATAACATTTGGGATATAAATTGGTGTAAAAATAAAAAATAAAAATAAACAAAACAAATAAATTAAAATCCTAAGTGTGGTTAATCACTATCCCAACCATCCCATGAATAAGACTCATATCATTGAATAACTCACGCTTTAACACTTGAAACACACGCTTTAGGTAGACACGAATTATACTCAACAAAATCTTAATCAAAGAATAAACCTTAATTGGCATTCCCATAACTGCCAATTCCCATTCAATCCATAGATATAATACAACAAATAGTGGTGATATCGATCACTTACATGACTTTACATCGTTGGATAAAACAAACATCCAACTCTTCTTTTTCTTTTTCTTTTCTCATTTTTTCGATTTTTTTTTTTTTTTTTTTTTTTTTTTTTTTTGAAACATAAACATAGATGTGTAAAATTTCACCACATCACTACAACTTTCTTTCCGGATAATTTTTTATTCATACTTTTCATAACTTTCAGAAATAACGCTAATAGTGAAAGTAGTAAACACACGAAAAATAAACTCAAAAATATACAATATTTACTTTCACTCCAATTTGCATTGTGCAATTTCCCGACCTAACCATATATAATGAATTACGCACGCGAACACAGGTAATGTAAGGAAACACACTCTGCCTATAGCAATTAACCAACCACGGATTCTAATCTACAGGGTAGGCTAAGGTTTAAGGTGTAACGAAACATTTTAAACATAGGTGTAAGAAACGAAAGGAATGGCTCTGAGGGTTTTTCTAGGGGTATCTTACTCTTAAAATGAGAGTAACAAAAGGGTTTATACGGGGGTTAACTAACCAGTGTAGCTAGTTAATAACACATAACATATAAAGGCTATTTGGTGTAATCCTAGAATTTTACCAATTTAGACAAGTCATTCCAATTAAATAAATAATACTCATTATGGTGGTCTCGAATAGTATACAAGCCAAGTTCTAAAGTTTACAAGTCACCGGCACACTCATAGATTTGTGAATTTTGGAAAAATCACAATTTTTGAAAATAACGTCATGTGTGCAGTTATGCAACTTAGATCTTAAACAAAAACATGCTAAAAAATTTTTAAGTTTGATATATTAAGCACATTTTAAGCATAATTTTTGAAAAAGTTTAGGACAAGTAATTGTTAAGTGTTCTAATTCTCCTATCCCCCCACTTAAGTTAAACAACGTCCTCGTTGTTTGTATAAAAGGTTAAAAACTGGAAATAAAAAGAATTAGAACGGAAAAACTCCCCTGAGATTTGCTCGGTATGATCCTCCATTAGTATATGAGCAAAAATCATCTTTCTTGTGGATTAGAACGTTAAAGCTTCATACTTGATTTATCCACAGGAAATCCAGAAAACTATAATACCACCAACACTTTAAAACACACCTAAGATAAGAAAGGTTCAACTTGCATAATACATTAGTAGTTAGATAAAAATAAAACTTAAAAATTAAAACTGAAAATCATCAGGTCAGTCGATGCGCCGTATCTTATTGAAGAAGATACGCCGTATCGAGCCTGGAATAAATACGGATCAGAATAAAGATGCGCCGCATCCTTAACCAGGGATGCGCCGCATTAAAATAAACTGATAAATAGTTTTAAAGTCGAAAATTAAAATGCAGAAAAATAAAATAAGATATGACCATTGCAGAGGATGCGTCGCATCTCAGGACTGAGATGCGCCGTATCTTCGTGCGGCCTGGACTGACTCGACTCAGAAAACAGAATAATAAAAGATAAATCCGGGTTGTCTCCCGGTAAGCACTTGTCTTTATTCCAGAGTCTTCAAGTTAGACTCACGTTCAGCTCTTTAGTATCGATCATTGAAGGAGTCGGAAACATCACGCTCCTTCATCCCCAATTTAGTAATATTGAACACTCCTTGCTCGTCCTTAATTTCCACGCCGTTTTTCTTTAATATCTGTATAAACAAAGTCCTGTCCCTTTCGGGCAGAGATGACAAAATGATAGACGGGAAATTCTTATTATCATACAGGCACAAATAAGCAAGGTGGGGTGGTAGTTCAATAAACACATCATTATTCAAATTCGTTTTCTCAACTACTCTCCTACGTTTATTAATTACTACACAATCATACCACTCATCATCAGAATCACTAACAATATCGCGTCTAAGTTCTGTAGGTACATTAAGGTCAATGAATTCCTCAAAGTCTTCATGATTAGGATTAGTTCAGTTGTTTTGAATCAATGTTTCTCCCATAAGTCTAGCTTCAAGATCGAGGTCCATACGCTCTCTTAATCCTAGCACATAAACACCTCTAATTATGCTTTTAACTGGATCTTGGCACTTATAGACTAGTTTATTATTCCCTACCCTTAATGAAATTTTTCTCTTAAACACATCAATCTTAGCATGGGCAGTAGACAAGAAAGGTCTTCCGAGGATTAAAGGAATCTTAACATCCTCGGGCATGTCTAGTATAATAAAGTCCACGGGAAAAATAAACTGCTCAATTTTAACTAGCACATTATTAGCAATCCCTTCAGGTCGTTTTACTGTTTTATCAGCCAATTCAATAAGTAATTTAGTTGGTGCTAATTTTCCTAGTCCTAGGGTAGCGAATGTCTTAAGAGGCATAACACTAACACTAGCTCCTAAGTCAGCCAACACATTATTGAAAGATATATTATTAATAGAACAAGGTAGAGTAAAACTTCCTGGGTCTCTTTCTTTATGAGGCAAGGCATTTGAATCGGTTGCAGGGCTCTCTTCTTTCATTGTTGCCTTGATCTCCTCTTCAATTTTTGTCTTCTCTTTTAGTAGTCTCCTTAAGCTGATTGAAGAGTTAAAGAAAAATTCGGGTCTTGCACCATCATTACCATTCATCGATCTTCTAGGTATATTAGGAGTGACTTCTTCAGTGGTGCTTATGGCCTTGACATGATCCCTTGGGTTGGTTTCAGTTGAGCTCGGTAAACTTCCATATCCCCTTTCTTGAAGAACTTTGCTCATTTGACCAATTTGTTGTTCCAATGCTTTGATCGAAGCTCCTTGATTTCTTGTAGTAGTGTCCGTTGAAGCTCTAATTTCCTTGATCATAGCAGTATTCTCTTCATGTCTTTTAGCAGCATCGGCCATAATTTGCTTTAAAGTATCATCTAAAGTCTGCCTCCTCTCTTGATAAGCGGGATTGAAGTTGTTCTTTTGATAGAATCCCGGACTAGCTTCCCTAAATCTTGCTGAAGGTCGGAATGGTTGTCCAAATTGGGTGTAATAAGCTTCTTCAAACGTCTCACTTTCATTCTTGTTCGGGCAATCTTTAGTGTAGTGAGGTCCTTCGCATTTTTCACATCCAACTTGGGCAGCATATGCTCTTTCATCTCGCTTCTTCATCTCTCTACTAATTTTATCCAATTGAGCTTGAATAGCAGCAATTCCATCAAAATTAGTGCTGCTCTTAGATCTAGTAGAGGTCCCATCGTGCCATTTCTGAGAATGATCAGCAGCTTCTTGGATCGCTTTCCTAGCATTAGTTGCACTCATCTGAGGTACAGCTCCCTTAGCATCCAAAATCTGTCTTGTAGGCACGTCCAATCCCTGATAAAACAATATTATTTCCTGCATAGGGGTTAGATAGTGTTGAGGACATTTTATCAATAAATCTTTAAATCGTTCCCAAGCTTGATAAAGAGTTTCATCAGGCTCTTGCTTGAAACTATTGATAGCCTCCATCTTCTTAGCAGTCTTAGCAGGTGGACAATATCTCTTCAGGAATTTGCTCTTCAAACCTTCCCACGTAGTGATTGAACTAGCAGGTTCATTCCTTAGCCACTTGTTAGCAGCTCCTTTTAGTGAGATTGGGAAGATTCTTAGCATGAGTTGATCGGTATTGACACTTTCTGTAGTAAACAAATCTGCAATCTCCAGGACCTTTTCAACATGCTCATTAGCATCCTCTTGTTCCGTCCCACTGAAAGCATTCTCTCTGAGCTCTTTGAGAAATTGTCCCTTCAACTCAAATTTTGACTTGTCATCAAACTTAGGTCTAGCAACTCCTGAAGTGTAATCAGCACGGGTATTGTTCATGTATTCCTCCATAGTAGTGTTTTCGCCCATTATTTCTGTTTCAACTTCCTCTTTCTCTTCAGAAAAATAATCAAGCTCGAGTGAACTTGAAAGATCAAAGCTTCTTGTGTTGAAAAGCCTTTTAAGCGAATGTAGGGCTCGTTCAGGATCTTCGAAAGGTTGAATCAAGTTCTTCGTAGAACTCCTGGTCATGCACTTCCTGAAATCAATCACAAAAGCATCAGTAGGGTATGCTCGAGAAAGTAATATATCAGATAATTAATAACGAAAACGGAATACGAAAAATTAAAGTTACTGATATCTGCAGACGATGCGCCGTATCCAAAGAGTTGGATACGCCGTATCTTATGATCGTTAAAATTAAATCAGACTTTATTCAGAAAATAGATATGCCGCTTAGAATTTATGAATGCGCCGTATCGAATTAATCAATCAAAAATCAATTTATCTAATTAAAATTAAATGCGTCGTATTAACGAAAGTTAATGCGCCGTATTTTCGTTACGTTTAAAAATAAAAGATTTTTGATTCAGTAAGATGCGCCGTATCGACGGAAATCGATACGCCGTATTTGTTTAATAATTCGCAAACTGTTTTTAATTAAAATAATAGATACGCCGTATCTGCGAAAGCAGATGCGTCGTATGGCGTTAACGTTTAGAAAAAATTTTTATCAAAACAGATACGCCGTATCTACAAAAGCAGATGCGTCGTATTACTTTATCGCTTAGAAAAATTTTCTTATTAAAAACAGATACGCCGTATCTTGGGGAAAAGATGCGTCGTATCGAATTAATTAAACGCGTTGTATTAAAAAAAAAATTTAAACGCAATACGCCGTATCTGAGAGATCAGATGCGCCGTATCGTTTGATTTAGCACAGTACAACGATAGCAGAACAGAAAAATACGAAAAATAAAAACAAAAAATAAAACACACGAAACAAAAATAAAACACACAAAAATAAAAACAAAAGCAAACAAATAACACACAATACAACAAATATGCAAAATAGTACAATGATGCAATTTAATCTAATAAAAAGAAAAACCTAATTAAAATACTAATCAAATTAACAGAAAATAACAATTCACTCCCCGGCAGCGGCGCCAAAAACTTGATGCGCGTGATGTGTCGTTGCGGTTTAGCAGTTTTAATGCCTACTCAAGTTTTAAATTTATATTTAGCCGACTTATCAATAACACACACACTTAACGAGCAGTGTACCCGGTCAGTATGAAGATAATGGTAAGTAGAGTGTCGATCACTAAGAGTGGAACGTATAATCTCGTTAATCTAATCAGTATTTTAATATCCTAACGCAAGGGGGTTTCAGCCTGAGAGACTGGCACAGTTTTGTTTGCAATTAAATAATAAAATAAACAAATAGGCACGAATCAGCAAGTAGCACACACGTACACAGATAGATACTAGAGACAATAAGAGGGCTGTCCTTATGATTAAGTAGATTGTCACTTGTTTTATTGATAGCTTTATATGAAGTGTATGTAATTAACCCTTTCTCGTTGGTCCTATTCTTATCGGCGAGTAAACCCTTAATGACGACTTATGTCTAAAAGTTATTCCTAAGTGATCAATTTAGAAACAACCGTGGGAGCCACACCTTGTCCCGCAGTCGGGTGCCCGCAAGCCACTAATAAACACAGAGGTGGTCAATGCACTAATAAGTAGTAACCAAAGACATCAACATATAAACTTTAATTGATGGGAAAGCAAGTATTAAAGGGAGTGCAATCTTTCCGTTGTCACATTACACAAGCCACCAATCCTGATGAATTAAAGTTTGCTAAAACAATAAAACAAAACTACTTAATGAATTAAATACATGCAGCACCTTCTTACAGCTCTTGTATCTTCGATTTGGGTGTGTCTTGTGCTGCCTCTTGACTGAATTCGTCCTTCTCTTCTGTTCGGTCTTTAGGTTTTCGAACTTCCGAATCTCTTTAATGCGTCTGGTCTACGGGTATTTATAGTTTGTGTCTGAGGGAAGATGCGGCGCATCTACTTAAGTAGATGCGGCGCATGTACTTAACTTCGCGTGGGGTCCAAGATTATAATATTCAGGAATATTCGTACACCGCCAAAAGATGCGGCGTAACTCCATGATTAGATGCGGCGCATGTCCTCTTGTATCTTGGATCGTATCTGGTGATATCTTGATAGAGATGCGGCGCATGTTGATAGTGAGATGCGGCGCATCTGGAGCAGATTAGTCTTGATCTTCTTCATTTCAGTAGACTCTTCACTATATGCACGTTTTGCTCCATTATTAGTCCATAATCGCTAAGTTTCACCAAATGCTTGTTTTTACCTGAGAATTACAAAAGTAAACGATTAAGTATCAATCCTCATACATAATATAGTAAAACAAGTCAAATTAATAGGATAAATGATAGTAATAAAATGTACTTATTTGAGTTCATCAATGAGCATCACCGGTATTGAATACTAAAGACGTCATGGACCCAGTGACGCACTAATAAACCTTCTAAGCCACTCAAGTGTCTCTCAAAAGACATTTGTTTCATTCACACAGAGAACCCTTCATAATCTATCGACCTCTCATTACGAGAGTGTTGATATTGAAAAGGAGGCAATCTGCTCTACGCCTCCGATGACCAAACAAACGTGCACTTATTGAGTCTAGAGCCATGAGATTCATAAAAAGGTCTCTTAGGTACACTTAGTATTACTCTGTTGTTCTACATCATGGGCAGCAGATGTAAAATTAAGAAAGTGTCCTTCGCAGATCTTAGCAATCTGCCGAGAACATTCATGAGAAAAGTCACAATTGTGATTATCAATGATTGAATGGAAATCCTGCCAGAGCAACATCAAACAACTCTGTCAGCAGGTCACTTCGGTAACTCCTTGTGGGTTATGCTTAGTGTTTGCTCCAAATGGTCTACAGTCGTGGGGTGATCTCCAGCGACTCACTGAATCGTGGGTGCACTTCGGTGTGTCCGTGTAATCCCTTTCGGGGGAATCCGGTTCAGAACGGCCTGGGTTAGGATTTGAGAAAGTCTTCACACTATGCTGTTGATGATCTCAAGTCTGAGCCTGTAAGTACCGGTTGGTTCGTGCTGATGCTGCTGTTGCTGCTGCTGCTGCTGAGGAGCTGGAGTTTGACCATCAACACTCCATCATGTTCATATCTTGAAGAAATGTTCTCTCAAAAGACTCGGTAACATCAAAAGTTCAATATATGATTCATAAACAAGTCAAAAACATATGAACATGATGGAGAAGACGAGAAGACGTTGGAGATGGGCAGATCGAGACAACATCATACCATCATCATTCAAGAACAAAGAAACAAAGATTATAAAGACGTCAGAAGCCTAAGAAGCAAAGAAGACGTCGAGCAACATTGATGATCAAGACTTAGGGGGAGATTGTTAGGAACATGTTTTAATTAATTTCAAGTCTTGTTCATTTACACATTATGTTGCACGAAAGGACTATATTGTTTGTAATTATGGACCGGTCCATTAGTAGTCCATGGACCAGTCACATTAGTAAGTTTATTCTAGTAACATGCAAGGGAATATTATTAGAATTATTCCCCTCCCATTACCTATAAATAGAAGGCATGGGATGCATTCTTATTGTTGGGTTTTTCATGTAATATGCGAAAGCTCTGCTAGTGTAACGTTTGATTAAGTGAAAGCCTTCCACTCTTCTTATTCTCTTCTCTTATCTAGTTTGCTTATTAGCTTATTTCTCTCTTTACGTAGCATAATATAGTGTAGTAGTTCGTGTGCTTATTAGTCCTAACGAGTGTGTGTTTGAGATATCTTCGTGACCTACAGACACTATAGCAACCACACTCCTCCAATCGCCTACTATGACAAGTAAACAAATCCAAACTCAAACCAAACTATTGAGACTCGAACTCAAAGTTTCCTGGACGTTTTTACAGCACTACTAGACTTTCGGGCAATAATAATAAGATAGTAAGGACTTTGGTGTAAACCTTTTACTAATTTGGGGTGTCACACTTAGTATCTAGCCTTGGATCCCATTATATAAGTGTAAGAACACTTATTCTTCAAGTAAAAATGACCTATGACAGTAAATATGAAGGAAATGATCGGCCACAATGATTATGAGGAGTAAAACCATCAATTAATGCGAAATTGGTAATTGCAGCTCTCTTCATCCGATCGGATCAATGCCCATCCGATCGGTTGCTCACTTTGGCACATCCCAACCGAATCGGTTGCGGGTTGCATCCGATCGGTTGGACCTGTCCTGTACTCACATTTTTGACTTTTCCTTGACTTTTCATGTTGCATGCTTTATCCTTCATTTAAGTGCTAATTTCTTCCATAGAACTTGATATTTTCTTGATATATGAACATAGAAATCTTGACACTATCAAATCCTTGAGTCCTTGTGTGGTTTCTCTCTTGTCTCCATCTCGAGAATCTTCCAAATGTGCATAATCACTCCAATTCTTCGTCTTTTCATCATCTTTTCCTGTACTTGGCTACATTTACTTGCATATACACTTTTTCATGATTAAGTAACAAATACATACAAATATAACCAAATATGATGCACAAAACTAACGATAACGCAACTAAAAACATGCTTATTCTGAGCGTTATCAAATTCCCGCACACTTGAGTTTTGCTTGCCCTCGAGCAAGTCTAGCATTTAAGAAAAATGATTTCAATGGTATCTTTATCGTGATTCCAAAAAATCTAACAACTATTCCGAAGGAACAATTGTTAATTTGTATTTTAATGTGAAAATTCTTGAAATATAAACAAGTTAATATCGAGCTTGATAACATAACTAAGAACCTCATGAAGAATTTTGAAATTCACTCAACACTCTAAGGGTAGATTGATTGGTAAACCACTCATTGCTCAGTCATGATTCATGTGTCACACCATAAGCTTGTACAAGTATCAAAAAAATAAAATAAAACATCAAAGAGGTCTTTTATTCGGGTTTAGGGTTAAAGGTTACCGGCTAATGTTTAAATATTTCATACAAGAATATAATAGCTCACAGGCGTGAATTTTTGACTAGCTAAACAATGGATGGTCACTAGATTGTACTTTGGTTCGCTGGCGCGTTACTTACATAATGGATGGTCACCGAAATACGCACTAGATCGCTGGCGCGTCTTTTGACTATTCAAAAACCGGATGGTCACTACAATATCCATGCACTATATATCTTTACAAAGCCATCAATTAATCCGGATGCTCAAAAGCTAACAACGAATAAAGTAATTTGGTAAAGGGTAGGGATAAGGCATGGGAATTATTTATGATTGGTTTCTACAAAATGAAAAATAAGAATCAAGTTCAAATTCCGTTCCCAACTCTTTATACCACAAATGATTACTTTCCAAACTCCTTCGATCGTTATTCCGCATCATATACTCACTTATTTCCTCTTAGCTCATTGGCTAATTGATACTCATACATTATAGCTCATTGGCTATTCACTTTATTCACATTTTTTATTTACAAACAATACTTTCTCGTCGCCCCCACACTTTGGATGAGCACACGCTACAAAAAATACAAATAAGAGTAGCGACCTCCTTCTTCATTGAAACAACACATACACATATCAAAGTGTGGCCAACGCATAATCATCAAAAAATAAATAGTTTTCGAACTTCAATTGAACTTGATTCGGGTAAGGCTAAGGTGTAAAGTGTAAAAATATTTTTTGTATATTTCTGGATTTAATCAAAAGAAAAGAATGGCTCAGACGGTGTAACTAAGGGCATCTAGCGTAAGAGATTAACGCTAACAAATGGGTTCCAAATACGAGGATAACTAACCGATGTGGTCAGCAAAAATATTTCTGTAAACGGATGGCCATTTGGTGTAAATCCTAAGTTGCCTCTTATCATTTGAATATATTTTTACCACTCGAAAGTGATTTTAATCGTAATTCGTAACAAGTACAAGTTCTAGAATCAACATAGTCACTGACACACTCATAACGAAATATATAGCATAAGAAATGGTTTACAGAAAAAGGCTCAAATCCTCACAATTTAAGGAAGGTTATAACATGTACTAGTAAATGTCATCGATTCCAAAATGAAATTGCTCTCATAACTTGATTAAATTCCAAAAATTTTCAAATAACCTCATTTTTACCATTGAATCAATCTAGTTCTTTAAACTATATGAATTATGTGAGAAAACAACTAGAAAATCAAGGGCGAACGAATTCTAGTTACTTAAATCCAAAGTTCTACTAAACCTAAAAATTAAAATTAAACCATTTTTCCTATTTTCTTCCCTCCCCCACACTTAAGTTTTGCATTGTCCTCAATGTAATAAAAATGAACTTCAAAGTAAAGGAAATGGGAAAAATTTAGTTAAAAGGGTACTACCAGGGTAAGTACGCAATATGCATATTTGATCATAAATAGGCAAATGAGTTCTCCAACTCCAAATATTGATCAACAATAGGCTTCCGGTAATTCACCCCTGCAAAATCTGCAAAAATATACGAAACAAAACAAACAAACAAAATACTAAAACAAATAAAGTAAAATAAAAACAAACTATAGTTAAAGTACGTTATTAATCCTAAAGAAAAGAAAATTAAGAAAGTAGAAATAGAAATAGTTCAAAACTCATAATTGTTTTTGAACACAAACCATCGTAATCAAATCTCGATGATCACTCATTATCATCATCCATGTCTTCTGCTTCCTTGCTACCTTCAGTCTCATAATTCTCGTCCTCATCGAAAACTGAATAAACCTTCTGTCTCATCTTCTACCCAGCTCCAGATGATGATCTACCAATATCGAAACTTGAACCTCCAACATTGGGAACTCTACCATAAACTGGCACTGGCTCGGGAAAAGGTGCATACCCAGGATATGGGTAAGGATACGGTCCTGGATAGGGATCATACGGAAATGGGTATGGTGAAACATTTAGTGGGTTGTAGGGTGGTTCCTCATAATTGGCCTCACGTGCCATGTGTTGGAGCATCGGCATTGAATAATCATAATTGTAATTGTTCCTCATCATCATCATCATCGAATCTCTCCAAACATCCCTACGCTCAATATCATTTAACTCACGGTTCCAATCTCCCCATCCTGAATCAAAACTACTCGGTGCATTTCAATGAACATTCCCCATTGGCTGTGGTGGTTGAGGTACGGCATTTGCCTGCTTGGACCAAGCTCCCAATGTCCTGTTCCTCCTATCCAACTCTTTTCCAAAACTTTTATCATCCCAAGTCTCGCTCTCCATCGGATCCGAACACTTACTCAACTCCTCATCCTCAAAATATCCTAAATTCCTTTCCAACATGGTCACATAATGACCTCCACAAATGTCACTCTTATCCTTGATCCCCGGTGCTCTCCTAGAAAGATATTCGGCTATCATCCAAGTCGCATTACCATTCTTGTCCTCCTCAAGCAATTTCATCACACACAAGTCGGGTTGATTACACTTATCTCTACTACCTGTCCTGTGCAAAACTCCCAAGCTATCAACTTTTGCAAAACCTTCATCAAACGGTTCCTTAACTTGGATGAATTTCTTCTTGAACACCCCGGATCAACAACTCTATTCCAATAAGTTGGAATACCATCATAATCATTATGATACCTCACTAAGCTCACAAAATGAGCTTCAAACAACCTATGTTCAATCTCATGTTGCTCATACAAACCAAGAGTAACCGCAAAACCCGGCAAAGTATAGGCATGCTCATTCCCACACACCCTAAACCAAACACAAGTCTCCCTCATAAGATCAACAACTTTCCTTTCAAAATAGAATGTTGAGAAGAATTCTAAACACCATTCTCGATACACATTCTCATAAATACTAAAAGCTCTTTCGCATGAAAAATATTCAAAAGTATCCCCATCACCAGGATACACATAAGTCATCTTCATCATGTCCCTTAGCTGATTCTTACATTCATACTCCGTAAACAAATCCCAATTAATCAAACGCGGAGTAGCAATATTCCTAACCTGCAACCTGGAAAGGCGTTCCCTGTAGGCATGCTTTTCTTCCTTCTTCAATTTACTAAACTTGAGATTCTCATTACTCACCGGCTGAAGATTATAGGTGACTTTGCTCCTTGCTTTCCTTTGACAATACTTGGTCACAATCGGGTTTACTCGAACACTTGACGAACTTGAAGAACCTACAACATTTCTCTGTAGAAAACGCAAATATATGTTAGTATAAGAGTATAAGAACCAACGCTACACATTTTAGAAGTCCAAAAAGCTCATTTTGAAATTTTCCATTTTATTTTACCGAGCCCTCCATCCGATCGGTATTGGTCTCCATCCGATCGGATGGAGTAAAAGTCCACACCCAACCGATCGGTAGCAACTCGCAACCGATTCAGTTGGGCTTTGCTGTAAAAGGCAAAAAAAAACTCTTATTGCGATTTCAATCAATTTCTAACAATTCCAACTCTTCCCTAACCTGTATTTGAACACTTATGATGATTTCTACATCTCCAATTCGTTCCTATATTGATCCAAAACATCTCCACATGATTACTTAATCAATCCTAGAACACCCAAGAACATTAACAAATCATACTCTTCAATTAGTGTTCTAATCAACAATGCACTATCCTAACATCACTAATTAACAAGCATATAACATCTGGGAATCATCAATTGCAACACAACTCGATTCAAAGTTTTGACCCAATTCAATCCGAAAAATCAATTTACCAATTCCTCCTCAAAACTTAATCAATCAATCTAATTCTTTTTGCAATGTATTCCTCTATCAATTACCCATCTATTCCTAAAATATTACATCTTAATTCGAAGTCTATCAAAAATACCAAAATCTTGACCTAATTCAATAAATCCGAATTAAAACCTAATTAAACCAAATTGATGATGTTACTTACTTGTTTTGGAGCCATGGATGATCTCTAAACACTCCTGCAACTTTTGATTAACTTCTTATGGTCGAATTTTTGGACCCAAATTTGGTGGATTGTGTGTGTATGTGAGTTTCTTATGATTTTTGAAATTGTGGGCTTATATATTTAACTCCATCCGATCAGCTTTATGATCCAACCGATTTGGATTAAGTTTTTGCCAAAATTCACTTTTCCTTTGTAAATACACTTTGGTATACTTATGAGAGCAACTCAAATGTATTTTTCCTTCAAAAATCCCTTTTTGTATGTAAATGTTCCACCACACTTGGTCTACCAAAATTTTTCCAAGTCTATGACTACTAACTCTAAACAAAACTAACACTAAAAATCTCAACTAAAAACATAAACTCCATAATCATAAAAACTTAATAAAAAGAAGAAGTCTTAACATAAACCTTAAAACTTAAAATAACTAAAATGCAAATATTAAAATACTAAAATGCATAAAAATTAAAAGAAACAAACAACTAGCACAAGTTTTGTGCTTTATTCTTCAACTTGTTGCATTTTGATCTCCTTCATCCTTGAAATTATTCATGCCTTAGAATATCTTCACTTTGAAACTTTCCGGACAACTTCCGGTTTGTCTTTTGAGTCTTAAACCTTCTTGCAAAATTCCTTCCACTTGGGAAAACAATATCGAATTTCACATGCCATTCCCCATCTCCATCTTCTTTCTTGTAAACACTTGAACCGTCGGGTCCCCACTCCAAAATTTTGAGTTGGACCGGTAATGATCCAAGAAAATCTGTAAGCTTATTAAACACAAAAATACTTTTAAAGGGGTTAAAGAAAGCCTCTATTGCTATAGCTCTCTCCATCTCATCTTCGATATCAAAGAAACTAGGAGTAACCGGCCCATATTTAGGCCTACCATCCTCGTCTCTTCCTACTTCAAAACATCCCGAGTATTCTTTCTCACGCACTTCCTTTACCATTTTCCCTTTAGGTTTTGGGTAGTAAGTGTGTTTCAAAATCCCATCATCAATAGTCATCGTACCACGGCCCATGTCTATTATAGCCCCACATGTTCTTAAAAATGGTCTATGTTAGGAACACGCTTTGTGAATATTGGAAGTCTTGTTCATTTCGTTTAATAGTTGCTCAATATGGACTCTAAGTTAGCTAGTAAGGGACGGTCCATTAGGAGTCCATGGGCCGGCCTCCTTAGTGTTATTTGATCCGCCCCGAACCAACACTTATATTTAAACAAATGCAGACTCGGAACAGGATGCTCGTGTGTAGTGTGAACCAGGCAAGTGATCACCTGGGTCGTTTCCCAACGAGGTGTGAATGGAAAACTGTGCAAAGCTAGGATTAAAGTGATTGATGATTCAGATATTTTTGGATATGATTTAACAAGATAAAATCTATTAAATAGAAGCTATCACTATTTTTCTGTTTTTCGTTTAATCTAAATTACACTAAAAACGCGAGTCGGGAACTAATTAAAACGCGATTATAACTAAAATATATGTAAAATTATCTCTAAAGGTGTTCTAATAAAAGAGTTTTGGGATACTAAGCTAAAATATGTGAAAGATAATTAAAAACGATTAAAAATGTAAGAAAAACGGTTATCTAAAACTTACGTATACAAAAACTATAAAGAAAACTGAAAACGAGCGTTATTAATAAAAATAACGTACGTGCGCGAGTTAAAACGTAAAATTTGTGAAATATAAACACTATGGGTACAATTATAATTTTTACATGTTCTATATGATAAAAGAAAATTTTAGAAAAAAGAATTATATTTTTTTGACTTTTATATTTTTTATTATGATTTAATTACTATTTTACAAACAAAAATACGAAATAAATACTAAAACTATTCAAAAAAATCTGAAAATTTTTAGGTAATTACTTTATAATATAACAAAGCTAAGAAAAATATAGTGGTGGGTGCAGCTTATACGAATAAGCTACAATAAGCTAAATAAGTTCGGATAGCTTATTAGACAAAAGTGGGTTAAATATAAATGGTATGCAAACTAAATCAGAACTGGTGCTCCAGAGCTAGTGGAAGGGGGTGTTGTGTTGGGCGCATGCTATCCTATCCGAGAGGTCTTGAGTTCGAATCCCACACCCCACTTTTTGCGTTTTTATTTTTTTTTTCGATTTTCCTTTTACAAAACAACTTTTCAACTAATTATAAGAAACTTTTGTAAAGGGGCTTTTACTAAAAAGCTTAAATGAAGCTTGTGCAATATTGAAATTCCAATAGTGGGTTGTTTTTTTTGGTTTTTCAAAACTAAGTTTAAGCTATTAACTTTTAAAATAAGCTAAACTTTATTATTTTTTTATTTTTCTTTTACAAAACAACTTAAATATTAAATACAACAAACTTTAATAAAGACACTATTTTTATTTTAAGCTAGATAAACTAGTTTGGAATTCAAATTTACAACAGTAGGCCTTTTTTGCTTTTGAGATTTTTTTTTTGATTTGCTGATGTGCGCAGCACACGGGCAAAAAAAGGGCCTGTTCGAGGGCCTTTTTAGTGGCCTTAGATGGTTCTAAAATTCGAAAGAAAAATACCCTATATAGTTGAGCTTGTGAAGTTAATGAATCAAAAAGAAATTTCTTAAAAGAGCTTATAGAGAATGAGATAAAAATTCCTAAAGTTTCTAAAAAACCATGAAATGACTGCTATATGCAATTCGCATGACTGATGTTGTGCTATTTTCTTGCACAACTTGTGCAAGGGTCTAAGGTTCTAGGGACCTACTAATTGAACCAAAAGGAACTCAAAGGTACTAAGAAAATGGTCAATACAAGCCAGTGGCTTGTATGAGCTTATTTGAGCTTTTGGCAGTCCACAACTCATACAGTGGGTACAAAATGGGTGGAACTTGCTAAATGGTTGATCAAATATCCAAAGTAGCTTCTAAGGGCTTAGATAAGCTTGTGTGAAGTTGGGCTTGTGGTCAAGTAACAGTAATGGGATGTTTGGCTAGTGTGACAGAGTTGTACCAAACAACCCTTTAGGGGACTGTTTTGGTGTGTTCTAACTGAAAATGATTATGTTAAGCTCTAAAATGAAATCTAATGATACTCTAAGTATATTAAGCTACTGAAAATGAACTTGTGACTGAAATGAAAGCAGGTTTAACTAAGCTAGCTTGTGATGGCTTATTTTTGGTTTTTATAAGGTTTTTAAGTGAAAATGAAAACAAGTAAAGTGATGACTAATGAAACTAATTGAAAAGTGAATATGAACTAATGAAAAGCTAATAATGATAAAAACAAGAACAAATAAGCTTATGGAACAGTGACAATAGAAAATAAAGAAAACTTGCAAATTGCTTACAATCGAAATGCCAAGCAAACCAAAGAACCACGAACCAAGAACAACTTATAGGCTTCCCTATGAAGCCACTAAACCAAAAGCTTCCAGAAAATCAGCTTATTCCACCATAATAGCTTATTTGACCTCCTTTGACTTTTGTTGACTTTTCTTCAAATCTTTGAATGGAACAGAATTACACTACAATATACTTACAATAAGCTATATAAAGCTTATATAAGCTATTAAAAACAGCTGAGAAGCTATTTCATATACTACTTATTATGATTCGAACTACTAATTTATAACAGTTGAGCTTGATTACTAGTGAAACTGAATTTAATACTCACAAAACAAGAACATTGGACTGAAATTGACTTATATTAATCACTGATAACTTGAGATTACAAGGATAAGTACTGGAATTGAAAAACACTATGCTACTAGTTAACTACTTGCTTTCAAAAGCTTACAATACTAGTCTATATATACAAAACTAAAATGGGAAATACATTGTCGACATCCTTGAACAAATCCCCACCATTTAATTGCTCTAATTTCATCTCAGCAGTCCACTTGGAAAATTGGCGGGAAATCAGGAATTTGGTGATAATCACTGATTTAGCTAGTGGGAGAGTGGGAGAGATGCATTAATTGCATTTGGATGTGTTAGGTAACTTGTAGGAGGAGGGGGGATGAGGTGGTGAGTGGTTTTGGGTGAGCTGGGGGGTGAGTAGCTGGTATGGTGTTTTTGGCGGTTTTGGGTGACGGGTTTGACTTATTTTGACCCCAGTGTTAAACAAAGATAAGGATTGGGCTTGTTTTAATTTGGGCTTTGGACTGGGTAATGGGAAATGGATAGGCTGGGTTTAGTGTTATTTTTGGGTTAAAGGTTTAGTTTAGAATTTAACTTAGGGACTAACTTGTAACTTTCTGAAAGTTGAGGGCTTGAATTGTCATCTTTCCAAAATATCTTCAAGGGACTAAACCTGCCACAATTCAATAATACAAGGACCATATTTATTTTTCTCAAAGTTTTTAAATCCCAGGGACCATTTTTGTCATTATGCAAAGTTCAGGGACTAAACTTGTAATTTTATGAAACTTCACACCAAAGGACTATATATGTTTATTTGTGATTCAAAAGGACCTTTGGTGACTTTTCCTGTTTTTAGAATAACCAGGGACTAGTTTTGACAACTTTTGAAAGTTGAGGGACTGAAACTGCCAATTAGGCAAACTTTGTTCGTTTTTCAACTGTTTTTAAACATTTTGCATCTGAAACATATAAAACACCATTTTGGGATAATTTCAGTATTATGATGAATTTCTGAGTGTTTTTGGATGTTTTGGCAGCTCAGATTAGGTAAAAATGATGAGTATTTAGACACTCATCAATCCCCCACACTAAACTATTGCTAGTCCCTAGCAATATTTTATGAAGATTTAATGGATTTGAAAGACTCTTTACCAAAAGCCATTACTTCTGGAGTAGCCAATTGTTTCAGTTCAAGTAAGAACTTTGGTACACTGATAACCAAGTGATTTTGAGCAAACCACAAGCTGTCAACGGTTTTGATTTGTCTTTACCAGAAGCCGTTTGCTTCTGGACTAGCCAACTCTTAGATAAATTATTAATATTATCTTTGGTGAGCTGATTACCAATTATGGTTTTTCACTGCCTTTACCACAAGCCATAAACTTGCGGGCTAGCCAACTCTTCACTTATGAAGATATGGTGAGTCGAATACCATACAATTTTGGGCAAATTGCAAGCCATAAACGGATTTGATATATCTTTACCAAGAGCCGTTTGCTCTCGGATTAGCCAATCCTTATGTGGGTTAGACATGGCGGACTGATAACCATTTATTGAGTTCTAAGTGAAAATTTTTTTTTAAAATTTTGGCTAAAATGGGGGTGCTAGATGGTACATTTGATCAAATTCGCGAGAATTCCCCCCACACTTAGAACTGAATATTGCCCTCAATATTCAAAGAACCGGTTGTAAAACCAACACTTAGAACGTGAAAGGGAAATACTTATAGCCATTATTTTTATACATACACATTTTTTTTATTATTATTATTTTTTTTTTTATTTTTTATTTTTTTTTTTTAATTAATTTTTTTTTTTTTTTTTTTTTTTTTTTTTTTTTTAAACACTATACATATTTACAACATGTGGGGAATCTCCCCCACACTAAGGTGAGACATGGGTGAAAACCCATATTTTGCTACTGTTTTTGATCACCGAGTCGCTAGCTTGACTCGACCCCAAATTGAGTTGATTCCTCCCGAACCGTCAGGTTTATCACGCAAGCTAACCGCTTGTGAACGGTCAACTGTAATAAAGGGCTCCTGAACAGCATGGAAGAAAAAGCAATTTTAAAAGTCTAAGGGGAAGTAAGAGACCAGGAAATCCGGCATTTAGACCAATGTTAGATGGACAATGCCGGGGTCAAAAGTAACATCCTCACTCCTGAACGAGTGAAAGACAGGGGAAATCACCGGGTAGGTGAAGGGAAGAAGAGAGATCTGAATAGCAATTAAGACAAGAACTTCCTCCTCAAGAATTGCAAGCGGAGGAGGCAAGTCCTTAAACTCGATCTCAGAAAATTTATCAGTTTTCTCAACTGATTTGGGTTTCTCATTATGACGTTGTTTTGGGTGAAGAGGGGAAAATGAATCTTCGTTTAACAAATTTTCAAGAAAAAGAATATCCCCCTCAGGATCAAGATAGTTATCATCAACCTCTTGCGGAGGTGAACTATCTACAGCAAGAAAAGCATCGACTTCATCCCAAAAGGGATCACTTCCCTCAACCGAAGTGAGAGAAGGGGAAGAGTCGGCTATGATATGTTGAGAAGATGTGGTGGGTTCCCCACTCACAGAATTATGAAAATAATCAACACTCTCTTGAGAGTACTCCTCTGAAGCAATGTCAATGACATCTATTCGGTTAACCGATTCCGATTTATAATTAGAGGAGTACTTTGAAGTTTGATCATGATTGAAGGTAACAGCTTCCTTATCCACACGCAAAGTAATCTCATGCTTAAATACATCAATCAGAGCATGGCCCGTTTTTAGGAATCCTCGTCCAAGAATTAGAGGAACCTTTTGATCTGCGTCGAAGTCAACAACCACAAAGTCAGCTGGAAAATGGAACTTTCCTATCTTCACAAATACATCTTCGGCAATGCCGCAGGGATGAGTTATGGTTCGATCTGCAAGCTCAAGAGTCATGCAGGTAGGAGTAAGAGCCGGAAGAGAAAGTTTCTTCCATACTGAATGAGGCATCAGGTTGATGCTTGCACCTAGATCTGCTAAGGCATAGCATTCAACCATTCCCGGAAATACACAAGGTAGTAGAAACTTTCCAGGATCTCCAAGCTTCTCCGGAAGCTTTTTCAAGATAACCGCTGAGCAGTTCTCATTTACTGGAGTTTTAGCCATTTCAATCAGTTTTTCCTTGTTGCTTAACAAGTGTTTGATTGCTGCTGCAAATTTGGGCATCAGAATAGTAGCATCCGCAAAGCTTATGTCAAAATGTAATTCTTTAAAGATTTGATAGAATTTATCATTTTGTTGACTAGCCTTCTCACGGAGCTTTTGCTCATTTAAGCGCGATGGGTAAGGAATGTGAGGTTTGGATTTAGGGGCAACGACTTCAGGAGTCTCAAAGACAACTCCTGGTTTGGATTTTTTCGGGACAACCGGAGGATGGACATGTGCTGTACTTTGTGGGCTTGGAATTTGCACTTTGTCCGTTGTATCCTCCGTCTCTTTTTCCATTTCAAATAACGGAGGAGGAATAGGGCCAGCTGGCCCCTTATAAGAAGCACCACTCCGAGTGGTGATAGCTTTGACGAAAGTGGTATCTTCGTCATCATCACTGTCATCAAGTACACTGACAGGAACAGCATTGAGCATTTCGGAATAATATCTGGCTGACCTTTGCTCACTAAGTTTGGTTGACAAACTTTTAACCGTAAATCGTGAAAGAGTAGGATCGATTCTAGACGGCTGGGGAGCAATTGTGGGTGTAGATTTTTGGATGACTGAAGGTTGGATGACCGAAGGTTGGACGTATTTAGCACTTCCATTGTTAGTGGGAAGTACCGGGTCCTTTATCACCTTGAATCCAACATGAGATTTACCACTACATGTACTGACAGCTTTGAGTTCACCCCTAGGGTTGGTAACAGTGTTACTTGGGAGACCTCCCGAGGTAGAAGGTATATCAGTTAAAGACTTTTTGATCTGATTTAATTGAGCAACCAATAACTGGTTTGTCTCACGTTGTGTCTTATTTGTTTCCTCTTGGGTTTTCATGAATTGCATAAGCAACTCATCTGAGGACGTCTGATTTCGGTTTGAACCTTGGTTTTGATTAAAATTTGAACCACGGTTTTGGTTAAAATTACCCTGATTCTGACCTCGGTTTTGATTGAAATTTTGAGAGTTGTGAAAATTTTGTCCCTGATTTTGAACAAAGCGGTTTTGATTATTCTGATTTGGCACGGGTGGAAAACCAGGTGGGACCATAGCATTCGGTGCTCGGTACTGAGTCTCAGCATGCGGACGGTACTGATTTTGGTTTACTACAGCTACGGGAGCTGGGTAAACAGAAGCATCGGTTGCTTGACAATCATAGTACGCATGTGGGCCACCACAAGTTTCACACACTTTGTTTATTGCTTTGATTTGTTCCGGTTTATGAATCTCACTTTTTAATTCTTTCATTTCTTTCATCATACAACGCATTGAATCCGTTAAAAAGGCTAACTCTGAGGAGTTACCGGATGAAGAAGAAGCAGTAGGAGTGACAGGAACATTCACTTTGTTTCTAGAAATAGGAACTTTGGATTTATTTTCACAAATTTCAACTACCTCTCTGGGTTTACGATTCAAGATATTGCCACCGGAGGCTGCATTAAGTGCATCTTGATCGTTTTGGGTCAACCCATTATAAAAAGTATTTATCTGTTGTAACACATTGAAATCATGATGTGGGCATTTTCTTAAAAGATCTTTAAATCTATCCCATGCCTCTCCGAAATTTTCATCAAAACCTTGACGAAATCCAGCTATTTCATTTTTTAAATTCGTCGTTTTTGATGGAGGGAAGAAATAATTTACAAATTTCTTAACGAGATCTTCCCAGGTTTCAATGGATCGAGGGGGTTCTTTATCCAGCCAAATTCGGGCTGCCCCCTCAAGTGAGAATGGAAATAGCATCAATTTGATCACTGTTTGCGGAACATTTTTGTAATTGATTGTAGAAGTCAGTTTGTTGAACCAACGAATGTGTGCATAAGGATCCTCTCGTTCAAACCCGTGAAATTGGTTGGTAGAAACGAGCTGAATCAAATGTGTTTTCAGTTCAAAATGATCAGAATCGATGGCTGGTAAAACAATGGCATCTCCATAACCCTCGGTGGGTGCCTGGAGCATTTCAGCCATGGTGCGTTCGTCTGCCATATTTTCAGTGAGAACAGTACGAATCTCGGGTTTGACTATTTGGGCAGCACGTCTACGATTACGTCTTCTCGGAATTTCTACGAGTTCACGTAAAGGGCTTGATGACGTGGAAGAACGAGTGCGCATGCACTAAGTAAAATATTCCAATTAAAACAAGACAGAAGCAAAACACAAGTGAACTTAAACCAATAATCAGCAAGCGTACGGTAGCTCTCTAAAAGATAAACGCACAGAGTGGCGGAGAAGCAAAGGTGGGCAATTACGCTCCTTAAAAACCCGCTTCTTTCAGTCCGACAATTTAATGTCAGACTATCCTAGAACCTCCGTTAGAGTTTGTTTATCAATCAAAGGTGAGCCGATATTCGCAAGTGATACAAAGGCAAGTTTTAAATCTTTGGTTTGGGAACTTATTATGGTCGTACCCCCAGTTAGGTAGTACTCTGTCTTGGTTCTCGATGGTAAATTTTTTATTGTTTATTTATTATTAACAAAGAAAAAGGAATTTATTTTTGGTGTTTTTATTTTTTATATGATAATATTAATAATAATATATATAGAAAAGAAAAGAAAAATATTTTTGTATTTTATATGGTTTTTGGGAAATAGGAACTTCTGATAGAAGGGTCTCAGATCACTAATCGCTAAAACTTACACAACAGTCGCAGCACACCTCCCCGGCAGCGGCGCCAAAATTTGATCCGCCCCGAACCAACACTTATATTTAAACAAATGCAGACTCGGAACAGGATGCTCGTGTGTAGTGTGAACCAGGCAAGTGATCACCTGGGTCGTTTCCCAACGAGGTGTGAATGGAAAACTGTGCAAAGCTAGGATTAAAGTGATTGATGATTCAGATATTTTTGGATATGATTTAACAAGATAAAATCTATTAAATAGAAGCTATCACTATTTTTCTGTTTTTCGTTTAATCTAAATTACACTAAAAACGCGAGTCGGGAACTAATTAAAACGCGATTATAACTAAAATATATGTAAAATTATCTCTAAAGGTGTTCTAATAAAAGAGTTTTGGGATACTAAGCTAAAATATGTGAAAGATAATTAAAAACGATTAAAAATGTAAGAAAAACGGTTATCTAAAACTTACGTATACAAAAACTATAAAGAAAACTGAAAACGAGCGTTATTAATAAAAATAACGTACGTGCGCGAGTTAAAACGTAAAATTTGTGAAATATAAACACTATGGGTACAATTATAATTTTTACATGTTCTATATGATAAAAGAAAATTTTAGAAAAAAGAATTATATTTTTTTGACTTTTATATTTTTTATTATGATTTAATTACTATTTTACAAACAAAAATACGAAATAAATACTAAAACTATTCAAAAAAATCTGAAAATTTTTAGGTAATTACTTTATAATATAACAAAGCTAAGAAAAATATAGTGGTGGGTGCAGCTTATACGAATAAGCTACAATAAGCTAAATAAGTTCGGATAGCTTATTAGACAAAAGTGGGTTAAATATAAATGGTATGCAAACTAAATCAGAACTGGTGCTCCAGAGCTAGTGGAAGGGGGTGTTGTGTTGGGCGCATGCTATCCTATCCGAGAGGTCTTGAGTTCGAATCCCACACCCCACTTTTTGCGTTTTTATTTTTTTTTTCGATTTTCCTTTTACAAAACAACTTTTCAACTAATTATAAGAAACTTTTGTAAAGGGGCTTTTACTAAAAAGCTTAAATGAAGCTTGTGCAATATTGAAATTCCAACAGTGGGTTGTTTTTTTTTGGTTTTTCAAAACTAAGTTTAAGCTATTAACTTTTAAAATAAGCTAAACTTTATTATTTTTTTATTTTTCTTTTACAAAACAACTTAAATATTAAATACAACAAACTTTAATAAAGACACTATTTTTATTTTAAGCTAGATAAACTAGTTTGGAATTCAAATTTACAACAGTAGGCCTTTTTTGCTTTTGAGATTTTTTTTTTGATTTGCTGATGTGCGCAGCACACGGGCAAAAAAAGGGCCTGTTCGAGGGCCTTTTTAGTGGCCTTAGATGGTTCTAAAATTCGAAAGAAAAATACCCTATATAGTTGAGCTTGTGAAGTTAATGAATCAAAAAGAAATTTCTTAAAAGAGCTTATAGAGAATGAGATAAAAATTCCTAAAGTTTCTAAAAAACCATGAAATGACTGCTATATGCAATTCGCATGACTGATGTTGTGCTATTTTCTTGCACAACTTGTGCAAGGGTCTAAGGTTCTAGGGACCTACTAATTGAACCAAAAGGAACTCAAAGGTACTAAGAAAATGGTCAATACAAGCCAGTGGCTTGTATGAGCTTATTTGAGCTTTTGGCAGTCCACAACTCATACAGTGGGTACAAAATGGGTGGAACTTGCTAAATGGTTGATCAAATATCCAAAGTAGCTTCTAAGGGCTTAGATAAGCTTGTGTGAAGTTGGGCTTGTGGTCAAGTAACAGTAATGGGATGTTTGGCTAGTGTGACAGAGTTGTACCAAACAACCCTTTAGGGGACTGTTTTGGTGTGTTCTAACTGAAAATGATTATGTTAAGCTCTAAAATGAAATCTAATGATACTCTAAGTATATTAAGCTACTGAAAATGAACTTGTGACTGAAATGAAAGCAGGTTTAACTAAGCTAGCTTGTGATGGCTTATTTTTGGTTTTTATAAGGTTTTTAAGTGAAAATGAAAACAAGTAAAGTGATGACTAATGAAACTAATTGAAAAGTGAATATGAACTAATGAAAAGCTAATAATGATAAAAACAAGAACAAATAAGCTTATGGAACAGTGACAATAGAAAATAAAGAAAACTTGCAAATTGCTTACAATCGAAATGCCAAGCAAACCAAAGAACCACGAACCAAGAACAACTTATAGGCTTCCCTATGAAGCCACTAAACCAAAAGCTTCCAGAAAATCAGCTTATTCCACCATAATAGCTTATTTGACCTCCTTTGACTTTTGTTGACTTTTCTTCAAATCTTTGAATGGAACAGAATTACACTACAATATACTTACAATAAGCTATATAAAGCTTATATAAGCTATTAAAAACAGCTGAGAAGCTATTTCATATACTACTTATTATGATTCGAACTACTAATTTATAACAGTTGAGCTTGATTACTAGTGAAACTGAATTTAATACTCACAAAACAAGAACATTGGACTGAAATTGACTTATATTAATCACTGATAACTTGAGATTACAAGGATAAGTACTGGAATTGAAAAACACTATGCTACTAGTTAACTACTTGCTTTCAAAAGCTTACAATACTAGTCTATATATACAAAACTAAAATGGGAAATACATTGTCGACATCCTTGAACAAATCCCCACCATTTAATTGCTCTAATTTCATCTCAGCAGTCCACTTGGAAAATTGGCGGGAAATCAGGAATTTGGTGATAATCACTGATTTAGCTAGTGGGAGAGTGGGAGAGATGCATTAATTGCATTTGGATGTGTTAGGTAACTTGTAGGAGGAGGGGGGATGAGGTGGTGAGTGGTTTTGGGTGAGCTGGGGGGTGAGTAGCTGGTATGGTGTTTTTGGCGGTTTTGGGTGACGGGTTTGACTTATTTTGACCCCAGTGTTAAACAAAGATAAGGATTGGGCTTGTTTTAATTTGGGCTTTGGACTGGGTAATGGGAAATGGATAGGCTGGGTTTAGTGTTATTTTTGGGTTAAAGGTTTAGTTTAGAATTTAACTTAGGGACTAACTTGTAACTTTCTGAAAGTTGAGGGCTTGAATTGTCATCTTTCCAAAATATCTTCAAGGGACTAAACCTGCCACAATTCAATAATACAAGGACCATATTTATTTTTCTCAAAGTTTTTAAATCCCAGGGACCATTTTTGTCATTATGCAAAGTTCAGGGACTAAACTTGTAATTTTATGAAACTTCACACCAAAGGACTATATATGTTTATTTGTGATTCAAAAGGACCTTTGGTGACTTTTCCTGTTTTTAGAATAACCAGGGACTAGTTTTGACAACTTTTGAAAGTTGAGGGACTGAAACTGCCAATTAGGCAAACTTTGTTCGTTTTTCAACTGTTTTTAAACATTTTGCATCTGAAACATATAAAACACCATTTTGGGATAATTTCAGTATTATGATGAATTTCTGAGTGTTTTTGGATGTTTTGGCAGCTCAGATTAGGTAAAAATGATGAGTATTTAGACACTCATCATTATTCCTTCTAGAAGAATTCATGTAAGAGTTGCCCTAGATAGTAGCCTATAAATAGAAGGCTAGGGTACTCATTCTAGTTGTTGGTTATTCATGTATGTTGCGGAAGCTTTGTTCCTTAATCATATGAATTGAATTCCCTTCCAAATCTCTTCTCTTCATCTCTTATTCTATTCTCTTATTAGCTTATTCTCTTTATCTCTTATCGTAGCTTATTAGATTAGTAGTAGTACGTATTTTAGTTCTCATACGTGTGAGTGTTGTTGAGATATACACGATCTACAAGTGGTATCATTCGCCAAAGGGATAGTTAGGATAGTGTTTTGAGTAGATCTAATCGTATTTTAGGTTGGTGTTAAGGATTTAGTAAAGTTTCTGTTCTAGTTTCATCGTTAATCTCTTTTTGTTGGTACGTGTTCATCATCTCGTCAAAAAGCTCAACAAATCTCATCAAATTTCCATTTACAACGCTCTTGATCGTAAATTTCATCATACTTTGTGGTTTCTAATCGTTAAACAATCAAAACAATCGGTTTGTTATTGGTTTTCTAGACGGTTTAGTGAAATCCGGGAAAGTCGCGTATTGGTAAAGTTGGTGAAAAGTGCATTTTGGCTTCTGGGTGAATAGCGACAAGTTAGGGTTTATCGCGATTCGAATAGCGACAAGTTAGGGTTTCATCGCAATTGGCAGATCTTCAGATTATCGGCATTGGGACTCAGTATTTTACTTCCTTGTATAAGAAAGTGAAAATACTTTGACTTGGTTGCTTCTCATCTCTTGTATGAGAGTTGAGAATTATTGAAATTGGAATTTAGATAAAATTATCGAAATTGCCATAAAATATCGCAATTCTGATAAATTATCGCAAATTGCCTTTTCTATCGCAATTTAAGATAACTTATTCAAATTGTCATTTTTATCGCAATTTTAAGTTTTATCGCAATTTCTATTTTCCTTATCGCTATTTGGAGTTTATCGCTATTGGGTGAACAGTACTTATCGCAATTGGGTGAACAGTAATTATCGCAATTGGACAAAAATCTTCAGTTAACCAAAAACAACTTAACATAACTCATCACACAAAATCTTAATTATCTTCAAGATCCAGACATGTCTCAACCACCTCACTTCAATTACTACTATCAACTACAACAATATCCACAACAACAGCAATTTCATCCTCAGTATCAACAACAACAAGCATTCGTGCAACAACATCAATTTCTCTCTCCACCACAAGTATCCCCACAACAAATCATGCAACAGAATCAAATGCTGAACAATCCATCCTACTCTAGAGAACCACATTGGTTTAACAAGATGTGTGAGGCAATCAGCAGTCAGCAATCCTGACATGAGGCTGGGAATCAGGACACTCCACCTATGCTAACACCTGGTAACTATGTGCAATGGGCTAGTAGATTCCTCAGATTCATTGAACTCAGAAAACCCCATGGGAAATATCTCAAGCAAGTCATTGAAGAAGGACCCTTTCCACTTCCAGTAACTGTTGTTCAAGGAACTTCAGAAAGAGAAGAAACATCAACTCCTATTGCTGTCACTAACTACACAACTGAACAAACATTGCAACAAGAGGCAAATCAATTGGAAATGTCTTACATACTTCAGGGAATTCCCAATCCTATTTACCGAAGTATTGATGCTCAAAAGACTGCCAAAGACATGTGGGAACATGTGCATCTTCTAATGGAAGGGACTGAGTTAAATCAAGAAGACCTTGAGTCAAAGCTTTACATGGAATACAATAATTTCATCATGGAACCAGGGGAGACAATTGAATCATACTACCACCATTTCACAAATGTTGTAAATGACCTCGATCGTCATGACATCAAGTTACCTAAGATTGCTATCAATTCAAAATTTATGGGTTGCCTTGGACCAGAATGGCAGAAATATGCAACATTTGTCAGGCAAACTAAGAAGATTGGTGAAGTTAAGTATGGACTAATGTATGACTTTCTAAAACAACATCAATCTGAGGTAGATAAGGAAGTTGCAGCACGAGGCGGGTTCATATCATCACCAACACCTAACTAGTTTGCTCTTGTTGCTCAATCCAACTTTCCACTACCAAACCAGGAAATTGGTCAATCATCTTTCCAACCCAGTTTTTAACCACAACCTTCTAACCAAATCATTCCATATGAAGCACCATTACAATACTCTGACAACCAAATGGTTCCATATAACAACTCAGATTCCATGTTTTACTCAAACGCTGATTATGATGAAGAAGAGGATGCATTCAACTCTCTTAATGAAGCATTTGGATTAATTGCTAAGGCATTTGGCAAGTTCACCAAATCCAATAATCGTCTTCGTTCATCATCCAATACCAGGAATCAAGCTGTTATTAATGATGGTAGAGTGGAAATTTAGAATCGGTCTTCGGGAAGATATGGTTCAGGAAACAATGGAAACTATGGGTCTCAGAGGTTTCAGTCAGGAGGGAATAGGTTCAATTCTGCAGGGGGTAACAGGAACAGTATGGGAACTACTCAGAGTAGAAATCAGATGGCTGGGAATGCACAGAAAGGCATTGCAAATACTTCAATCACGTGCTACAACTGTGGTGGGACTGGTCATATGGCAAATGCTTGCTCTAAGCCTAGGACTCAGGGTAGTGCATATCACAAGGAAGCTCTTCTGATGGCTCTCAAAGATGAAAAAGCTGCAGGAATGTTGACTCAGAATGAGCAAAGCTTCATGGCCAATGCTGCATCTGATGATGAGATGGAAGATCTTGAAGCAAATGCTGCAGTAATGCTCATGGAAAACATGCAGGAGATGAACATGTCCGAGACAGGCCCGGTTTACGATACCGATGGTCTATCTCAGGTACCTGATCCATAATGTCTTATACATGAAATTGCTTCACCATCTGCATCTTCATCTACAAATGACAATTCTGTTCAACATGATTCTCCATTCTCATCTCCATCAGATTATCAAATAAACACTGTTGTATCATTTGATGATGATAAAACCGTCGTTTCATTTGATGATCCTATTGAAGATGAAAATTTGGATCATCTTGAACAAAATGATCCTTTGCCTGATCAAGATTCAGAGCTTCAGGCCTTGTTAATGACCACCCAATCACAAATTGAGAAATGCAATGAAATAAATCAAAATCTAAAAGCCAAAATTGCATTGTTAACGAAGGACAATGAGTGCTATAAACTAAAACTTTCAGGATATCAAAAACAAGAAAAACGTGAAAAAGGTTTTGAGATTGCTTTCCAAAAAGAGTACATAAAAGTTCAAGATTTAGAAAATCAAGTTCGTGAGCTAACCGTTTCCAAGGCTGAGCTCCTCTCTCAAAAAGAAAAGGATCAATTTGAATTCAAAAAACAAATTGATACTTTAAATTCTGAGCTGTTAAAAACTCAATCTGAGCTTTCAACATCTCAAAATAATCTTCTTGAAGAAAAGCAAGCCTCAAGTAAACGCGTCAACTCATATCATGAAGAAGTTGTCATTTTGGAATCCAAACTTAAAGAGTTTCAAACTATTGTATACAAAAATGGTGAATCAATAACTCAAATTCAAAGTCTATCGGTAAAACCAGTTCCGAAAGGATTTGGATTTGCTATTGGCTGTGACCAACCACGTTTTCTTTCAAAAGCACTCAGCAAAAATCCCAAGTTATACAGTGCAGAATTATTACTTGATGATACCTTTCAAAGAGTTGTTGTGCTTACTAATGATGAAGAACTTGCACATCTTGAACGTCAAAAAGAACTTGAGAGTCGACCAAAAACAGACAAATATTTTTCCATAGCTCATTATGATTATAAACGCAAGACCTCATTTAAGTAAATCATTTGTCCCTCCAAAGGACAAACCAGAACAAACGTTGTTAAACACCTACATACATACTTCTTCTTCAGTAATTCCTGTATCCAAGACTGTTACACATCTCAAGGATGCTTTGAAAGAGGATGAAGTTGATCCACAAATGCCTCAAGAATGTCGAATTCTTCGATATTTTAAGACATTTATGGAAGACATATTTCTTTTGGAGAATGAAATTGAGTTTAGTTCTCAAATCGAAGTCTCTACTTTTCTTTCCCTAGTCGCGAAAGAAAAGCGAGATATTCTTCAAAAGAAAATTCTGCCTCATGTCAAACATCTGAAGAAATGTGCAACACAATGGGAACAAGAATTACAAACGGAAGTAGCATCTATGAAGAGCATTTTCAAAGCTAAAGACGACAAAGTTCAAAGACAAAAACTTCAAAAGAAAACTTTAGCAAAAGAAAATGATCAACTCTTAGAAAAAGTTCTGTGTTATGACGTTGTTTCTGTGATAATGAATTCGCTTTATGAGTCATGCAATGAGTTACTTGTGAAAGATCATGCTGTAAATGTTGAGATGTTGCAAATGGAAATAGAAAATTTGGTCAAAGAGAATGAGGATCTTCGACAAATCAACAATGATGTGGAAAACAAAGTTTTTAATCTTCAAAAAAGGCTTGATTGGTGTCAAAATCAAAGTGCTAAATTTGAACTAAAATTTCAAAATCTCATAGGATCTTTATCATTTCAAAACAGTCATGTTCCTGAAAATAATAATAAGGAAACAAAGGCTTTCTTAAGACTTAAACTAATTGAATATGAAAAGGATCTTAATAAAATCTGTCAAAACAGAAATGACACAGTCTGCCTCAACAGAAAATTAGATTCAAAAAATCAAGAATACCAACACATCATTGTTGATCTGAAGAAGAAAATCAGAGGTTTAGACAAAGGCAAAGCAAAAGTTTATAAGATTGCCCCAGGGATGTATGCAGTAGACAAGGCAATTAACCAAGCATCAGACTTAACCACTAATGAAACTACTTCAATTTCCACAGGATTAGATACCATGTCTAAGGCTAGCAACTCCAAGACCTACAAGAAACAACAGAAGCGTAGAGTCTGGAAACCTAGGAATGGATCATCTAAGTCTGCAGAAGTTAAAGCAAGTAGTTCGAATAAAACGCATGTAATATCAGGAATAGAATCAAACTTATCTAAGTCTAATTCTAGTAATGATGTAACAAACGTTAAATCTATGAATGTTAATGATGATGTTATGGTTGATGCTAGTTGTATTGTTTGTCGTGCTAGTATATTATCTGGTGATCATCAAAACTGCATTGCTAAAACTCTGTTGAAACGTAAAAAGAAACGAACTAGTGGCTCTTCCTCTAGGCTCAAAACTGTTGCCAAGTCCATTTTAGGGAAACCACCACTAGTAGTTTCTGAGCAAACCATTGAAACACCCATAGCCACACCTAAGACAACCAAAACACCTAGTGCATTCATTAGGAAAAAGGTTGAGACTAGTTGGACATGGCAACGTTGGTTACAAAACACAGCAAGCTTTAAATGGGTCCCAAAGTTAATTAAATCTTGTGTTTCTAACCCAACGGGTCCAACCGTTATCAATTCTCTACCTGTTTCCAATATTTGTGATGCAGATGATTCAAATTGTCATCTGGATTGTTGATAGCGGGTGTTCCCGACACATGACCGGCAACCTCAAGCTTCTCACAAACTTTATCGCAAAGTTCATCGGAACGGTCAGGTTCGGGAATGATCACTTCGCAACAATAATGGGCTATGGAGATTATGTTAATGGGAACATCGAGATCAGTCGTGTATACTATGTTGAAGGCCTTGGTCACAATCTATTCTCAGTGGGACAATTCTGTGACGGAGATTTAGATTTAGCATTTCGGGAGAAAACTTGCTTCATTTGTGATCTTCAAGGAAGTGATTTGATGAAAGGAAAACGAGGAACCAGTCTCTACACTATATCCTTTGAAGGCATGACAGCATCATCTCCTATTTGTTTACTCTCCAAAGCTAATCCCACAAAGGCTTGGTTATGGCATAAAAGATTGTCTCATCTCAATTTCAAAACCATGACTGACCTTGCAAGGAATAAATTGGTTGACGGATTACCCAAATTCAGATATGCCAAAGATCATTTGTGTTCTGCATGTGAATAAGGGAAAAGTCACCGTGCTCATTTTCCTCCCAAAACAGAACACAACACAGATCATGTCCTACAGCTGCTACATATGGATTTGTGTGGTCCAATGCGGGTTCAAACTATAAACGGGAAAAGGTACATTTTGGTAATAGTTGATGACTACTCACGATGGACATGGGTCTACTTTCTTCGGACAAAAGATCAAGTTCCTTCAATGGTCATCACGTTTCTCACAAAGATTCAAGTTCAAGTCCGTAACACTGTCAGGATTATTCGAACAGACAACGACACTGAATTTAAGAATCAAACCCTTCGGGAATACACTGAGAAGCATGGGATTGTTCATCAATATTCAATTGCTCGCACTCCCGAACAGAATGGTGTAGTTGAAAGACGAAATCGTACGCTTGTGGAAGCAGCTAGAACAATGTTGATCAATGCTCAATTGCCAGACTACCTTTGGGCTGAAGCTGTTAATACTGCATGTTATACTCAGAACCGTGGCATGATCAACAGACGACACAGCAAAACTCCATATGAACTTATTCAAGGCAAGAAACCAAACATCAACTACTTTCATGTTTTTGGAGCACTGTGTTACCCGAAAAATGATAGAGATGATCTTGGTAAATTAAAGGCTAAAGCAGACATTGGGATATTCGTTGGCTACTGTGAGAATTCTAAGGGATATAGAATTTGGAATCGTCGGACCGGGGAAATTCAAGAAACTATACACGCCAATTTTGATGAACTCACGGATATGGCTTCTGAACAAGACCGCTTAGAACCCGAACATAACTGTCTAAACTTCCTTGAATCTTTGGCTGCACCCTTACCCTTTAACAAGAAAGATTTGGAAGATTTGTTTGCACCAATGTTTGATGAAGTTTGTGTTAGTAGTGCATCAGATGCTTCCACCAGTTCCGCTGCTCAACATGTCCCAAATCAAGCACCTGATCAATCTGCAACTACTTCTACAGCAAACGATAACGATGCACCTCAACCTGAACCCTCATCACCCAAGGAACAAACACCTCCACTTGCAGTTGAAGATTCTTCCCCCACTTCTAACAGAGTTCCCACACCTTCAGGATATGACGGGAATGCATTTTTTAATCCATTTGCTCCACCACCAACCATTCCAGAAATAGGAGAGTCATCCTCGAGCAATATGGACCCGTCATATCACCATAACAACATTCAACATTTTCCATCCACCCATAATTGGACACGAGATCATCCCTTGGTAAATATAATTGGAAATCCTGACAATCCAATCATGACAAGACAAAAACTTTACTCAGATAGTGAACATTGCATGTATGCACTCACTGTCTGTCAATCTGAACCTAAAAACATCAAAGAAGCCCTTACATATGACAACTGGATTAAATCCATGCAAGAAGAGCTGGAACAATTCAAACATTTGGAAGTTTGGGAATTAGTGGAAAGACCAGATGGAGTTTATGTTGTTGGATTGAAATGGATTTGGAAGAATAAGCTGGATGCAGATGGTACAGTGATTCGTAACAAGTCCCGACTGGTAGCAAAAGGGTATAGCCAAGAAGAGGGTATTGACTTCGAGGAATCGTTTGCTCCAGTGGCTCGGATTGAGGCAGTTCGAATGTTTCTGGCATACGCAGCCCACAAGAACATCACAGTCTATCAAATGGATGTGAAGACGGCATTTCTTAATGGACAACTCCGAGAAGAGGTGTACGTGTCACAACCAGAAGGCTTCGTGGACCCAGATAATCCAAACCGTGTATATCGGCTTAAGAAAGCCCTATACGGCCTTAAACAAGCCCCGAGGGCGTGGTACGATAAACTGTCTGCATTTCTCCTTGCTAATCATTTTACCATAGGAACTGTTGACCCGACTTTATTTATACAGACACACGGGGAAGACATTCTCATTGTTCAAATTTATGTGGATGATATTATTTTTGACTCAACCAATAAAAAATATTCAAACTCTTTTTCTAAACTGATGAAACAAAACTTTGAGATGTCTATGATGGGTGAACTTAAATTCTTTCTAGGATTGCAAGTTCATCAATCACCCCGTGGTATATTTCTAAGTCAGTCAAAGTATGCTCAGGAAATCCTGAAAAAGCATGGTATGACCAGCTGTGACACCTATAATACCCCAATGTCCTCCTCATCCCTGAAGCTAGATGCTGACATACATGGGACACGCATTGATCCTACGAAGTATCGTAGTATGATTGGGTCAATCATGTATCTTACAGCTAGCAGACCGGATGTTGTATTTGCCACATATCTTTGCTCCCGATATCAGTCTAGACTGACTGAACGGCATTTGTCAGCCGTTAAAAGAATCCTTCGATACATAAAGGGAACCATTAATTTGGGGATCTGGTATCCAAAGGATTCTGGGTTTGAACTTGTTGCATTTTCAGATGCTGACCATGCAGGGTGCTTAGACACACGCAAAAGTACATCAAGGGGAGTACAATTCTTGGGTGACAAGCTCATCTCTTGGCAATCAAAGAAACAAGACTGCACCTCACTGTCGTCAACAGAATCTGAATATGTGGCCATGTCTGCCTGCTGTGCTCAAGTCATCTGGATGCGATCACAACCGATGGACTACGGATACGTATTCAACAAGATTCCTATGTACTGTGATTCCAAGAGTGCCATCGCTATTTCATGCAACACCGTGCAGCATTCCAAGTCAAAGCATATTGATCTCCGGTACCATTTCATCAAGGAACACGTGGAAAAGGGTACTGTTGAATTGTATTTTGTGGGAACTGAACACCAATTGGCGGATCTGTTCACAAAAGCCTTCCCTCATGCAAGATTTGTGGATCTGGTTCACCGCATTGGTATGAGATGTTTGACGCCAAATGATTTGGAAAAATTTCTTACACACAATTAACCAAGTCAAACATCTAAACTATCTTTGTAAATATATATTAAAAAAAAAATGAAAGTACAAATCCTTATCTAACACGTTGTTTATTTTAAAATGTCACAAATTATTTTGAACAATTTTAAACTTGTACTTGCATGTTGAGGGGGAGACATAATCTTTTCCACAATTTTAAACTTGTACTTGCATGCTGTCAGAAATTTGTTGCTTCACAAAGTTTTGGTGATAAGATTTCAAGATGGAAAAAGTTGTGTGCATTAAATGAAAAATATGAGACTTAGAGTTAGTATGATAGTGGTTTAGGACTTAGAATTCCAAGTCGATTAAGGTTAGGGGACTAAAGTTGTTAATAGTGAAAAAGTAGTTAAAACGATATAAAATGTCAAAATTATTCTACCGCAGTTATTACACTGACCAACTTCACCTACCGTATTAAATACCACTACCCACCATCATCTACGGCCGTCCTTTAATCTGTCAATCCACTCACGATCATCATAATTTGTGAGTAATTTTGTGCTTAACATGTCATTATAACAGATAGTTTTTAATTTTATCATGATCCAACGGTTAAAACTATCGCAATTGTGAAGTTTTGTTCTAGGGTTCGCGTAAAATTGGGGATCTTCAAATGAGTGTGTTTTAGTTGAGAAAAGTTGTACGATAATGCTTAGATATAGATAATAAACCAAGATTGTATGCTTAATCACTCCTAGAAATTTCAAATCGTTAGAATTATGTTTTAGGGTTTAAGCGACAAATTTGGGGAAATCTGTATATGAGTGTTATTGTGTAATTTGTATGTTGGGATGTTGTTGTTATGAGTTTAATTGAATGTATGCATGCTTAGATTGTGCCCAGAAACACGTTAAGTGAATTAATTGAGTTTAAGGGTTTATGAAGAACAACGAACACTAGCAGTTTGATTATTGAGTTTTTGTGGATAAAAGTTGTTATAACTTGGTCAGATTGTTTAGTTTAGTCATATAAACTGATTAAGATAATCTGTGGATGAAAAATCTAAGTTATAATGAATTTCGATAAAAATCTGCGTGGCTGTTCATCTTCAAAGTTATCGAAAACTCTTGTATGAGAGTTTATCGAGATTGCCAAAATTATCGCTATTGCATAATTATCGCTATTGCCTAATTATCGCTATTGCATAATTATCGCTATTACCTAATTATCGCTATTGCATAATTATCGCTATTGCCTAATTATCGCTAATGGATAATTATCGCAATTGCATAATTATCGCAATTGCCATGATTATCGCAATTGTGATATTTTATAGAATTTGATCTATTTCCTTAGGTATATCTTTTATACTTATCGAAATAAATCAAATTTTATAGAATTTGGTAATATCTTGATAAATTCTTTGATCAAGCATGTAACAACCAATCATAAATGCAAATGGATTCCATGTGTGTAAAACCTAAAATCTGAAAACATGTAAAATTACCAAATTGCCCCTACTAATTTAAAATTTAATTAAAAGCTTATAAAGTGTCATAAAAATCCCAAACTTCCGGCAATACACAAGTTGTGATTCCAAATAATTTTAAGAACTTCAATTAACATTTATAAAAGTTGTGAAATTACCAAAGTAACCCTATGAATGCCGAATAGTATTTAAAGGTATTTATATGTATTTTAAATATCATAAAAGCATGTAATTATGGTAAAATTTAAATCAAATTAATCCTTAACTAACTCCAGCCCATGATTGCCGAGTTTTCTGGTCAAAACCCTCCCCTATGACTCGGCTCCATCACATTTAAATCAATAGCATCATTTTCTTTTTGCAAACCCTAGTGCCGATCCAAAATTTAAACACAAATAATTCTCTCAAGCCTCCAACCGACTACCACAAATTCTTCAGCCATTTTTTTGAGTTCAATCACTATCCAAGGAGTCCCAAGAAAATAAGTTTGAAGGCGTGTGTGTTGTGGTTCGATCGTGAGAAGATTGTTCTTGTCGCGAGTCTATAAACTAGGTATAATTCGTATCAACTCATCCGATCCTTTCATAATTCATTTTTCATTTTTCTCATGTCCTACATACTGGTTATAACCTAGGAAAAATAAGTACAAAGTGTTTTGAAGGCTCGTTCGATTGTTTTGGAAATTCTCTCTATCGTACGTATATCACAAGGTAATTTCGTTATTAAATCGTGCGACCTTCCTAAAATTCATTTGCTATTTTTCTCGTGTTTCTTATGTCGAACACAACCTGGGAAAAATGTTTGCAAGGTCTGAAGGCTCTTCGTGAAGTCGTGGTGAATATTGTTACGTTTTTGGCTATACGCATAAGAAAGAATTCGTGCCTCTCTTGATACACGTTCGAATCTAGTTTTGGTATTTTTCTCAGACCTCATGTGTTATATGAACTCCAAATAAAATGCTTAAATGGATCCATGCACGTTAGATAAATTAAACGAGAATATAACCATGAAAAACGTATAAAAGTTAAGAAAATACTTTATGAACGAAATGGGCTGCATGTATAATTTATTCATGTGTAATTATATGTTAAATGACCTGGAAAAAATATTCTAAGAATTATCATGGCCTAGATCTAATTAATTCCTAATTATTTTGTTAAACCGGTTTTAATTAAATTCGTATAAAAGATGTATAATTGTGTACGATCTGATCTAGGGTTGTTCATATGATGATAATTAGTGTTTAATGATATAGTGATGATTAAAAATGGTTTAGAATAATTAAGGTTTGGCTTCATGAATTAAAAAGGATTAACGAGTGGTATTATAAAGTTTAGGGTGGTTTTTGTAACTTTAAAAACACTTGGGTTATTTTTAGAACTTATTTTAGATCATGTACTTGCTGTATAAAATATAAAAGGAGGGGGTCTAATGTCATTTTTGTAATTTAAAGGATTAAAATGTTTTTAGGGTTTTAATTGGTTCGAATTGTAAAATAATGAAATGGAGGGACTAAACTTGTAATTTCTGGAAAGTTAGTGCTGTTTTGAGTAAAATGATATATTCAAGGGGTTATGTGTTAATTTGGTGATTGAATGGGTTATTATGTAATTATAAATAAGATAAAGTTGAAATTATAAGTTTAAGGACCAAATATGTAACTTTCACAACTAGAGGGACTAAGTGTGTGAACTATGGATAATTGTGAATACTTTCGTACAATATTAAAGAATAAGTACTCATGGAATACTTTTGATAAATTAAGGGGCTAATGTGTAACTATGAATAATTGAAGGGTTAAAATGTAACTTTTGTAACTAAGGGGTGTAAAGAGTAAATTGTGAAACCTTAAGGATCAAATATGTAAATATGATAAAAGCTACCCTAATTCCATAAATAATGACTTAAATAAGTATGTTACTCCAACCCTCTAAAAATGGAAACTTTCTAAAAGTGGAAACTTACTAATTATAGAAAGTTACTTAAAATGGAAAGGTTATAATTCCCTTCTACTTCTTTAGGTGTGAAGAAGGAGAGATTCTGAGCTGTCTTCTTTTATTTGTGCTTTGTTTCTGTGTGTGCTACGTCATAAGGTACGGATACTCTACCCTTTTTAAGAAAGGGTGTCTTATCACCTATGCTTCGATGTTGAGCTATGAACCTTTGCTATGACCCTTTTGCTATGAACCTTTTGATATGAACCTTTTCATATGACTTTGAGATTCACTTTTGACATGACCTTGAGATATGCTTTGATATGACTTTGAGATGAACCCGTTTGCATGACCTTGAGACCTGACTCTTAGTTTGATACCCGAGCCACCTTTTTGTTTCCTAGCCAGGAAGGTAACCTGGCCATGTCTGTGATGCACCACTGGCATGACTCCTGTGTGGGGGAGTGATTTCTCACGCCGTCCCTCTTATATTATGATATGGCCATTATGACTTTGAGATTATGATTTTGAGATGACTTTGAGTTTGGGGGCGTATGGATTGCAATCCTAGGCATGTACGTTTAGTGGATTTAACTATGACTTTGAGTATGACTTTGAGGTGACTGGTGCATGTGTGCTATACACGCCTTTCACATTTATGGGAGCTGATCACTCCACCCCTTTTGATACATGAGGACACCCCTCATATTATCTGGTTGCCTGAGAGGTATCCCCTCTGATTGTGAGATCTTGACTTTGAGTATTATGATGTTGAGATATGACTTTGAGTATGGGCTCGTGGTAGATGACTATCCTATATATCTTCTATTTCTTCTTACATTGATTATACCTTATGACATTCCCATTGCTTCATTATATTTCTGCTTCGTTATCTTTGCTTGTTATTATGTATCTGTTCACTGGGCTTTGTAAGCTCAGCCGCACGTTTTCTTTTCCGTGTGCGGCAGGTATCTAGCTGGGAGATGGATTTATGCTTGGGATGAGAGTTAGTGGGAGCTTTTGCCTTAGATGATGTCCTACCCTAGTCTTACCATTTGTTGAGACATTTTGGATTATGAATTTCATTTCTTTATGTATTTCCTTTGGATTTCTCGTTATCTTGGAGATTTATGTATTGATTCAGGTCGTGTTGACTTGACTATTTTATTTATGATGTTTTATGGCTTCCGCTGTGATTATGTATGAATGCTTTGATATGTCACCATACTGTGGCATCTCTACCCTTGTCGGGTTGGGGTGTTACAATTTATGGTGTCAGAGCCAGGTTTGCGACCTATTGTACATAAGCTTTGGCCTGTGAAACATGTGGACCATAGGATTTGACCCTTAAGTTTTAAGATTTGACTGGTGAGGCTTTGGGTAGTTATAGGTTTCTGCTTCGTCTTCCATTTCGTGCTTATTTCCCTTATTGTTGTTGCTAATCCTTTTTGTAATCGTTCAGATGGTGAACACTCGCTTTACTCAGTACTCTAATGGGGATGATGGCCCCAATTTTGAAGAGATGATAGCCGCTGCTGTGGCTGCTGCTATGCCTAAAGTGGTGGCTGAGGTCACTACTAACATCAAGAATGGGGCTAGCTCTTCTGGTGGTGGTGGTGGCGATGCTCAACCCACTGCTCCACCCGCTGCTCCTCCAGCTGGTATCCACGTGTGGATCGAGAGGTTTAATAAGCTAAAGCCTCTCACGTTCAGGTCCGCTGTTACTCCCCATGAGGCGGAGGATTGGATTACGCACGTCGAGAAGTTGTTTCGTGTTCTGGGATGTGATGACGAGTTTAAAACTCGTTTGGCCACGTTCAAACTAGAGGGTGATGCTCAGAATTGGTGGACTGCTCTTGTTCAGGCAAAAGGGGATGATTTTGCTGAGACTTGTTCGTGGGCAGATTTTATTGAGGTGTTTTATAAGCAGTACATTCCTATGGCAGAGCAGCTGAGGTATGAGAGGGAATACGGGTCTATTCGTCAGGGTGATCATGAATCTTCAGGAGATTTCATGCAGCGTTTCTTACGTCTGGCTAGTTTCGTGGGGCCAGAGGTTACTGGGGATTCTTTCCGACAGGCTCGTCACTTCAAGTGGGCTCTTAAGAGATGGGTGTTAGACCGGATCGTTAACACTCCATTTGATGATGTGGCTAGTGTTCAGGATGCCGCGCGTAACATTGAGTTGCTGCATGCGGACAGGGGATCTAATAAACGTGATAGGGATGGCAACAGGATTGATACTCGGGGCCATGGTCGTCAGGACCAAAGGCAGGATTTTCGGGGTCGCCAGGACCAAGGGCATGATCAGCGGGGTCGCCAGGACCGAGGTGGTGATTATAGGAGGCAGGATTCTAGGAACCAGGGTCGTCAGGATTATGGTCGGTATGGTGGTGACCGTCAGGGTCAGGGTGGTAATAACAGGCGCAGGGATTCTCAGCAGTATCAGCAGTCGGGATCGTCAGGTCAGAAGAAGGCTGATGAGATTCTACCTCCTCCTCCTACATGTGCTTCATGTGGGAAGTCTCATCCAGGTCCGTGTTACAAAGCTTCTGGTGCTTGTTTCTGGTGTGGATCTAATCAGCACAAAGTCAAGGACTGCCCTAGGAAGAATGCTGGTGAACCTAAAGTTGATTCTAGGACAGCTCCTACTTCGGGACGAGTTTATTCTTTGACTCGTGATCAGGCGGCTAGCACCTCAGGTACTATTACGGGTTTTCTACATATTGGAGATCGTACTGTTTTTGTTTTATTTGACACCGGTGCTACTCATTCTATCATATCCACTTCACTTGCAAATAAAATAAACATTAAACCCACAAAATTAATGAATCGTATATCTATTGCTACCCCGATGAAAACTCATGTGATTATTGATGTTGAGTATGTTAAGTGCCCTCTCCGTTTCGATGATCGTGTTCGTTCTGCGAACCTTCTTCCCATTGACATGGTTGATTTTGATGTTATTCTGGGCATGGACTGGTTAGCTGCTCATAAGGCAACCATTGATTGTTATGCTCGTAAAGTGATCTTTGGTGATCTTCATCATCCTGATTATGTTTATTCTGGTTCCCAACCTCTGAAATCTGTAAAGATTATTTCAGGTATGAAAGCCCGAACGTTGATCTCGCATGGCTGTCTTGGTTTTCTTGCCTCTATTAAAGATACCTCTGTCGATGTTCCTAGCATTGATAGTATTCGTATTGTGCGCGATTTCGCCGATGTATTTCCGGATGAACTTCCAGGCATTCCTCCTGCTAGAGAAGTCGAGTTTTGTATTGATCTGATTCCTGGTGCCGAACCCATATCTAAAGCTCCTTATCGCATGGCACCGATTGAATTAAAGGAACTGAAGGAGCAATTGCAAGAACTGTTGGAAAACGGTTTCATTCGTCCGAGCATATCCCCTTGGGGTGCTCCTGTGTTATTCGTGAAGAAGAAAGACGGGAGTATGCGTCTTTGTATCGATTATCGGGAGCTTAACCGCATTACTATTCGTAACCGCTATCCTCTTCCTCGCATTGATGATTTATTCGATCAGTTGCAAGGGGCGAGGCATTTCTCTAAAATTGATCTGAGGTCGGGATATCACCAGCTTAGAGTGAGGGAGCAAGACGTTCCCAAAACGGCCTTTCGCACTTGGTATGGTCATTATGAATTCTTGGTTATGCCTTTCGGTTTGACCAATGCTCCTGCTGTTTTTATGGACCTAATGAACCGGGTATTTCACGAATTCCTCGATAAGTTTGTGATTGTTTTCATCGATGATATTCTTGTATATTCTAAATCCGAGGAGGAGCACGAGCAACATCTTCGTATTGTTCTGGGGATTCTTCGACAGCAGAGATTGTATGCGAAGTTTTCGAAGTGCGAATTTTGGTTGGATCAAGTAGCTTTCTTGGGTCACGTTGTTTCTGCAGACGGTATCACTATGGACCCGACAAAGGTGGAGGCTATCACGAAATGGCCAAGACCTACGAATGTGACGGAGGTAAGAAGCTTTCTGGGTCTTGCTGGTTATTATAGGCGATTTGTTGAGGGCTTTTCGCGTATTGCTTTACCGTTGACACAGTTGATGAGGAAAGGGGAAAAGTTTATTTGGACTGATGAGCGGGAGAGTAGTTTTGAGGAATTGAAGAGACGTTTAGTATCTGCACCGATCTTGACTCTTCCATCGGGTTCAGGCGGCTACCAGATTTATAGCGATGCATCAAAGAAAGGTTTAGGGTGTGTTTTAATGCAGCATAGGAAAGTCATTGCGTATGCTTCGAGGCAGCTGAAGCCTTACGAGGAGAACTATCCGACGCACGATCTAGAGTTGGCAGCTGTGGTTTTCGCGCTAAAGATTTGGCGCCATTATTTGTATGGAGAGACTTGTGACATTTTCACTGATCATAAGAGTCTTAAATACATCTTCACCCAGAAAGAGTTGAATATGAGACAGAGGCGATGGTTGGAGCTTCTGAAAGATTATGATGCTAACATCCAGTATCATCCCGGGAAGGCAAATGTAGTCGCGGATGCTCTTAGTAGAAAGTCGGGCATGATTGCGAGTTTAGAGTTTGAGCCTCGCATTTTGCATGATTTGGAGCTTCTTGATGTGGAGTTTTGTGCTCGAGGTCAGGGTGGTTATTGGGCTAGCCTTACGGTTGAGTCCAATCTTATCTTACGAATTAAGGAGGCTCAGAAGGAGGATGGTGAGTTGTGGGCTATAGTTCAGAACGTTGAGGAAGGCAAACAGTCCGAGTTCCGAGTGGATGATTCCGGTGTGGTTTGGTTTGAGGGTCGTCTATGTGTTCCCAACGATCCTGAGCTTCGTGAAGCTGTCCTATCTGAAGCTCATAGTTCCCCTTTTTCTATACATCCTGGTTCTACCAAGATGTACCGGGACCTTAAGCAGCACTTCTGGTGGGGCGGTATGAAACAAGATGTGGCTTCGTTCGTAGCGAAGTGTTTGATTTGTCAGCAGGTCAAGATCGAACACCAGAGAGCTAGTGGGTTGCTTCAGCCGTTAGAGATTCCGAAGTGGAAATGGGAGGAGATTTCCATGGACTTTGTGACAGGTTTACCTCCTACTCGTAGGAAGCATGATGCGATTTGGGTGGTCGTCGATCGACTAACCAAGTCTGCACACTTCCTCCCTATTCGTGTGGACTACAGTGTTAGTAAGTTGGCAGATATATTTCAGCAGGAAATCGTTAGACTTCACGGCATGCCTACGGCTATTATATCAGATAGGGATCCACGGTTTACATCTCGATTCTGGAAGGGATTACATAAAGCATGGGATACACGGCTTAAGTTCAGTACAACTTTTCACCCTCAGACGGATGGTCAGTCGGAGAGGACCATTCAGACTTTAGAGGACATGTTGAGGGCATGTGCCTTGGAGTGGACTGGTAGCTGGGACGACTATTTGTGTTTGGTAGAGTTTGCATATAATAACAGTTGGCACGCGAGTATTCGTATGGCTCCTTTCGAGATGTTATATGGTCGGAAATGTAGGGCTCCGGTTTGTTGGAACGAGGTAGGTGAACGCGTTATTGAGGGCCCGGAGTTAGTCCAGATCGCTACTGAGAAAGTGGAGATTGCTAGAGATAAGTTGAGGGAAGCTAGAGCTCGTCAAAAGAGTTACACTGACAAGCATCGGCGTGACTTGGAGTTTCGTGTTGGTGATCGGGTATTTCTTAAGGTTTCGCCGTTCAGAGGGGTTAAACGTTTTGGAATCAAAGGCAAGCTCAGCCCTCGATTCATTAGACCGTTTGAGATTTTGGACCGTATCGGAGAGGTTTCGTATCGTTTAGCTCTTCCTCCGCAGTTATCACATGTTCACGACGTCTTTCATGTTTCTCTTCTGAGGGGATACAATTACCATCCTCTACATGTGGTGTCTTACCCTCTTGATCAGATTCAGCCCGATATGTCTCTTCCGGAGGAGCCGGAAGCTGTTCTTGATCGCCAGGAGCGAGTTATGAGACGTAAAGTCATTCCTTTTGTTAAGATTCTTTGGCGGACCCACCCAGAGCGGGAAGCTACCTGGGAGACCGAGGAGTCTATTCGAGCTGGTTATCCTCATTTTGTATTCTGATCTGGTATGTCTCCGTTATGTTTCGATTCGTTTCATTTCTGATTCTTTGCAAATTTCGAGGACGAAATTTTCTGTTAGAGGGGAAGAAGTTGTAAAACCTAAAATCTGAAAACATGTAAAATTACCAAATTGCCCCTACTAATTTAAAATTTAATTAAAAGCTTATAAAGTGTCATAAAAATCCCAAACTTCCGGCAATACACAAGTTGTGATTTCAAATAATTTTAAGAACTTCAATTAACATTTATAAAAGTTGTGAAATTACCAAAGTAACCCTATGAATGCCGAATAGTATTTAAAGGTATTTATATGTATTTTAAATATCATAAAAGCATGTAATTATGGTAAAATTTAAATCAAATTAATCCTTAACTAACTCCAGCCCATGATTTCTGAGTTTTTTGGTCAAAACCCTCCCCTATGACTCGGCTCCATCACATTTAAATCAATAGCATCCTTTTCTTTTTGCAAACCCTAGTGCCGATCCAAAATTTAAACACAAATAATTCTCTCAAGCCTCCAACCGACTACCACAAATTCTTCAGCCATTTTTCTGAGTTCAATCACTATCCAAGGAGTCCCAAGAAAATAAGTTTGAAGGCGTGTGTGTTGTGGTTCGATCGTGAGAAGATTGTTCTTGTCGCGAGTCTATAAACTAGGTATAATTCGTATCAACTCATCCGATCCTTTCATAATTCATTTTTCATTTTTCTCATGTCCTACATACTGGTTATAACCTAGGAAAAATAAGTACAAAGTGTTTTGAAGGCTCGTTCGATTGTTTTGGAAATTCTCTCTATCGTACGTATATCACAAGGTAATTTCGTTATTAAATCGTGCGACCTTCCTAAAATTCATTTGCTATTTTTCTCGTGTTTCTTATGTCGAACACAACCTGGGAAAAATGTTTGCAAGGTCTGAAGGCTCTTCGTGAAGTCGTGGTGAATATTGTTACGTTTTTGGCTATACGCATAAGAAAGAATTCGTGCCTCTCTTGATACACGTTCGAATCTAGTTTTGGTATTTTTCTCAGACCTCATGTGTTATATGAACTCCAAATAAAATGCTTAAATGGATCCATGCACGTTAGATAAATTAAACGAGAATATAACCATGAAAAACGTATAAAAGTTAAGAAAATACTTTATGAACGAAATGGGCTGCATGTATAATTTATTCATGTGTAATTATATGTTAAATGACCTGGAAAAAATATTCTAAGAATTATCATGGCCTAGATCTAATTAATTCCTAATTATTTTGTTAAACCGGTTTTAATTAAATTCGTATAAAAGATGTATAATTGTGTACGATCTGATCTAGGGTTGTTCATATGATGATAATTAGTGTTTAATGATATAGTGATGATTAAAAATGGTTTAGAATAATTAAGGTTTGGTTTCATGAATTAAAAAGGATTAACGAGTGGTATTATAAAGTTTAGGGTGGTTTTTGTAACTTTAAAAACACTTGGGTTTTTTTTAGAACTTATTTTAGATCATGTACTTGCTGTATAAAATATAAAAGGAGGGGGTCTAATGTCATTTTTGTAATTTAAAGGATTAAAATGTTTTTAGGGTTTTAATTGGTTCGAATTGTAAAATAATGAAATGGAGGGACTAAACTTGTAATTTCTGGAAAGTTAGTGCTGTTTTGAGTAAAATGATATATTCAAGGGGTTATGTGTTAATTTGGTGATTGAATGGGTTATTATGTAATTATAAATAAGATAAAGTTGAAATTATAAGTTTAAGGACCAAATATGTAACTTTCACAACTAGAGGGACTAAGTGTGTGAACTATGGATAATTGTGAATACTTTCGTACAATATTAAAGAATAAGTACTCATGGAATACTTTTGATAAATTAAGGGGCTAATGTGTAACTATGAATAATTGAAGGGTTAAAATGTAACTTTTGTAACTAAGGGGTGTAAAGAGTAAATTGTGAAACCTTAAGGATCAAATATGTAAATATGATAAAAGCTACCCTAATTCCATAAATAATGACTTAAATAAGTATGTTACTCCAACCCTCTAAAACTGGAAACTTTCTAAAAGTGGAAACTTACTAATTATAGAAAGTTACTTAAAATGGAAAGGTTATAATTCCCTTCTACTTCTTTAGGTGTGAAGAAGGAGAGATTCTGAGCTGTCTTCTTTTATTTGTGCTTTGTTTCTGTGTGTGCTACGTCATAAGGTACGGATACTCTACCCTTTTTAAGAAAGGGTGTCTTATCACCTATGCTTCGATGTTGAGCTATGAACCTTTGTTATGACCCTTTTGCTATGAACCTTTTGATATGAACCTTTTCATATGACTTTGAGATTCACTTTTGACATGACCTTGAGATATGCTTTGATATGACTTTGAGATGAACCCGTTTGCATGACCTTGAGACCTGACTCTTAGTTTGATACCCGAGCCACCTTTTTGTTTCCTAGCCAGGAAGGTAACCTGGCCATGTCTGTGATGCACCACTGGCATGACTCCTGTGTGGGGGAGTGATTTCTCACGCCGTCCCTCTTATATTATGATATGGCCATTATGAATTTGAGATTATGATTTTGAGATGACTTTGAGTTTGGGGGCGTATGGATTGCAATCCTAGGCATGTACGTTTAGTGGATTTAACTATGACTTTGAGTATGACTTTGAGGTGACTGGTGCATGTGTGCTATACACGCCTTTCACATTTATGGGAGCTGATCACTCCACCCCTTTTGATACATGAGGACACCCCTCATATTATCTGGTTGCCTGAGAGGTATCCCCTCTGATTGTGAGATCTTGACTTTGAGTATTATGATGTTGAGATATGACTTTGAGTATGGGCTCGTGGTAGATGACTATCCTATATATCTTCTATTTCTTCTTACATTGATTATACCTTATGACATTCCCATTGCTTCATTATATTTCTGCTTCGTTATCTTTGCTTGTTATTATGTATCTGTTCACTGGGCTTTGTAAGCTCAGCCGCACGTTTTCTTTTCCGTGTGCGGCAGGTATCTAGCTGGGAGATGGATTTATGCTTGGGATGAGAGTTAGTGGGAGCTTTTGCCTTAGATGATGTCCTACCCTAGTCTTACCATTTGTTGAGACATTTTGGATTATGAATTTCATTTCTTTATGTATTTCCTTTGGATTTCTCGTTATCTTGGAGATTTATGTATTGATTCAGGTCGTGTTGACTTGACTATTTTATTTATGATGTTTTATGGCTTCCGCTGTGATTATGTATGAATGCTTTGATATGTCACCATACTGTGGCATCTCTACCCTTGTCGGGTTGGGGTGTTACAATTTATGGTATCAGAGCCTTAAGTTTTAAGGTTTGACTGGTGAGGCTTTGGGTAGTTATAGGTTTCTGCTTCGTCTTCCATTTCGTGCTTATTTCCCTTATTGTTGTTGCTAATCCTTTTTGTAATCGTTCAGATGGTGAACACTCGCTTTACTCAGTACTCTAATGGGGATGATGGCCCCAATTTTGAAGAGATGATAGCCGCTGCTGTGGCTGCTGCTATGCCTAAAGTGGTGGCTGAGGTCACTACTAACATCAAGAATGGGGCTAGCTCTTCTGGTGGTGGTGGTGGCGATGCTCAACCCACTGCTCCACCCGCTGCTCCTCCAGCTGGTATCCACGTGTGGATCGAGAGGTTTAATAAGCTAAAGCCTCTCACGTTCAGGTCCGCTGTTACTCCCCATGAGGCGGAGGATTGGATTACGCACGTCGAGAAGTTGTTTCGTGTTCTGGGATGTGATGACGAGTTTAAAACTCGTTTGGCCACGTTCAAACTAGAGGGTGATGCTCAGAATTGGTGGACTGCTCTTGTTCAGGCAAAAGGGGATGATTTTGCTGAGACTTGTTCGTGGGCAGATTTTATTGAGGCGTTTTATAAGCAGTACATTCCTATGGCAGAGCAGCTGAGGTATGAGAGGGAATACGGGTCTATTCGTCAGGGTGATCATGAATCTTCAGGAGATTTCATGCAGCGTTTCTTACGTCTGGCTAGTTTCGTGGGGCCAGAGGTTACTGGGGATTCTTTCCGACAGGCTCGTCACTTCAAGTGGGCTCTTAAGAGATGGGTGTTAGACCGGATCGTTAACACTCCATTTGATGATGTGGCTAGTGTTCAGGATGCCGCGCGTAACATTGAGTTGCTGCATGCGGACAGGGGATCTAATAAACGTGATAGGGATGGCAACAGGATTGATACTCGGGGCCATGGTCGTCAGGACCAAAGGCAGGATTTTCGGGGTCGCCAGGACCAAGGGCATGATCAGCGGGGTCGCCAGGACCGAGGTGGTGATTATAGGAGGCAGGATTCTAGGAACCAGGGTCGTCAGGATTATGGTCGGTATGGTGGTGACCGTCAGGGTCAGGGTGGTAATAACAGGCGCAGGGATTCTCAGCAGTATCAGCAGTCGGGATCGTCAGGTCAGAAGAAGGCTGATGAGATTCTACCTCCTCCTCCTACATGTGCTTCATGTGGGAAGTCTCATCCAGGTCCGTGTTACAAAGCTTCTGGTGCTTGTTTCTGGTGTGGATCTAATCAGCACAAAGTCAAGGACTGCCCTAGGAAGAATGCTGGTGAACCTAAAGTTGATTCTAGGACAGCTCCTACTTCGGGACGAGTTTATTCTTTGACTCGTGATCAGGCGGCTAGCACCTCAGGTACTATTACGGGTTTTCTACATATTGGAGATCGTACTGTTTTTGTTTTATTTGACACCGGTGCTACTCATTCTATCATATCCACTTCACTTGCAAATAAAATAAACATTAAACCCACAAAATTAATGAATCGTATATCTATTGCTACCCCGATGAAAACTCATGTGATTATTGATGTTGAGTATGTTAAGTGCCCTCTCCGTTTCGATGATCGTGTTCGTTCTGCGAACCTTCTTCCCATTGACATGGTTGATTTTGATGTTATTCTGGGCATGGACTGGTTAGCTGCTCATAAGGCAACCATTGATTGTTATGCTCGTAAAGTGATCTTTGGTGATCTTCATCATCCTGATTATGTTTATTCTGGTTCCCAACCTCTGAAATCTGTAAAGATTATTTCGGCTATGAAAGCCCGAACGTTGATCTCGCATGGCTGTCTTGGTTTTCTTGCCTCTATTAAAGATACCTCTATCGATGTTCCTAGCATTGATAGTATTCGTATTGTGCGCGATTTCGCCGATGTATTTCCGGATGAACTTCCAGGCATTCCTCCTGCTAGAGAAGTCGAGTTTTGTATTGATCTGATTCCTGGTGCCGAACCCATATCTAAAGCTCCTTATCGCATGGCACCGATTGAATTAAAGGAACTGAAGGAGCAATTGCAAGAACTGTTGGAAAACGGTTTCATTCGTCCGAGCGTATCCCCTTGGGGTGCTCCTGTGTTATTCGTGAAGAAGAAAGACGGGAGTATGCGTCTTTGTATCGATTATCGGGAGCTTAACCGCATTACTATTCGTAACCGCTATCCTCTTCCTCGCATTGATGATTTATTCGATCAGTTGCAAGGGGCGAGGCATTTCTCTAAAATTGATCTGAGGTCGGGATATCACCAGCTTAGAGTGAGGGAGCAAGACGTTCCCAAAACGGCCTTTCGCACTCGGTATGGTCATTATGAATTCTTGGTTATGCCTTTCGGTTTGACCAATGCTCCTGCTGTTTTTATGGACCTAATGAACCGGGTATTTCACGAATTCCTCGATAAGTTTGTGATTGTTTTCATCGATGATATTCTTGTATATTCTAAATCCGAGGAGGAGCACGAGCAACATCTTCGTATTGTTCTGGGGATTCTTCGACAGCAGAGATTGTATGCGAAGTTTTCGAAGTGCGAATTTTGGTTGGATCAAGTAGCTTTCTTGGGTCACGTTGTTTCTGCAGACGGTATCACTATAGACCCGACAAAGGTGGAGGCTATCACGAAATGGCCAAGACCTACGAATGTGACGGAGGTAAGAAGCTTTCTGGGTCTTGCTGGTTATTATAGGCGATTTGTTGAGGGCTTTTCGCGTATTGCTTTACCGTTGACACAGTTGATGAGGAAAGGGGAAAAGTTTATTTGGACTGATGAGCGGGAGAGTAGTTTTGAGGAATTGAAGAGACGTTTAGTATCTGCACCGATCTTGACTCTTCCATCGGGTTCAGGCGGCTACCAGATTTATAGCGATGCATCAAAGAAAGGTTTAGGGTGTGTTTTAATGCAGCATAGGAAAGTCATTGCGTATGCTTCGAGGCAGCTGAAGCCTTACGAGGAGAACTATCCGACGCACGATCTAGAGTTGGCAGCTGTGGTTTTCGCGCTAAAGATTTGGCGCCATTATTTGTATGGAGAGACTTGTGACATTTTCACTGATCATAAGAGTCTTAAATACATCTTCACCCAGAAAGAGTTGAATATGAGACAGAGGCGATGGTTGGAGCTTCTGAAAGATTATGATGCTAACATCCAGTATCATCCCGGGAAGGCAAATGTAGTCGCGGATGCTCTTAGTAGAAAGTCGGGCATGATTGCGAGTTTAGAGTTTGAGCCTCGCATTTTGCATGATTTGGAGCTTCTTGATGTGGAGTTTTGTGCTCGAGGTCAGGGTGGTTATTGGGCTAGCCTTACGGTTGAGTCCAATCTTATCTTGCGAATTAAGGAGGCTCAGAAGGAGGATGGTGAGTTGTGGGCTATAGTTCAGAACGTTGAGGAAGGCAAACAGTCCGAGTTCCGAGTGGATGATTCCGGTGTGGTTTGGTTTGAGGGTCGTCTATGTGTTCCCAACGATCCTGAGCTTCGTGAAGCTGTCCTATCTGAAGCTCATAGTTCCCCTTTTTCTATACATCCTGGTTCTACCAAGATGTACCGGGACCTTAAGCAGCACTTCTGGTGGGGCGGTATGAAACAAGATGTGGCTTCGTTCGTAGCGAAGTGTTTGATTTGTCAGCAGGTCAAGATCGAACACCAGAGAGCTAGTGGGTTGCTTCAGCCGTTAGAGATTCCGAAGTGGAAATGGGAGGAGATTTCCATGGACTTTGTGACAGGTTTACCTCCTACTCGTAGGAAGCATGATGCGATTTGGGTGGTCGTCGATCGACTAACCAAGTCTGCACACTTCCTCCCTATTCGTGTGGACTACAGTGTTAGTAAGTTGGCAGATATATTTCAGCAGGAAATCGTTAGACTTCACGGCATGCCTACGGCTATTATATCAGATAGGGATCCACGGTTTACATCTCGATTCTGGAAGGGATTACATAAAGCATGGGATACACGGCTTAAGTTCAGTACAACTTTTCACCCTCAGACGGATGGTCAGTCGGAGAGGACCATTCAGACTTTAGAGGACATGTTGAGGGCATGTGCCTTGGAGTGGACTGGTAGCTGGGACGACTATTTGTGTTTGGTAGAGTTTGCATATAATAACAGTTGGCACGCGAGTATTCGTATGGCTCCTTTCGAGATGTTATATGGTCGGAAATGTAGGGCTCCGGTTTGTTGGAACGAGGTAGGTGAACGCGTTATTGAGGGCCCGGAGTTAGTCCAGATCGCTACTGAGAAAGTGGAGATTGCTAGAGATAAGTTGAGGGAAGCTAGAGCTCGTCAAAAGAGTTACGCTGACAAGCATCGGCGTGACTTGGAGTTTCGTGTTGGTGATCGGGTATTTCTTAAGGTTTCGCCGTTCAGAGGGGTTAAACGTTTTGGAATCAAAGGCAAGCTCAGCCCTCGATTCATCAGACCGTTTGAGATTTTGGACCGTATCGGAGAGGTTTCGTATCGTTTAGCTCTTCCTCCGCAGTTATCACATGTTCACGACGTCTTTCATGTTTCTCTTCTGAGGGGATACAATTACCATCCTCTACATGTGGTGTCTTACCCTCTTGATCAGATTCAGCCCGATATGTCTCTTCCGGAGGAGCCGGAAGCTGTTCTTGATCGCCAGGAGCGAGTTATGAGACGTAAAGTCATTCCTTTTGTTAAGATTCTTTGGCGGACCCACCCAGAGCGGGAAGCTACCTGGGAGACCGAGGAGTCTATTCGAGCTGGTTATCCTCATTTTGTATTCTGATCTGGTATGTCTCCGTTATGTTTCGATTCGTTTCATTTCTGATTCTTTGCAAATTTCGAGGACGAAATTTTCTGTTAGAGGGGAAGAAGTTGTAAAACCTAAAATCTGAAAACATGTAAAATTACCAAATTGCCCCTACTAATTTAAAATTTAATTAAAAGCTTATAAAGTGTCATAAAAATCCCAAACTTCCGGCAATACACAAGTTGTGATTCCAAATAATTTTAAGAACTTCAATTAACATTTATAAAAGTTGTGAAATTACCAAAATAACCCTATGAATGCCGAATAGTATTTAAAGGTATTTATATGTATTTTAAATATCATAAAAGCATGTAATTATGGTAAAATTTAAATCAAATTAATCCTTAAATAACTCCAGCCCATGATTTCCGAGTTTTCTGGTCAAAACCCTCCCCTATGACTCGGCTCCATCACATTTAAATCAATAGCATCCTTTTCTTTTTGCAAACCCTAGTGCCGATCCAAAATTTAAACACAAATAATTCTCTCAAGCCTCCAACCGACTACCACAAATTCTTCAGCCATTTTTCTGAGTTCAATCACTATCCAAGGAGTCCCAAGAAAATAAGTTTGAAGGCGTGTGTGTTGTGGTTCGATCGTGAGAAGATTGTTCTTGTCGCGAGTCTATAAACTAGGTATAATTCGTATCAACTCATCCGATCCTTTCATAATTCATTTTTCATTTTTCTCATGTCCTACATACTGGTTATAACCTAGGAAAAATAAGTACAAAGTGTTTTGAAGGCTCGTTCGATTGTTTTGGAAATTCTCTCTATCGTACGTATATCACAAGGTAATTTCGTTATTAAATCGTGCGACCTTCCTAAAATTCATTTGCTATTTTTCTCGTGTTTCTTATGTCGAACACAACCTGGGAAAAATGTTTGCAAGGTCTGAAGGCTCTTCGTGAAGTCGTGGTGAATATTGTTACGTTTTTGGCTATACGCATAAGAAAGAATTCGTGCCTCTCTTGATACACGTTCGAATCTAGTTTTGGTATTTTTCTCAGACCTCATGTGTTATATGAACTCCAAATAAAATGCTTAAATGGATCCATGCACGTTAGATAAATTAAACGAGAATATAACCATGAAAAACGTATAAAAGTTAAGAAAATACTTTATGAACGAAATGGGCTGCATGTATAATTTATTCATGTGTAATTATATGTTAAATGACCTGGAAAAAATATTCTAAGAATTATCATGGCCTAGATCTAATTAATTCCTAATTATTTTGTTAAACCGGTTTTAATTAAATTCGTATAAAAGATGTATAATTGTGTACGATCTGATCTAGGGTTGTTCATATGATGATAATTAGTGTTTAATGATATAGTGATGATTAAAAATGGTTTAGAATAATTAAGGTTTGGTTTCATGAATTAAAAAGGATTAACGAGTGGTATTATAAAGTTTAGGGTGGTTTTTGTAACTTTAAAAACACTTGGGTTATTTTTAGAACTTATTTTAGATCATGTACTTGCTATATAAAATATAAAAGGAGGGGGTCTAATGTCATTTTTGTAATTTAAAGGATTAAAATGTTTTTAGGGTTTTAATTGGTTCGAATTGTAAAATAATGAAATGGAGGGACTAAATTTGTAATTTCTGGAAAGTTAGTGCTGTTTTGAGTAAAATGATATATTCAAGGGGTTATGTGTTAATTTGGTGATTGAATGGGTTATTATGTAATTATAAATAAGATAAAGTTGAAATTATAAGTTTAAGGACCAAATATGTAACTTTCACAACTAGAGGGACTAAGTGTGTGAACTATGGATAATTGTGAATACTTTCGTACAATATTAAAGAATAAGTACTCATGGAATACTTTTGATAAATTAAGGGGCTAATGTGTAACTATGAATAATTGAAGGGTTAAAATGTAACTTTTGTAACTAAGGGGTGTAAAGAGTAAATTGTGAAACCTTAAGGATCAAATATGTAAATATGATAAAAGCTACCCTAATTCCATAAATAATGACTTAAATAAGTATGTTACTCCAACCCTCTAAAAATGGAAACTTTCTAAAAGTGGAAACTTACTAATTATAGAAAGTTACTTAAAATGGAAAGGTTATAATTCCCTTCTACTTCTTTAGGTGTGAAGAAGGAGAGATTCTGAGCTGTCTTCTTTTATTTGTGCTTTGTTTCTGTGTGTGCTACGTCATAAGGTACGGATACTCTACCCTTTTTAAGAAAGGTTGTCTTATCACCTATGCTTCGATGTTGAGCTATGAACCTTTGCTATGACCCTTTTGCTATGAACCTTTTGATATGAACCTTTTCATATGACTTTGAGATTCACTTTTGACATGACCTTGAGATATGCTTTGATATGACTTTGAGATGAACCCGTTTGCATGACCTTGAGACCTGACTCTTAGTTTGATACCCGAGCCACCTTTTTGTTTCCTAGCCAGGAAGGTAACCTGGCCATGTCTGTGATGCACCACTGGCATGACTCCTGTGTGGGGGAGTGATTTCTCACGCCGTCCCTCTTATATTATGATATGGCCATTATGAATTTGAGATTATGATTTTGAGATGACTTTGAGTTTGGGGGCGTATGGATTGCAATCCTAGGCATGTACGTTTAGTGGATTTAACTATGACTTTGAGTATGACTTTGAGGTGACTGGTGCATGTGTGCTATACACGCCTTTCACATTTATGGGAGCTGATCACTCCACCCCTTTTGATACATGAGGACACCCCTCATATTATCTGGTTGCCTGAGAGGTATCCCCTCTGATTGTGAGATCTTGACTTTGAGTATTATGATGTTGAGATATGACTTTGAGTATGGGCTCGTGGTAGATGACTATCCTATATATCTTCTATTTCTTCTTACATTGATTATACCTTATGACATTCCCATTGCTTCATTATATTTCTGCTTCGTTATCTTTGCTTGTTATTATGTATCTGTTCACTGGGCTTTGTAAGCTCAGCCGCACGTTTTCTTTTCCGTGTGCGGCAGGTATCTAGCTGGGAGATGGATTTATGCTTGGGATGAGAGTTAGTGGGAGCTTTTGCCTTAGATGATGTCCTACCCTAGTCTTACCATTTGTTGAGACATTTTGGATTATGAATTTCATTTCTTTATGTATTTCCTTTGGATTTCTCGTTATCTTGGAGATTTATGTATTGATTCAGGTCGTGTTGACTTGACTATTTTATTTATGATGTTTTATGGCTTCCGCTGTGATTATGTATGAATGCTTTGATATGTCACCATACTGTGGCATCTCTACCCTTGTCGGGTTGGGGTGTTACAATGTGTTGTATCTAGTTTTAACATATGTTAACAATCATGTATATTGCATATTTGTACTTGATTGTTGCTTCAGATAACATCAAATGGCTACACCAGAACAACAACCTCTTCCAACACTCACTAAAGAAGAAGTTTTTCCTCATGGGTATTCTTTGGAGATTGGGAAAAACAATGCACGAGTAGAGCTTGATAAGATAAAGTGTTCTGACCCAAGCTGCCAGATTGCTGTGGAACTTCTCAAAGCTCATAAGTGCAGAAACCTTCTTGACAGCTCTGACACCATTCCAGAACTGTACATACATCAATTCTGGGATACTTTCACACTGAGCACTGATGATAAGTACTTCACAATCCAACTGGATCGTAAAAGGATCAGAGTCACACCTAATCATCTCCGCAAAGCCTTAGACCTTCCAGATGCACCTGAATCTTCCAACCAATTCTACCCGACACCTTCAGAATCTGAAATCATGCAATTCCCTGTAGACATTGGTTATGATGTTCAACCCGATACACCATTAACCAAGATCTCTAAAGTCAATGCTAAATACATACCTCAGCCCTGGAGAACTATCTTCTACATTATAACTCGTTCAATATCCGGTAGAGATAGTGGCTTTGAGCACCCAAGACTACTTCATCTTCAAGTCTTCTGGGGGTTCGTGAACCAGGAAAAGATTGACTTTGCAGCTCTTATTTGGGAAGATATACTATTCCAGATGCGGAAAGCTTTCAAACAAATCCCTTTTGTCCGTTACACCAAAGTTCTCATAAGTTATCTGCTAGACTTACATAAGGACATTGATCGACGACCTACCGATCGAGAGGTTCATCCATACATGCTGGATAAAACTTTCTGCAAAGTCTACTTTCCCAAAGGGAGCACGCACAAACAAGGGACAAGACTGCCAGAGTTTCTAATGACCGATGAAATAAAAGAAACTCAAGCATATCTTGCATATGATAAGGCATTCCATGAACGTCGAGTGGGACTTTCTAACTTGGTTGAAGGGTCAGGATCTACAAAGACCCGTTCTCGAAGCAGGTCTAAGACTGGCAGTGCATCAAGTACCTCACTACCAAAGAAATAGCATCCAAGATCTCTCAAGAGAACAGTACCTAGTAAACCCCAACCAAAATCTGAACCATCTGGGATTATTGATGAAGATTCTGATTCTGAATCATCTGAATCAGAAGAGGAGACTCCTGTTGTTATGACTGTTGAAGAAGCTGAACTTCAAAATCAGATCAACTTTGAAAATGCACAAAAGTTGAGTCTAAAGTCAACTAAGGAGGATGAAGAAAGAAGGGCACAATTGGCTGTTGAGAAACAAAGGGAGTATGAAATGAAGCAAGGAGCAGGAGGATCAGGCACCGTTCAAGAAGCAGCTTCGATCCACACTAATCCGGTTAATCAACCTGGAGGATCTGGAGTTGTTACATCCACGATTCAGCCTGATACGGTTATTCAACCCGATAAGGCTGAATCTGTCATTCCTCAGCAAACAAGTTCGGTTAATCAACCCGACTTGGAAGCACAAACTCAGAATGAGAAGGAGAATGATCAGGAGAGCAATATAGTCTTAACTGACAAGGAAATCTTAGACTCCATGTTTGATGATAACCAGGGGGAGGAACTACACCATCAAGACAATATGGACTGGAATCCTGAAGACGAAAAAGAAATTCTTGGCAATAAGACAACTGAAGCTGCTAAGGAACTTGAGGAAGCAATGGCAAGACAAGAGGAATTAGAAAGGAAACGTAAGGAGGATGCTCAAGCTGACTTGGAAGCCGATAGCTACATCCGTTCTCCATCAATTCCTCCAACCGAACTTGCTATGGTTGTTAGTAACCCTCAACAGGAGCAGAAATCACCACCAGTTCAACCTTCACCTGTATCATCACCCAAACCGAATACACCTCCTGGATCACCTCCTCACACTCCAACACCTCCACCTTCATATCCTAAGGACTCAACACCTAAATCTGATGAACCAATTCCCTCACTTACTCCATCACCGAAGAAATCACCATCACCTAAAGAAAAAGCAACAGTTTCTGATCGTATCAAATCGGCCTTGAAAGGTAAGCATGTGAAAAGAATTGCCCGTGTTACCAAAGTGGAAGTTGTATCTCCTGCTGCAAGAAAACTTAAGAAAGCAGTGAAGCGTGCACAAGTCAAGAAGGACAAACAAACAAGTGTAAAATTGGCTGAGATGGAAGTCTTAGTCAAGAACTTGTCTCAACAAGTGGAAGAGATGCAGCAAACTAAGCTAAAAATGGATGAGTTTCTAGAATCTGATATTGATGCTAAAATGAAAGCAAATACAAGGCATTACATCAAGAAGTACATTCCTGATCTTTAGAAAATCATTGAAACTTATGTTGATACTAAATTTGAAGAAAAGATCAAAATTTTGAAGATTCAGCAACAACATCTTTTGGAATATTCTGTTGAAGATCTTCAAGACGCTCTCCACACCAAGTTGCTTGCAAAATCTTCTCTCAATTACACTGAACTGTCCATCTTGAATTCTATTCGAGAAAATATGGAATCTTGTAAGGCTTCAGCAGATAAGGGCAAGAGGAAACGTGATGATGATGAACAAGATCCAGACCCTACTACTAAGAAACAAAAGAATGGTAGCGGATCTGGAATTCACATTGCTGAGCCTACAGGAACCACAACTTCTTCTCCACCTCAACCAAATCCTGAATCTCGTCCTACCGCAACTGAACATCATCCTGAGCATATTCATGAAGAAAATGTGGAATTTCAAACACAAGAAGATCAACCACAATCACCACCACCATCTCCACCAAAGTCTAAACCTTTCAAATCAAAGCCATCTAGCAGCAAGAAATCTTCTCAAAAACCAGCTGTTGTCACATGGCTTGATGATGATGAAGATGTGAACGTCAATGAATGGTTTGATCAACTTGCCAGTGCTCAGATCCAAGACGACGAAGCTTCTAAAGTTGAAGACAGTACGTTTGAATTTACACACAAAATCAAACATACTCTAAATGTGAAGAAAATGACAAAGAGAGAACTTCGTAGGATCAAAAATGATGCCTTCATTCTTCTTAAAGACAAATCTGCAAATGCGGCTGAGCTAGAGTATCACCTTGAAAACATTGCTCATGCAATGTCAAGTGAGTTTGACTAGACGAATCCAGACATGCTCAGGGTGGGTGGCCGTGACAACAAAAACCGTCCATACATCACAGACTGGACTAAGCCACTACCCGTGATCAGAAAACCTCATGGAACTTCAGAAATCCCCTTCCAGTTCTTTTTTAACAAAGATCTTGAACTACTCATGCATGGAGCATCAAGCAAAACGAAGTATGCAACTTCAATTACCTTCACTCATGCAGCAAGTTACCAAAATCCTGCCATTGAGGAAGCTGCAATTCACTAGAAGATCTTCATCAAAGAGCAAGTGATCTATGATCGTGATGCTGAATTAGGAATCCATCACTGGTATGATAAAAGGAAGACCTGGTACAAGTATAAACTTAGCCAAAAGTCTCGTGAACAAGTCTACAGTGACCTCAGGATCATGGCAGTGATTAGTGTTTCAGGATCAAAGAAGTATGATTACACATTCCTATATGCGATCACCGTCAGACGACATGACAACCAGATCTACTCGTTCTCAGAAGCAGATTTTCCTGACTTGAGTCTCAATGATATTGAAGACTTATACCTCATCAAAATACAAGGAAAACTGCAACATCTCTCTACCGATCTTCAGTATGCTTTTAGTGCAGCTATCTGCCACTTCATCCGAAGAACGATAATCAAAGAACGAGTAGAAGATCTTCAGTTAGGAGTGGAAAGTTATCAGAAGAAGTTGAATCTCGTTGAGCCCATAATGTTCTTGGAAAACAACCGCGATGCTCAATATACCATGAAGAAATACCCAGTCTTTGGGTTCGTCTACAGAAGTGCAACACACACAAACCATTTCATGTCATTTCACGAGATACATAAATTCTGTGACGATACGCTGAAAAACGTTAGAGATGGGTTAGTTCTTCGAGTTCGAGATCATGAGTTGAAAAAGTCAACAAGGTGGACACATAATGAGCTCAAACAAGTGATGCAGTTCATCTTGAAGATTGAAAGAAGGTTGTACCGGAGGGATCAGATTCGGAGACTAGAGAGTTATGTGGGCGGTCGTCCACCATTTCCTATCAGACTATATCAAAGGACGGACCCAGAATTCACCAAGTTTAACAAAGGAGGTTGATGTAAGCACTTGAGTTCATAATTCATAATTCTTACCATTGGCCAGGTGACATTACGGCTTGTGCACACATAACAGTGTACAACCCGGACCCCAAAGAAAGGACCCTGAGGTACGCTTCAGTGCCTCAATCCTGAAAAAGGAGCGAAAGCTTCTTACTTATGAGCAGAATTAAAACCAGAATGTTTTCTAAAGTTTTTCAAACATTCTGCTCATAAGGACAAGTATTCCCTTGTTAAGGGGGAGTATTTGAAAATATAATCTTTGTTCCGAAATATAAATGTTCTTGAAATTCTTCCCTAAAAACTCAAAAACAGCATATTTTAATCATAAAGTTTTTCAAAAACATCATGAGTATGCTATTTTTGAGGGGGAGAAGTAAAAGATGATTAAAATATGGTGTCTCAATTGCTGGAATCTCACTAGTGCTCAAACTCAGAATTGACCCTCGAATTGACGATAGGAAAAGTCAGTAGTCGAAAGGACATGTCCCGGACGGGTAATAATTTCAAGCCAGTTTATCTGGTGATGTAAGCGTGTCTGAGTAGAATGTACCGATTTCGAGCAATTTTTCCTTGAATGTGATCTGGACGGGTAATAATTTCAAGCTAGTTATACTAGTGATGTAAGCGTGTCTCGCGATGATCATGTTCATTGAAAATCAATCAATTCAAAAGTGCCAACTCTTTCCGGCATGTGCAAATTTCAAATTTATTACTTATGCGCACATGTTAAGGGGGAGTCTTTCTGAAAATCATCAAACTCTCAAGGTGTCAACAAAATATCTTTATTATCATCGACACTTTGAGAGATTTTCAAAGTTTTGGTAAATGGCATCAACATAGGATAGTCATGGAGTTATAAGGTGACTAAGGTTAGGGAAAACCGTCCTATGATCCGCCAGAGCCGGAGGGATCTACCCAAGGACAATACCAATAGTTTAGAACTAGAAAGTCCTAGGTATGATATAAAAAAGGAGAAAATGAATGAATGGAGAAAGAAGGGGTTGAAGAATTAAAAAGAAAAAGCAAAGAAAAGGGTGAAAAGAAATAGCCCTCCATTTGTTCAACCTTAGGGCAGACACCGGGTTCAATTCATAATCTACTGGTTGATGAGCATCACCGGTATTGAAGACAAAAGACGTCATGGACCCAGTGACGCACTGCACTAAACCTTCTAAGCCACTCAAGTGTCTCTCAAAAGACATTTGTTTCATTCACACGGAGAACCCGTCATAATCTATCGACCTCTAATTACGAGAGTATTGATATTGAATAGGAGGCAATCTGCTCCACGCCTCCGACGACCAAACAAATGTGCACTAATTGAGTCTAGAGCCATGAGATTCATCAAAGATCTCTTAAGTACACTTAGAATTACTCTGATGTTCTACATCATGGGCATCAGTTGTAAATTAGGAAAGTGTCCTTCGCAGATCTTAGCAATCTGCCGAGAACATTCATGAGAAAAGTCACATTTGTGATTATCAATGATTGAATGGAAATCCTGCCAGAACAACATCAAACAACTCTGACAGCAGGTCACTTCGGTAACTCCTTGTGGGTTACGCATAGTGTTTGTTCCAAACGGTCTACAGTCGTGGGGTGATCTCCAGCGACTCACTAAATCGTGGGTGCACTTCGGTGTGTCCGTGTTATCCCTTTCGGGGGAATCCGGTTCAGAACGGCCTGGGTTAGGACTTGAGAAAGTCTTCACACTATGCTGTTGACGATCTCGAGTCTGAGCCTGTAAGTACTGGTTGGTTCTTGCTGCTGCTGCTGCTGAAGATCTGAAGTTCAACCATCAAGACTCCATCATGTTCATATCTTGAAGAAATGTTCTCTCAAAGACTTAGTAACAACAAAAGTTCAACATATGATATAGTAAAGTCAAAAGTTCAAGCAACTCAACCTTTCTCAAGCTTAAGATTGAAAAGTGAGAACATGTTGCAGAAAACAAGTCAAAGGCATATGAGCATGATGGAGAAGACAAGAAGACGTTGGAGATTGGCAGATCGAGACAACATCATATCATCCTAGAACAAGAACAAAGAAACAAAGATTATAAAGACGTCGGAACCCAAAGAAGCAAAGAAGACGTCGAGCAACATTGATGATCAAGACTTAGGGGAGATTGTTAGGAACACGTTTTGTGAATATTGGAAGTCTTGTTCATTTCGTTTAATAGTTGCTCAATATGGACTCTAAGTTAGCTAGTAAGGGACGGTCCATTAGGAGTCCATGGGCCGGCCTCTTTAGTGTTATTCCTTCTAGAAGAATTCATGTAAGAGTTGCCCTAGCTAGTAGCCTATAAATAGAAGGCTAGGGTACTCATTCTAGTTGTTGGTTATTCATGTATGTTGCGGAAGCTTTGTTCCTTAATCGTATGAATTGAATTCCCTTCCAAATCTCTTCTCTTCATCTCTTATTCTCTTCTCTTATTAGCTTATTCTCTTTATCTCTTATCGTAGCTTATTAGATTAGTAGTAGTACGTATTTTAGTTCTCATACGTGTGAGTGTTGTTGAGATATACACGACCTACAGTCTACCTAACAAAAGTGGTATTTCTTTGTCTACCGGTATGTTAAGCACTAAAAGGTTGACTAAAAAGGCTTGGTACCCTATTTGAACTCTAACATTTTTCACTTCTCCCATTGCTTTTGCTTGAGAATTGTCGGCCATAGTGAGATTAGATTGATTAGGTTGGGGGTTACTAAGTCCTAACCTTTTGTACAACGGATATGGCATAACACTCACACTTGACCCGGTATCGGCCAATGCATACATCGAAGTTGTTCCATTTACCTTGATTGGTAAAACAAAATTCCCCGGATCACTCATTTTCTTAGGGTATCCATTATCCACAATTCTTGCTCTCTCAACCTCATCAAAAGTTTTGTCTTCAAGCCTAGATCTAGCCATCATAACCGCATCCAATTTCTTACAGTATGTCATATAGTTATTCAACACTTCTATAACTGGTTTCTTTTCCATAAGTTCATGAAATTTCATCTCCAAATTCTCCAAAATAGCCTCCTTTTGTTCTTGTGTCAAAGGTTTAACGGTTTGTGGTGCGTTTGGTGGTAAATTAGATGATGACGATGATGAATTATCATTCTTTTGGGTGGAGGGTTGGGTTAATTTGTTAAGAGGTGCTTTCTTCCTACTAGCCTTTCCCATTTTAACAACTTCTTCCTTCCCTTAACAAAATTCCGCAAGCATCACATCTACCTCCTTCTCTTCTTCTAAATCGGTGATATCAATCCTCATTTCACCAAGTGCAAATTCAAGCTTACACTTAGTAGTAACAAGAAAATCCCTTCCAAACACTACCTCCGGCTTATCGGTGTTTCCATAGTCTAGAAAAACAAAATCAACCTTAAAAATGTTACTGTGAATATTCACTTTCACATCTTTCACTTTCTTTCTTCCGTAATCTTCATAATCAAGTCGAACAAACCCAAGTTTATCTAGCACATCTTCGGTAATATAATTATCTCCATACTCCATATTCAATTGTGCATCCCAAGCTTTGACTCCTTCCACACCACAAGGTGTAGCAAACCTCATGTGTGGTGCATCGAACTCCTTAGGAGGAGTTCTTGTGAACACAACAACCTTCTTCTTCTTTGGCAAACAAACTCGGTTTTCCCCAACTTCTTCTACCTTTTCAAGATCCATCTTAGCTTCTCCCAACATACTTTCCAAACGTTCCAAGGAATCACCCGAATCCTTGAACATTTCTTCCAAATTTCACAAATACTCCGAAACATCGCTCAAACTTTCCATCTTACTAAAGCAAATAATAACTATAACATAACCACAAACACAAAAATCCAAATCATTAGCATTAGGGTTAGTCATAATCGAAACATACTTAAAATGAAATCATATCAAGTAAACCAACAAGTTCAAACACTCAAAACACTAAAACAACTAAAAATTGAAAAATTTTGAAAATTTTACCGACGCATCCATCCGATCGGTTTGCATCTCCATCCGATCAGATGGACAATTCGTTAAAACATGCAACTTGCCAACCGAATCGGATGCTCGCACATCCGATCGGTTGGGCAGATCGTAAAAACTTAACCATAATTAATAACTTTAATTAAAATCATTTAACTATCTAATAATTATTAATAACTAAACAAAATAAATGAAAGCTCTTAAACTACTAAACATAAAATTAAAACATGTAATTAAAACTACTTACTAACATTAACTAATATAATGAAACATTAAAAACATTAAAAAGTAATCCTATGATCACCGTTAATTATCTAATTAAACAAATAATTAATTATATCTATTACTACACTTAAACTATCATTAAACTATGATTTAAGACTAAAGAAAACAGAAAAAATAACAAAAACAAAAAAAAATTACCGAGAGCTCCAATCGATCGGATGCTAATCCATCCGATTCGGTTGGACCTAAAACCAAGCACCTTTTTTTTTTTTTTTTTTTTTTTTTTTTTTTTTTTTAACTTTTTACTTTAACACGAATTTCTAAATCAATGACTTGTAAAACTACCATATACAAACACATCTATTCAAATAAAATCAAATTCAATCAAATCCCCTGCAACGGCGCCAAAAACTTGATGTGCTCTACCGTGTACAAGTTTTAAAATTTATAAACACGATTTATCTGGTTCTCTATTTAACACATACGAGCAAGTATACTCGTCCGTGATAGTAAAGGTGGGTAAGTCGAGATCGTCCCAAGGGATTTGGTGATTATTGTATTTAGTATAACAAGCTTTTGCAAAAAGGGTTGTCAATCCAATTTGGTGAAAATTCAAAAAGTAAATAGAATCCAATAAATCAAAAACATATACTTGTGTGTAATTCCTTAACCAATTGCATAGAGTATTCTACAAAATTTGGTGTAACTTGTAATGATGCACAATTTTATATAAACGATTAACAATCAATGGTTTATATCCTGAAGAATCATTACTAAGAATTCAATCTCCTAATTAACTCCTTTCGGCCTTGTTAACTATTATGACAATTCTATTAAGCACTAGTTGTTTGAAAAGCAATTATTATCTCATGAATTCTTACGAATCCTTTCGGCCTTTTCTCGTGATGAAATCGTTTCAAATCCATTTTAATGAGTAAATATGATGCTTGTCACGCACCATATCCCATACTAATTCGTGCACTAACGTTTTGGAATAAAAACATAAAGAAAATCCTTTCGGCCTTTTTATTCTTTAAAATGTTTTTACCAACAAATTAAGCAATATTAGATATTATTCCAACAAACACATAAAACAAGAAATGTTTTCATGCATCACTTTTTAAGATAAGAATACTCCAACAATAGTTACATCATACACACAAGTATACCAAAAAATATTCCATAACAATCATAATCAAACACAAGTAACAAACAATACTTTAATTAAACTCAAAGTAAAAGTAGTTCATTGTAAATAAACAATATATACCTAGCTTAGGATTACAAGAACTAGAATTGTGGAACTATAGCAACCACACTCCTCCAATCGCCTACTATGACAAGTAAACAACTCCAAACTCAAACCAAACTATTGAGACTCGAACTAAATGTTTCCTGGATATTTTTACAGCACTACTAGACTTTCGGGCAATAATAATAAGATAGTAAGGACTTTGGTGCAAGCCTTTTACTAATTTGAGGTGTCACACTTAGTATTTAGCCTTGGATCCCATTATATAAGTGTAAGAACACTTATTCTTCAAGTAAAAATGACATATGACAGTAAATATGAAGGAAATGATCGGCCACAATGATTATGAGGAGTAAAACCATCAATTAATGTGAAATTGGTAACTGCAGCTCTCCCCATCCGATCGGATCAATGCCCATCCGATCGGTTGCTCACTTTGGCACATCCCAACCGAATCGGTTGCGGGTTGCATCCGATCGGTTGGACCTGTCCTGTACTCACATTTTTGACTTTTCCTTGACTTTTCTTGTTGCATGCTTTATCCTTCATTTAAGTGTTGATTTCTTCCATAGAACTTGATATTTTCTTGATATATTAACATAGAAATCTTGACACTATCAAATCCTTGAGTCCTTGTGTGGTTTCTCTCTTGTCTCCATCTCGAGAATATTCCAAATGTGCATAATCACTCCAATTCTTCGTCTTTTCATCATCTTTTCCTGTACTTGGCTGCATTTACTTGCATATACACTTTTTCATGATTAAGTAAAAAATACATACAAATATAACCAAATATGATGCTCAAAACTAATGATAACGCAACTAAAAACATGCTCATTATGAGCGTTATCAAATTCCCCCACAATTGAGTTTTGCTCGCCCTCGAGAGCAAGTCTAGCATTTAAGAAAAATGATTTCAATGGTATCGTTTTCATGATTCCAAAAAATCTAACAACTATTCCGAAGGAACAATTGTTAATTTGTATTTTAATGTGAAAATTCTTGAAATATAAACAACTTAGTATCGAGCTTGATAACATAACTAAGCACCTCAAGAAGAATTTTGAAATTCACTCAACACTCTAAGGGTAGATTGATTGGTAAACCCCTCCTTGCTCAGTCATGATTCATGTGTCTTACCATAAGCTTGTACATGTATCAAAACAACAAAATAAAACATCAAAGAGGTCTTTTATTCGGGCTTAGGGTTAAAGGTTACCGGCTAATGTTTAAATATTTCATGCAAGAATATAATAGCTCGCTGGCGCAAATTTTTGACTAGCTAAACAACGGATGGTCACAAGATTGTACCTTGGTTCGTTGGCGCGTTACTTACATAACGGATGGTCACCGAAATACGCACTAGATCGCTGGCGCGTCTTTTGACTATTCAAAAACCGGATGGTCACTACAATATCCATGCACTACATATCTTTATAAAGCCATCACTTAATCCGGATGCTCGAAAGCTAACAACGAATAAAGTAATTTGGTAAAGGGTAGGGATAAGGCATGGGAATTTTTATGATTGGTTTCTACAAAATGAAAAATAAGAATCAAGTTCAAATTCCGTTCCCAACTCTTTATACCACAAATGATTACTTTCCAAACTCCTTCGATCATTATTCCGCATCACATACTCACTTATTTCCTCTTAGCTCATTGGCTAATTGATACTCATACATTATAGCTCATTGGCTATTCACTTTATTCACATTTTTTTTTTACAAACAATACTTTCTCGTCACCCCCACACTTTGGATGAGCACACGCTACAAAAAATACAAATAAGAGTAGTGACCTCCTTCTTCGTTGAAACAACACATACATATATCAAAGTGTGGCCAACGCATAATCATCAAAAAATAAATAGTTTTCGAACTTCAATTGAACTTGATTCGGGTAAGGCTAAGGTGTAAAGTGTAAAAATATTTTTTTGTATTTTTCTGGATTTAATCAAAAGAAAAGAATGGCTCAGACGGTGTAACTAAGGGTATCTAGTGTAAGAGATTAACGCTAACAAATGGGTTCCAAATACGAGGATAACTAACCGATGTGGTCAGCAAAAATATTTCTGTAAACGGATGGCCATTTGTTGTAAATGCTAAGTTGCCTCTTATCATTTGAATATATTTTTACCACTCGAAAGTGATTTTAACCGTAATGCATAACAAGTACAAGTTCTAGAATCAACATAATCACCGGCACACTCATAACGAAATATATAGCATAAGAAATGCTTTATACAAAAAGGCTCAAATCCTCACAATTTAAGGAAGGTTATAACATGTACTAGTAAATGTTATCGATTCCAAAATGAAATTGCTCTCATAACTTGATTAAATTCCAAATATTTTCAAATAACCTCATTTTTACCATTGAATCAATCTAGTTCTTTAAACTATATGAATTATGTGAGAAAACAACTAGAAAATCAAGGGCGAACGAATTCTAGTTACTTAAATCCAATGTTCTACTAAACCTAAAAATTAAAATTAAACAATTTTTCCTATTTTCTTCCCTCCCCCACACTTAAGTTTTGCATTGTCCTCAATGTAATAAAAATCAACTTCAAAGTAAAGGAAATAGGAAAATTTTAGTTAATAGGGTACTACCAGGGTAAGTACGCAATATGCATATTTGATCATAAATAGGCAAATGAGTTCTCCAACTCCAGATATTGATCAACAATAGGCTTCCGGTAATTCACCCCTGCAAAATCTGCAAAAATATACGTAACAAAACAAACAAACAAAATACTAAAACAAATAAAGTAAATTAAAAAAAAAATTATAGTTAAAGTACGTTATTAATCCTAAAGAAAAGAAAATTAAGAAAGTAGAAATAGAAATAGTTCGAAACTCATAATTGGTTTTGAACACAAACCATCATAATCAAATCTCGATGATCACTCATCATTGTCATCCATGTCTTCTGCTTCCTTGCTACCTTCAGTCTCGTAATTCTCGTCCTCATCAAAAACTGAATAAACCTTCTGTCTCTTCTTCTGCCCAGCTCCAGATGATGATCCACCAACATCGAAACTTGAACCTCCAACACTGGGAACTCTACCATAAACTGGCCCTAGCTCGGGAGAAGGAGCATACCCAGGATATGGGTAAGGGTACGGTCCTGGATAGGGATCATATGAAAATGGGTATGGTGGAACATTTGGTGGGTTGTAGGGTGGTACCTCATAATTGGCCTCATGTGCCATGTGTTGTAGCATCGGCATTGAATAATCATAATTGTAATTGTTCCTCATCATCATCGAATCTCTCCAAACATCCCTATGCTCAATATCATTTAACTCACGGTTCCAATCTCCCCATCCCAAATCAAAACTACTCGGTGCATTTCCATGAACATTTCTTTTGGCTGTGGTGGTTGAGGTGCGGCAATTGCCGGCTCGGTCCAAGCTCCCAATGTCCTATTCCTCATATCCAACGCTTTTCCAAAACTTTTATCATCCCAAGTCTCGCTCTCCATCGGATCCGAACACTTACTCAACTCCTCATCCTCAAAATATTCTAAATTCCTTGCCAATATGGTCACATAATGACCTCCATAAATATCACTCTCATCCTTGATCCCGGGTGCTCTCCTAGAAAGATATTCGGCTATGATCCAAGCCGCATTACAATTATTGTCCTCCTCAAGCAATTTCATCACCCACAAGTCGGGTTGATTGCACTTATCACTACTACCCGTCCTGTGCAAAACTCCCCAAGATATCAACTTTTGAAAAACCTTCATCAAAGGGTTCCTTATGTTGGACGAATTTCTTCTTGAACACCCCGAATCACCAACTCTATTCCAATAAGCTGGAATACCATCATAATTATTATGATACCTCACTAAGCTCACAAAATGAGCTACAAACAACCTATGTTCAATCTCATGTTGCTCATACAAACCAAGAGTAACCGCAAAACCCGGCAAAGTATAGGCATGCTCATTCCTACACAACCTAAACCAAACACAAGTCTCCCTCATAAGATCAACAACTTTCCTTTCAAAATAGAATGTTGAAAAGAATTCCATACACCATTCTCGATACACATTCTCATAAATACTAAAAGCTCTTTCCCATGAAAAATCTTCAAAAGTATCCCCATCACCAGGATACACATAAGTCATCTTCATCATGTCCCTCAGCTGATTCTCACATTCATACTCCGTAAACAAATCCCAATTAATCAAACGCGGAACAGCAATATTCCTAACCTGCAACTTGGAAAGGCGTTCCCTGTAGGCATGCTTTTCTTCCTTCTTAAATTTACTAAACTTGAGATTCTCATTACTCACCGGCTGAAGATTATAGGTGACTATGCTCGTTGCATCTTTTGACAATACTTGGTCACAATCGGGTTTACTTGAACACTTGACGAACTTGAAGAACCTACAACATTTCTCTGTAGAAAACGCAAATATATGTTAGTATAAGAGTATAAGAACCAACGCTACACATTTTAGAAGTCCAAAAAGCTCATTTTGAAAATTTCCATTTTATTTTACCGAGCCCTCCATCCGATCGGTATTGGTCTCCATCCGATCGGATGGAGTAAAAGTCCACACCCAACCGATCGGTAGCAACTCGCAACCGATTCAGTTGGGCTTTGCTGTAAAAGGCAAAAAAACTCTTATTGCGATTTCAATCAATTTCTAACAATTCCAACTCTTCCCTAACCTGTATTTGAACACTTATGATGATTTCTACATCTCCAATTCGTTCCTATATCGATCCAAAACATCTCCACATGATTTCTTAATCAATCCTAGAATACCCAAGAACACTAGCAAATCAAACTCTTCAATTAGTGTTCTAATCAACAATGCACTATCCTAACATCACTAATTAACAAGCATATAACATCTGGGAATCATCAATTGCAACACAACTCGATTCAAAGTTTTGACCCAATTCAATCCGAAAAATCAATTTACCATTTCTTCCTCAAAACTAAATCAATCAATCTAATTCTTTTTGAAATGTACTCCTCTATCAATTACCCATCTATTCCTAAAATATTACATCTTAATTCGAAGTCTATCAAAAATACCCAAATCTTGACCTAATTCAATAAATCCGAATTAAAACCTAATTAAGCCAAATTGATGATGTTACTTACTTGTTTTGGAGCCATGGATGATCTCTAAACACTCCTGCAACTTTTAATTAACTTCTTATGGTTGAATTTTTGGACCCAAATTTGGTGGATTGTGTGTGTGTGTGAGTTTCTTATGATTTTTGAAATTGTGGGCTTATATATTTAACTCCATCCGATCAGCTTTATGATCCAACTGATTCGGATTAAGTTTTTGCAAAAATTCACTTTTCCTTTGTAAATACACTTTGGTATACTTGTGAGAGCAACTCAAATGTATTTTTCCTTCAAAAATCCCTTTTTGTATGTAAATGTTCCACCACACTTGGTCTACCAAAATTTGTCCAAGTCTATGACTACTAACTCTAAACAAAACTAACACTAAAAATCTCAACTAAAGTCATAAACTCCATAATCATAAAAACTTAATAAAAAGAAGAAGTCTTAACATAAACCTTAAAACTTAAAGCTTAAAATAACTAAAATGCAAATATTAAAAGGGATAATTACTAATTTAGACCAAACACCAAATGGTCTATGCCATACCCCGGTTGTCCAAAAAATGTCCCCAGTTGCCCAAAAAATGACGATTGTTGCCCAAAAAATACACTGAAAATCTTTCAGTTGCCCAAAAAATTACCGGTTGCCCTGGGCAACAAAATTATTTTCGGATTTCTGGGTAGATAGGGAACCGCCCATTTGTGTTTGGTCTACTTTTAGAATTATCCCATATTAAAATACTAAAACGCATAAAAATTAAAATAAACAAACAACTAGCACAAGTTTTGTGCTTTATTCTTCAACTTTTTGCACTTTGATCTCCTTCATCCTTGAAAGTATTCATGCCATAGAATATCTTCACTTTGAAACTTTCCGGACAACTTCCGGTTTGCCTTTTGAGTCTTAAACCTTCTTGCAAAATTCCTTCCACTTGGGAAAACAATATCGAATTTCACATGCCATTCTCCATCTCCATCTTCTTTCTTGTAAATACTTGAACCATCGGGTCCCCACTCTAAATTTTTGAGTTGGACCGGTAATGATCCAAGAAAATTTGTAAGCTTATTAAACACAAACATATTTTTAAAGGGGTTAAAGAAAGCCTCCATTGCTAGAGCTCTCTCCATCTCATCTTCGATATCAAAGAAACTAGGAGTAACCGGCCCATATTTAGGCCTACCATCCTCATCTCTTCCTACTTCAAAACATCCCAAGTATTCTTCCTCATTATATTTCTCATGCACTTCCTTTACCATTTTCCCTCTAGGTTTTGGGTAGTAAGTGTGTTTCAAAATCCCATCATCAATAGTCATCGTACCACGGCCCATGTCTATTATAGCCCCACATGTTCTTAAAAATGGTCTACCTAACAAAAGTGGTAATTCTTTGTCTACCAGTATGTTAAGCACTAAAAAGTCGGCTAAAAAGGCTTGGTACCCTATTTGAACTCGACCATTTTCACTTCTCCCATTGCTTTTGCTTGAGAATTGTCGGCCATAGTGAGATTAGATTGATTAGGTTGGGGGTTACTAAGTCCTAACCTTTTGTACAACGGATATGGCATAACACTCACACTTGACCCGGTATCGGCCAATGCATACATCGAAGTTGTTCCATTTACCTTGATTGGTAAAACAAAATTCCACGGATCACTCATTTTCTTAGGGTATCCATTATCCACAATTCTTGCTCTCTCAACCTCATCAAAAGTTTTGTCTTCAAGCCTAGATCTAGCCATCATAACCGCATCCAATTTCTTACGGTATGTCATATAGTTATTCAACACTTCTATAACTGGTTTCTTTTCCATAAGTTCATGAAATTTCATCTCCAAATTCTCCAAAATAGCCTCCTTTTGTTCTTGTGTCAAAGGTTTAACGGTTTGTGGTGCGTTTGGTGGTGAATTAGATGATGACGATGATGAATTATCATTCTTTGGGGTGGAGGGTTGGGTTAATTTGTTAAGAGGTGCTTTCTTCCTACTAGCCTTTCCCATTTTAACAACTTCTTCCTTCCCTTCACATAATTCCGCAAGCATCACATCTACCTCCTTCTCTTCTTCTAAATCGGTGATATCAATCCTCATTTCACCAAGTGCAAAATCAAGCTTACATTTAGTAGTAACAAGAAAATCCCTTCCAAACACTACCACCGGCTCATCGGTGTTTCCATAGTCTAGAACAACAAAATCAACCTTAAAAATTTGACCGTGGATATTCACTTTCACATCTTTCACTTTCTTTCTTCCGTAATCTTCATAATCAAGCCGAACAAACCCAAGTTTATCTAGCACATCTTCGGTAATATAATTATCTCCATACTCCATATTCAATTGTGCATCCCAAGCTTTGACTCCTTCCACACCACAAGGTGTAGCAAACCTCATGTGTGGTGCATCGAACTCCTTAGGAGGAGCTCTTGTGAACACAACAACCTTCTTCTTCTTTGGCAAACAAACTCGGTTTTCCCCAACTTCTTCTACCTTTTCAAGATCCATCTTAGCTTCTCCCAACATACTTTCCAAACGTTCCAAGGAATCACCCGAATCCTTGAACATTTCTTCCAAATTTCTCAAATACTCCGAAACTTCGCTCAAACTTTCCATCTTACTAAAGCAAATAACAACTATAACATAACCACAAACACAAAAATCCAAATCATTAGCATTAGGGTTAGTCATAATCGAAACATACTTAAAATGAAATCATATCAAGTAAACCAACAAGTTCAAACACTCAAAACACTAAAACAACTAAAAATTGAAAAATTTTGAAAATTTTACCGACGCATCCATCCGATCGGATGGACAATTCGTTAAAACATGCAACTTGCCAACCGAATCGGATGCTCGCACATCCGATCGGTTGGGCAGATCGTAAAAATAAAATTTACTTTTTTTTTTTTCTTTTTAATTAAAAACTAAATTAAAAATTTTAATATGATAATTAAGACATAAATAAAACTAATTAACTAGAAATGAAAAGTTAACCATAATTAATAACTTTAATTAAAATCATTTAACTATCTAATAATTATTATTAACTAAACAAAATAAATGAAAGCTCTTAAACTACTAAAAATAAAATTAAAACATGTAATTAAAACTACTTACTAACATTAACTAATATAATGAAACATAAAAAACATTAAAAACTAGTCTTATGATCACAGTTAATTATCTAATTAAACAAATAATTAATTATATCTATTACTACACTTAAACTATCATTAAACTATTATTTAAGACTAAAGAAAACAAAAAAAATAACAAAAACAATTTTTTTCCGAGAGCTCCAACCGATCGGATGCTAATCCATCCGATTCGGTTGGACCTAAAACCAAACTTTTTTTTTTTTTTTTTTTTTTTTTTTTTTTTTTTTTTTTTTACTTTTTACTTTAACACGAATTTCTAAATCAAAGACTTGTAAAACTATCAAATACAAACACATCTATTCAAATAAAATCAAATTCAATCAAATCCCCGGCAACGGCGCCAAAAACTTGATGTGCTCTACCGTGTACAAGTTTTAAAATTTATAAACACGATTTATCCGGTTCTCTATTTAACACATACGAGCAAGTATACTCGTCCGTGATAGTAAAGGTGGGTAAGTCGAGATTGTCCCAAGGGATTTGGTGATTATTGTATTTAGTATAACAAGCTTTTGCAAAAAGGGTTGTCAATCCAATTTGGTGAAAATTCAAAAAGTAAATAGAATCCAATCAATCAAAAACATATACTGGTGTGTAATTCCTTAACCAAATGCATAGAGTATTCTACAAAGTTTGGTGTAACTTTAACTATGCACAATTTTATATGAATGATTAACAATAAATGGTTTATATCATGAAGAATTATTACTAAGAATTCAATCTCCTAATTAACTCCTTTCGGCCTTGTTAACTATTATGACAATTCTATTAAGCACTAGTTGTTTGAAAAACAATTCTTATCTCATGAATTCCTACGAATCCTTTCGGCCTTTTCTCGTGATGAAATCGTTTCAAATCCATTTTAATGAGTAAATATGATGCTTTTCACACACCATATCCCATACTAATTCGTGCACTAACGTTTTGGAATAAAAACATAAAGAAAATCCTTTCGGCCTTTTTATTCTTTAAAATGTTTTTACCAACAAATTAAGCAAGATTAGATATTATTCCAACAAACTCATAAAACAAGAAATGTTTTCATGCATCACTTTTTAAGATAAGAATACTCCAACAATAGTTACATCATACATACAAGTATACGAAAAATTATTCCATAACAATCATAATCAAACACAAGTAACAAACAATACTTTCATTAAACTCAAAGTAAAAGTAGTTCATTGTAAATAAACTAGATATACCTAGCTTAGGATTACAAGAACTAGAATTGTGGAACTATAGCAACCACACTCCTCCAATCGCCTACTATGACAAGTAAACAACTCCAAACTCAAACCAAACTATTGAGACTTGAGCACAAAGTTTCCTGGACGTTTTTACAGCACTACTAGACTTTCGGGCAATAATAATAAGATAGTAAGGACTTTCGTGTAAGCCATTTTACTAATTTGGGGGTGTCAAACTTAGTATCTAGCCTTGGATCCCATTATGTAAGTGTAAGAACACTTATTATTCAAGTAAAAATGACCTATGACAGTAAATATGAAGGAAATGATCGGCCACAATGATTATGAGGAGTAAAACCATCATTAATGATAAATTGGTAACTGCAACTCTCCCCATCCGATCGGATCAATGCCCATCCGATCAGTTGCTCACTTTGGAACATCCCAACCGAATCGGTTGCGGGTTTCATCCGATCGGTCGGACCTATCCTGTACTTACATTTTTGACTTTTCCTTGACTTTTCTTGTTGCATGCTTTATCCTTCATTTAAGTGCTGATTTCTTTTATAGAACTTGATATTTTCTTGATATATGAACATAGAAATCTTGACACTATCAAATCCTTGAGTCCTTGTGTGGTTTCTCTCTTGTCTTCATCTCGAGAATCTTCCAAATGTGCATAATCACTCCAATTCTTCGTTTTTTCATCATCTTTTCCTGTACGTGGCTACATTTACTTGCATATACATTTTTTTATGATTAAGTGACAAATACATACAAATATAACCAAATATGATGCACAAAACTAATGATAACACAACTAAAAACATGCTCATTCTGACTATTATCAGTTTTCTAGGGTTTTGTTGGGTTGACAGCCGTGGTTCACCACCACCACCTTCTACCACAGCCGCACCGTCTCCACCTCTCTTCCCTCCTCCTCTCTCTTTTTCTCGACATGGTAAATCGAGAAAACGTTTGTTATTTACTGTTTTTAATGAAACCGATTGTTGTGTTATTGTTTTCATGGATTTAAAAACAAATATAAACCGAGGTTATTAGTTTTTGTGAATAAAAATGAGATTTAACAAGTTCTGATAAGGTTTCGTGTGGTATAAATCTCAAAAAGGGTGTCGAGTTACTTATTTATTTGTTATGGTCTCGGGTTGAGAAACCCTTTGGTCACGAAAAGATAGCCGTAAGGGTGTATATGTTTGTTTTAGCAGATTTTAAATCTTATAGCTTATTGGTGGTATGGGTATATTATATCCGCGTTTGGTCTTGGTTGTGTCTAGATTTAACGAGAGCCTGTAGGGGTTGCTCGTTGATGTTGTTGTTCTCAGCTTCAAAAAGCTGTTTAGGGTGGCTTGTTTGGTCTTTAGTCTTGGTTAACATCGAGAAACACCACGAGGGTGTTTCTTTCATTTCAGTCGAGTATATGTCCCAAGTGGGATGTTGACTTTGAGCTTATGGCTTATTTGACCGTGGGTGTTGGGTTGCTTATTGCTTATTTTGTAGTCTCGGTTTAAAAATTTTGGGTTAACTTAATTATTTGTTTGTCGTCTTTGTGTTGCGTCTGGAATTTGGATCTTGTTTAGCTATTTGGTTGTTGTGAAACTGGGCCGAAGCCCATGATTTGCAAATGGTGTGTTTGCATTGTTTAGCCCAAGTGTCAAAGATAAAAAGGGTTCGTTTGATTTAACTAAACTAACGAGTATTTAATTGTTTACTTGGCAATCATATTGGTACGTTTCGGATTTTATTTGGAATTGTGAATTGGATTTGAGTACGGATTATGACTATTATACCTGGACGTTTGGACAATTATGGATCGTTATCGGATTTACGATATTAGATATTGGATTCATTGGACATTTTGAGACTTGAGACGACATAATATATTAAACTCGAAAAGTCTTTAATATATTAGACTCGGACCGGACACAAAATATTCAATAAACCCAAAACTAATAATTACGCGAATGATAACGAAACATAAAACTTATGAAATATTGTAATTACAGATTTGGTTAATTAAAGTCACAACGACTTGGGAAAACTGGTTTTTTTTATTAGTTAAATTTACTTTCATTTATAAGACATTTATGTTTTATACAAATTATTTGGGATATCGAGGTAAATACCGAAACGTACAAGCTAATTTATTTTATTTGAGGTGTTTATTTGTCGTTAACTTCTAGATTTGTCTTCTTTGGTTTGAGTTCTCGTCAGTATTCTCTCGACTATGTCGATGTTTATTTCTATTTGGCGTGAGTTGTATGTCGAGTCTATGTTTTCTTACCACCACACGAAACGTGATACTAAGGTTTTGATAAGTATTGAAATTGAGTAATCCACGAAAACTACAACACGTTGTCTTTTATAGACTTTATTATTGTGCGAGTCGTATTTTGAGATAACCGTATACGTATTAGGTTGTGCCGATCCTAGACTGTTGTGTACCGCTGTGCTTGTACCTCCATGTACCGTTGTGCCTGTATATCTTGGAACCGTCGTGCCGTATGTCTTGAGACTGTTGTGTTTTGCTCCTCGATGCCAGTCGTGTCAGTTGTAATCTTTGCATTGCTGTGGCCAAGGTGAGTTCATGGCCCCTACTTTTACCGGTTTTCTAATTATTTTGGGGGAGAATACATGCTCGTTATTAACTAAACTCAATGACTATTTATTTGGAATATGCGAACTGTTTACTCAATATTTGACTGTTTGGCTGAAATATCTGATTTGGTTATTTGATGGCATTATGTGGTTGACTGATATGTATGTGAGAAAACATTCAAAACTGTTTTGAATGGACCTAACTGTTGTTTTTGATTTGCTATAACTTGTTGACTGGCTAAGGTTAGATTTGCGACAGATGTTTGTCTTAGACCAGGGTAGCAAATAATCTAGTTTAGATTTGCTATAACATGGTGCCTGGCTAAGGACTGATATACTTAGGGCCCTACTGTATTTGTCAATATGAAAGAGGGCTATTGTGACCTATAATATTGATACTGGATTGTTTGTGTTTGTTGATATATGTGGAAATTGTGATTTATATCTATCTTAGTCTAGTGTAGCAAATCACTTATCTTGGTCCACTGTTATACTTTACTAAAACCTGTGAACTCACCAGCGTAAGCTGACCCTTTTAGCATGTATTTTCAGGTTTAATGCGATAGCTTACTTTTGGAGGCGCTTGGCAAGGGGCATGGTCATAGACGACTCTGATATACATGTTGGGACCGCTTTACTTATTTTATGGGCCTATTTCCGCACTACCTTTGAATAATGTAAATTTAACACTTTTTGTTAATGACTTTTATTCTAAATGTTTGAGGTAAAAACCGTTCTTTGTACTTCTGTTGTGATACCAATTGAGTAGCACCCCAGTGACATGTATGCTTCCGCTGGACCCGATTTTGGGGGTGTTATATATTGTTATCAGTGCCTAGGTTACAGAGAACTGGGTTTATTTTTTAAAACCTGGACTATAACCACTTTTATGAAAACTTAAACCTATGACCGCCACGTGCCTGCCTGCCAAGCTGATGCATTGCGTATGATTTTGTTTGAGGATATGATTGATGATATATTAGATGAGATGTTCATGATAGACTTGATGAGTTGTTTGATGAGATGCTTGAGTTTATAATTGTTGAGATGTGTGCCTGACTTTAGGATATTATATATCTGCCTGTTTTAGCTGTTCATGTTGGAGTATGCTCGTGTCATAATAAATAATTATATGACTAGACATATTTGAACCTATGGGGTCACACACTTATACACAGAGATACCATTTTATATATTGTATTTACTGTATTTACACTATATATATGACTACGTAACTTGGGATCGATAACGGGCTACTAATAACTAAGCTAGTACTTAGTTTATTGGATTGGACTAGCAAATGGGCAAGCCTATTTGAAGCTCCATATGGCCGGCCATGGTAAGGAGAACAAGAGAGAAAGATCAAGGGGTTAAGTGTAACTTTTCCTTGATTACCTCCTAATTGATTTTGTCATTAAGGAGATTAATTACAATTAAACTAATTGCCACTTTTCTCTCCCCCTATCAATTTGATAACCCACGGCACAAACCAAAACCCTCTTAGGGTTTGTGGTTTTTCATCCCTTCTTTGCTTAATCCATTATAGGTTGTTGCAAGAACAAGTGTTACGTGATCAAGACTAGCATTGGGTGGTTATCCATGACATGTAGTGTGTTTCTATCATAGAAGTGATCAACCTCATTGATCACTTGGGTTCCTTATTCCATTCGTGGGTTGGTGATTGCTAGTGACTCCCGAATCACGCTACAAAGGTATATATAATTGTTATATTTATTATTGATTGATCATATGGCTATATGGATCCGTTGTTGGTGTTTGTTATCCGCTACGTTTATATTTTTAATATGTTATTATATATTCAACATAACCTATAGTGGTATCATGAGCCATCGTATGTGCCATATGATTATCGGGTATGCATAAAAGTGGCTAAAACGGGTATTTTTTGATGATTTATGAAACCACCAATTAAAACATCCCCTAGGGCTCTATTTTCTCACAAAATTCGACCCTTAAGAGGTCATAAGATCTATGATTTTTTACCTCATAGCCATTTGTTATGCATATACTAATTTGTTTACTTATCGGATACCCGTAAAATGGCCAAAAACGCATTATTTTGATCGATTTGGGAAACGATTTCAAATCAGCCACTATGGCTTAATTTTCTGTGGTAAAATGATAATTAGAAGGTCCTAATATCAATGTGTTTTGAAACTAAGGCCATTTGACCCGAGTACCATTCGGGGTTTTTAATTCTAGTTAATTAATTTCTTCGTTTCGTTGGCTAATTATTGAATTCTTGTTATTAATTTTGTATCCATGGCAAATACATGCATGTTTGACCATGGAATTAGCCAACACCTTATTTTTTTCATAATATTATTGTATTATTATGTGTATATGCAAAGCCGATGAAAACCTAGACCACTTGTGCCATGTGTTGTTGTGATTTGTCGTTGATTTCTTGTTTTTGGGGTTGCCATTGTTTCGGCTCTTTGTAATGTATTTCATTTTGGTTTTGCCATTGTTTGGGCATTTTTACAATAGATAGGAAGTAGATTAGTTGTATTTTACTTCATAAATTATGTAACCAAAGCTTGGAATGGAATGGCAAAAGAATGAAAGACTTAAGACCGAAGAATGGCTGCTGGACACAATACATGGGCCTACAACTTTCTAGTTTGGGCCGAAGCAAGAGGAGGACTCCTTCTCGATGTTTTGGGCCTCCAAAGACAGAAAAACTGGGCGGACATAATCTATATTCCATGTGCATAATGGGCTTTTACTTGCTCATGATCGTCTTGGAGCAAGTGGGAGCCCTCCGTGTGGTTGTGTATCATGTCCCTAGTTGACTCTTGGTTCTCGTGATGGCTCACGAGACCGAGCATAGGATTTTCATCGGTTGAGGCTTTGCATATTGTGGTTGTGTGTTTGTTTGGTTGCTTTTATATATGCTATGATTATATGTAAAACGCAAATTGTTTTCTAAAAACTTGAAACGAAACACAAACCAATTTAAACTAAGTCATATGATTTAGTTTAACTAAGTTTAAATTTGGATTTGAAACTTAAAATCATTGTTTTCTAAATAACACTTAAACTTGTTAAGCTTGTTTATTTATTTATTGTATTGTCCAAACTTAATTATAATCCACTTAGGATTTATATTAGTCTTGAAAATGGACAACTTGACACACATAAATTAAAACAATGATTAGACTTAAGTTAAGAAAAGTTTTTAACTTGTGCTACGAAGAATGAATGAATGCTTCTTTCGTACACTTTTTGATCCACATCAAATATTTTACCCGTCAAAATTTAAGTCATGCCATCCAATCGTTGAGAACACTTGCAATTACCTTTTGCCTATGCATGGGACCTAGGTTGAATTGTAACCCAAGGTGACTATTCTCTATGTGTGGGACCTAGATATATTCTCACACGTTCTCAAATTGGATGACTTAATCGAGTTAAGCGGTGAGACCTTGACACGAGGCAAAGATGGGACTAAACATGCCCACATGACACTAGTTGTTTGACACTAGATGTCATGAGTCCCATAAGGATCTAAGAGTTGTACATGTAATACAATTGGTGATTATCGTCTACCAATTGAATCTACTATTGCTAGCAGATCAACTGATGTGATAGTAGAAACACAATGTGGATCTTAGCCTTTTTTGTAAATTAATTGTTTTAAATTGTAAACATGGGGTAGTTAAATTACAAAAAGGATAATTATCGAAAATACTAAAATTAAACTTTGTAAATTCAATTAATGAATTAATGCAACACAAACCGTAAACAAGAGTTTGTTCTTTTCTTGTTAAAAGGACAAATTAAGTCGTTCTTTCCTTGTAAGAAAGAGACTTGTTCCTATCCTTTTTCTTTATGAGGAAAAGCCATAAAAGGACTATTTGAATTTTTCTAATTCTAATCAAACTCAAAGAACACCTACTCTAGAAATCATGATGTCTTGTAAAAGTCAAAACGGTTAAGTATGGTTACACATCTTATTCTTTCAAGGTTGTTTTATAACCCTAGTTTCGGTTTTGAAACATTGAAGAAATATAGGATATTTGGATAACTAGAGAACACGTTTTCTATAGCTACCAAACTAAAATGAATTCAAATATTTAGAAGACGGAAATATCAATAAACCGCAAAGTGGTAAAGGCAATTACAAGCATGATTACCGAGCAGTTTGTCTTAACCCAATGAACCTACTAAGGTCCTACATACCCTTGTGGTGAAGTGGACAAATTATGGAGGAAATGCATGCCTATTTTTAAGTTAAAATAGCAATGATGGCTAGCCCATCATCTATATGTTAGAACTTGATGCACTTCCTTGAATACCTAAGTACATGTTTACTAGTCAAAGTGACTCACATTAGCAATAATGTGTAGACATTCAAAGAAAAAGGAAAGTATCCAATCGCCACTCACTCTCCACTGGTGACGTAACACTTATAAATGTTGTCTAATCCAGTGGGAGCTACGTGATTATATTACTGGTGACGAAACACATGTAATGTTGTCTAATCCAGTGGGAGCTGTAAGCTTTATTACCTTGCAAGTTGCCCATCTTATTTCCAGATTGTCTTGAAATAATGCATTACTTTCCACATGTTAAGCATCATAGTTTATATAAGAACCATTGCATAAATTTTATAAGATAACTTGTCGCGTTCCTGAAATGTTATCTATAAACATGTTATGCATGATTCATCATTAAAACGATAAAGTTCTACATATCTATATTTTGATTTTGACTAAAAATCATATGTTATCTTAGACATTGTCATATTGCTCATACAAACAAATGAGCGTAGTGTTGTCTGTATACTCTCATGATGTTGTGCCATGCACAAGTGGGAGAAATCTTAATTGTGTGCAAGGTACAACATATAACAATATGACTAATGGTTTTTCTTGACTGCAAGGTAAGAAACTAAGATTCTACTAGGACTTCTTCACATAAAATGTATGTTGCCCTAAGTAGAAAAAATGTCAAGATAACATGAAAAGCTACTTCAACATATTCACTGAATTGTTTAGTAAATATGATTATGTTTTCTTGCAAAGTCATAATCATGAAGTATGAAATTAACTTGAATTTACTATTGAGGCCAAGTGTCGGCGCTCATAAATTACATTAGTTGAATATTCTTAGGTCTCTTGTAAAGACAGAAACATCAATTCCGTTAATTGTTGAAAGAATTATAACGTAAAGTAAGACGTTAATTTGTTATGTCTTGTTGTTAAGACATGTACACTTACGACGTGTAATATTAAATTTTTATGTTTTCTAGTCAAAACATACACATGAAGTAAAGTATGCAGTAGGCTAAAATTACTATTGATGTCATCTGGTTTGACTTTGTTGGCAGATATGTAAGCCAAAAAGTATAAGTTCATCTAATGAGTTGTGTGATGGTCTCACAACATCAGTCCTCATGGAATACCACAACTTTATGGTATGTCCATCATGGAAAATCAAACTCTATTGACATTGTTTGATCTTTGATGACTTAAACTGTTATACCTCCAAAGCTATCAAGGTTAGAAAATTGGATGTGCCATGTGTACACTCAATATGGTTCCAACCCTGAAGGAATTTAAGACACCATTGTATTATGGCATGGGATGAATCTCATTATGTCTTGATTGAAGTTCTGAATTTGTTAACTACCTAAGAGTAAGTAATTAACAAAGTAGAGTCAAGAACTAACGATGTATTTTGGATGTCCCACTTGAAAACAATTTATTGTTACTCAAGATGCTGAGTATCTAGAGATTAGTCTCTACTTACAAAAGCAAGTGGGAGCACCTTTAGATCTTGAAGTTATTCAAGAGAAACCTTCTGAGTACACTTGCTAATGTCATACTAAGGTTGAACATGCATATGTTAAACCATAGAATGATATCTCTCATTCATAAATCCGCAAGGATACCTCTTGCACCTGAATGATATAGTTTTTTTTATATCAATGCTAAGGGATATAAGTTGGAGGATCATAGTGAAGCTGCTAACTACAGAAATGCATTATTAGATATTGTATCTGATGAATAGCTCAAAACTATGAATGTTAAGATGCATTCCTTCAATGACAATCACTCATGGAGTTTGATTGATCTTTTACCAATCAGTTAGACTATGAGGTTAAGAATGAGTTTCTAGGTGAGAAGACTCAAAAGTACAAACTTGTACACACATTTAATGCACGCGTAGTAGAAGGAGTTTCACTCGTACTCAAGAAATTGACTATGATCAAATCTTCCTACCTACAAACATTAAATGTATAAAGATGATTAATTGTCATACCTGCCTTCATGTAAATGAAATATGACAATAGGATATCAAAACACTTTTCTTGTTGATTACCTTTGCGAGGACGATGAGTAATCAAAAGGGTTTATGAATCCATATAATCTTTATTATGTATACAAGATAAAATAATCCATGTGTGGATTAGATCATGCATCTAGGAGCAGAGATCTTAAGTTAATTATAAAATCATTAATTTGATTTTGATTAATAAGATTACTCCTAAGTACACTGATCGGTGTATTTTACATACACCTCATAGCATGTTAATTACGCATTGTTGCATTGTTATTTGTGGTTATACATGTACTTTGAGGGTGTTTTATGATTATATAGGTTATGCGCGAAGAGGAGATAAATTGGTGATATTACAAGTTTTATATGAAGAGATGAAAGTTTTGGACGTTGTTGCATTGTTTTGATCATAACTTTTTCGTCCGAACTTCGTTTCAAGTGATTAAAAAGGCCATGAAAGAGAGAGAGCTACGTACTCAAATAATAAAGTTCACGAAATATTAAAGTTGGCACGTTGATATTAATGTTTGAAAATGCAGCTCGTGGTTAAGTAAAACAAACACACTTGGGCCTGATGCTTATGAAAACAAAAGAGAGAAGTCCATTGTACTGGACCTTGTTGGACGGCAAGAAGAAAAGAAAAACAAAAAGGCCCTTGGACTGTTTTGGCTTGGCGTGGAGACAAAGAAAGAAAATAGGGTTTTATACTCTTTTATATATATTGGGAAGAGGAGGTGGACCCGATGGAGATTATTGAGCCGCTATTCTTTTTAACATCGTGAGCCAGAGATTCGAAAAACACAGTACGTGATGATGAAGCTACTAATCAGAACGGCGATGTTGTCTACAATTGTGATGTCCGGCTAAGCCTCTTGTAATCTCTCCCGGTAAAAGATATATTTGGTTTGATCATGTTTACGGATTTTATTTTATTTGTCAAACATTAATTCATCTGATTTTAATGCATATCTTTTATTTGATTTTAATATTTAATATAATTATTTGATTGAATAATTATGAGACATATTATTGCGAGTCAACGATTCGTGCCGAGCCTAATTAGTATAGGGGTTAAGACGGTCGTATGTTAAACATAATTTGTACCCATAATTGTTCACTTGAGTAATTATTAAATTAATTGATAAGATTATTGTAAGACATGTTATTGCTAGTCAACGAGTTGTGCCGAGTCCACTAGTTTAGGGATTAAGACGATTTGTGTGATAAACATAACTTGTGCCCAAAATTATCCTTTTCAATTAATAAAAACTATGTCTATGTGGTTTGAAGGCAAACATTAGAATTAATCCGTAACTTGATCATATCATTATATCTGGAGCCGGGAGGGATTGCTTTTTACTCAACTGTTTACACTCTTGCTTTTATTTGCTTATTTAATTTTTATTTGTTTATTTACTTTTTATTACTTATTTGCTTTCTAGTTAATCAGTAGTTTTATTATTAAGTATTAAACAAACCAAAACTTTTATTGATCAGTGATCACCCCAAAACTTAAATTAAAACCACATACTCCTCGTGGATACGATACCCGCTTGCCCTATCTAGTATAAGGTAATTAGGTTTATTTTTGATCGGTACAACGACATCGGTCAAATTTTGGCGCCGCTGCCGGGGAGTGAGTGCGCTTTTGGTTTAAGTTTTTGTTAATAGTTTAAAAAAAAAAAAAAAAAAAAAAAAAAAAAAAAAAAAAAAAATTTTCTTTTTCTTTTTCTCTTGTTTTGTTTGCTTGTTTGTTTTGTTGGTTGTGAGTGTGCAGGTTAGTGTATGCGCACGCGTAGATCGAGCTTCTATGGATTCATGTTGGACTTGTGGGAATCCATTTCATTCTTATGAAAATTGTCAGGAGAAAAAAGCATGTAGGAGGGAGCGAGTACTTGAGACATATGACTATCAATCTCAAAATGATGATTATGAGCATAACACATATCATGCTAATTACAATATTGAGATGGAAGATTACACGAGGTATCGAGGGGAATATGGTGGTCAATATTATCATCCTTCATATGAGATCTCGGGTTTCTTCGATCAACCACAGAGACCGACTCAACAATATGATCATCAAGGCCAAGGACAAGGTGATAACCATCTCTCGTATCTTGAACAAAAATTGGATAAGCTCATTTCAATGATAGAATCCAACATAGAGGAACATCAAAGATACGTTAGTATTGCAGCTTTTGAGACACATGTGGATCCATTGGCAGATCAATTTAATAGGAAAGAAACATATGAATCTCAAGGCGTCACCATATTTGATTTTGATGATGAAGATGAAGATGAAGAAGACGAATATAATACTAATGCTCATAACAATTCATTAGATAATCTCATTTTTCCGGTTAAAGATGATCGTGAAGAATTGGTTCGTCCTAAAGTTGGGGAGGGAGTTGTGGAGACTAATACCACACCTTATCTCCCAACTTTAAATGAAACAACACTTTCATCAGTTGAGGATACAAAATCAAATGAAGTTAAGGACTCTTTGGCTCTTTCACCATATGAAGATGAGTGTTCAAATTCATTGAAAGAACAACAATATCTCAATGAGGAAGAAGTCGAAGGCCCCCGTATCGACCCAAACCCACCACATGTGCTTCAAGTATTAATCAAGAATTTTGGTATGGGTGACTCAACTTATACCAAGGGGAAAGCACAAGCAAGGTTGTTACTAATAGAAAATCATTATGCTTTTGAGTGGTGTAACAAGAACTCTAGCAAGGCACTCCTGCATATTATTCTTGAGCAAGTTCATAGGAAAGCACGAGTAGGAGTTCGTAAGTTGAGAGAACCCCTGCGCAAAGAAGAGAAGAACTTTCATGGAGTGCCAAATTGTGGTAAGTTGATCAAGGATGCAAGCAAGAAGGCCCGTGTGAAACAGGTTCGTAGTGCATCCAGCTGAAGAAAAAGGAAAAGACGAGTATGGGTTTCAAAGCATAAACACTTCTTATGCATAAGGGAAACTAATATTCATAAAGTGTTTGAAAAGAGGGATATGGCATGGACCCGTAAAGTTTCATTGCATCTAGGTAACTCGTTTGGTAAATGTTCCATCATACCACCATGAAACTAATACCAAGTGTTGTCGGGCTGACGACGGTAAACTTAGCGCTTCGCGGGAGGCAACCCGTGGGTTGTAGTGTGTGTTATGTTCTTTCTAATTTATGTTTCTTTTTATTTTCTTATTTTTGTGTGTGTTAAAAACTTTGTGGGTGTGTTCACTACAAACCCTCACGAGACTAAACTCGTCCACTCGGGCTACCGAGTGGTTTAAAAGGCTTGTTGCATACGCTAAATGCAACCGTGATTCCTACGAAAGTGAGTTGGGTTTTTGTGTTGTGTGAGTTTGTCAAAGTGATTTTTAACCAAAATTTCAACTTAAAGTTTTTGCATTGGGATAATGCAATGCTTTAAGTTGGGGAGGGGGTGTCACATGTGTTACATGTTTTTTGTGTGAAATTGTGGTTAAAATGGGTCAAAATGTGATTTTTGAAAAAAAAAAAAAAAAAAAAAAAAATTGAAATCACATTATAAGAGTTATGTGCTAATTGGATGTGAAAGTTTTTTCTACATATATTTGTTGAGTGTTTGCAGATTCTAAAGATTAGCTTGTGGATGATTTATTGAAGCAAACTAGAAGATCCAGCCATGATTATAAGATTCTAAAGATTAGCTTGTGGATGATTTATTGAAGCAAACTAGAAGATCCAGCCATGATTATAAGGTGCACCCGATTCCATTGTATAATATGGTTATAAAATTAATTTGATGTTTTGCATGTAATTAGGCATATTCATATTTAGTAGATGATCAAACCATACCCGATTGAATTTGCCCACTTACTTTTGCTTAGAACGGGAAGGAAGTAAAATAATATAATATGAAATATAATAATGTAATAGTTGGGTTAGGACACATAAATTGATCTTATCCGGCTTGTCACCCGCGCACGGTGGCCATAGAAAAAAGCTGGAGAACTGTCATAATTATTGGTGGTAGTCATATGCTGGGCTTGCCTATCTGATTCGTCACCCGCGCAAGGTGATATTTTAGTTGTTAGCATGGGTCAGACGCCAATTATTATGATGGAAAGAGAAAAAGGAGATCTACCTATATTTGAAGGAGATGCGGCGCATCTAAATACTAGATGCGCCGCATCTCCTTCAAATACAGGTAGATCTCCTTTTTCTCTTTCCGTGGCCGCTTGAATCACCTAAAACGGAGTCCGGATGAAGATTTTATGGCCAAAATACGAAAGCATCTTCAAGTGTCGACTTGTAATCTTGACTTCTTCATTAAGCTTCTAATCTCCACTTGATTTCTTGGTAAGGATTGTGTATGGCCGATACGGCGCATCGGATTGGTCCGATGCGGCGTATCTGGAGTAGAACAAGTTGGTTCTTCTTCGTTGACCAAAGTTTCATATGCGACGCATGATAAAATCAGATGCGGCGCATGCTTCAAAGTCAGGCAATGGTCTTTAATCTCTTCAATTCAGCAGACTTTTCCAAATTGATTCATTTTGCTCCAATTTCCGTCCAAAATCATTAACCTTCACCTAATGCTTGTTTATAACTGAGAATTACAAAAGTAAACGATTAAGTATCAATTCTCATACAAAGTGATATAAAACAAGTCAATAACATAGGATAAATGATGCTAATAATATGTCGTTATTTGATGTCATCAAATATCCCCCCACTTGAACTTTACTTGTCCTCAAGTAAACCTTAGATTAAAACTTATGAAAATGTATCCTAAAAGATATTAGGATGTATTTTTATAATCAAGCACTTATTCGTTTTATCATAATTGCACAACCAAACACCTCACGAAATAGGAAAATGAAATCACTGAAATCACTCAACTAATCTATGTGGTAACATTTTAGTAATTCGCTCAATTGCTCGGTCGTGACGAGTATTCTGTCATAAGCTTGGCCATAATACACATCTCCTACACTAAAGCCAAGGAATAACAAGTCTAAAGCGGTAAAAAGGGTTTGTTGGTTAAGGGTTAATCATTCTCCTTAATCTCTATCGATCTCAAATTTCAGAAAAGGCGACAAAATCACAAATACATGATCGAATCCACGAACACGATACTTGCAATTGCTCAAATCCTTAACTCGAATAGGCTAAAGATAGGACCAAGTAATCTTCACCAATAATATTATATTAAAAAGGGCGACAAAATCATAAATACATAGCCGAATCCACGACTACGATACCTAAGATTGCTCAAATCCCTAATCTCAATAAATCAAAGGTTTTGATAAAGAATAATATAGGGTATGGATAATATTTGGGATACAAATTGGTGTAAAATGAAAAATAAACAAAACAGATAAATTAAAATCCTAAGTGTGGTTAATCACTTTTTTTTAGGTCTATAATAAACTACCAAGTTTTAAATTTATTTTTTGCCGAACTAACCTATAGACTCTAAACACTAACGAACAGTGTACCCGGTCAATGTAGATAGTTTCTAGGTAAGCAAGGGTCGTTCACTAGGAGTGAGATTTCTAATATACTAATTCTAGAGGTATTCGACTCTCCTAAACTAACGTAAGGGGGGGGGGGGTTCAGCCTAAGAGACTGGCACGGGTTTGGTTTTATTCTAACTAAACTAAGATAAACAAACAATACAAGTATGAAGACACCAAAGATAGGAAGAACGGGTTAGCCAAGTCTAATCCATTTTATAGTTATACATGCTTATGTCTACTTGTTTTAATTCATTCAATTGTTAATCGGCATATCAATTACGAAATTCTGTCACAATTAAGTAACTAGCCCTCGGGGCGGATATGACGAAAGATCATAGTGACTCGTCTAGCATCAATACTAACTTATTGCTTTAAACCATCTAACCTAGTTCGGTATTACACGCTACTAGTCCTATTAGGTTGTAGACACATTCCGTTTATGCCAAACAATGATTCCTAATAGAGATTCGGGTTAACACGCATATAACTCAACCAAAGCAACCACAATTACAGGTAGTTAAGTCACATCAATTAAAGTTATAAGGATCATAACCTAGTTACTAATAAAACTTCATAAACATGGCTAACACCTAAGGGTGTTAGCCCATAATCTCTGTAACAAAGTACATAAACATAATCATAACGAATAAAGTATGAAACATAATGAATACGATACGCTAACCGAATGATTAAGTAATATAACAATGATTAGAGATGTTCTTCAAGGATGATTAGGTCTTCAATATTGATCTTCTACTGTTTGGAGAGGCTTTGATCGTCTGGGAATGCCCCTAAGGGTTCCCAAAGATGCCCAAATTCGTTAATGAGTTCGGTATTTATAGATTCTGAAATCTGGGTCGATACGGCGCATCTATAGAGTTAGATGCGCCGCATCTATAAGTAAACGTAGCCTCCAAGTCTGAAACTGACCCAATATGGCGCATCTAAATACCAGATGCGCCTCATCTCCCAATACGGCGCATCTAAATACTAGATGCGCCGCATCTCCTTCAAATACAGGTAGATCTCCTTTTTCTCTTTCCGTGGCCGCTTGAATCACCTAAAACGGAGTCCGGATGAAGATTTTATGGCCAAAATACGAAAGCATCTTCAAGTGTCGACTTGTAATCTTGACTTCTTCATTAAGCTTCTAATCTCCACTTGATTTCTTGGTAAGGATTGTGTATGGCCGATACGGCGCATCGGATTGGTCCGATGCGGCGTATCTGGAGTAGAACAAGTTGGTTCTTCTTCGTTGACCAAAGTTTCATATGCGACGCATGATAAAATCAGATGCGGCACATGCTTCAAAGTCAGGCAATGGTATTTAATCTCTTCAATTCAGCAGACTTTTCCAACTTGATTCATTTTGCTTCAATTTCCGTCCGAAATCATTAACTTTCACCCAATGCTTGTTTATAACTGAGAATTACAAAAGTAAACGATTAAGTATCAATTCTCATATAAAGTGATATAAAACAAGTCAATAACATAGGATAAATGATGCTAATAATATGTCGTTATTTGATGTCATCAAATATCCCCCCACTTGAACTTTACTTGTCCTCAAGTAAACCTTAGATTAAAACTTATGAAAATGTATCCTAAAAGATATTAGGATGTATTTTTATAATTAAGCACTTATTCGTTTTATCATAATTGCACAACCAAACACCTCACGAAATAGGAAAATGAAATCACTGAAATCACTCAACTAATCTATGTGGTAACATTTTAGTAATTCGCTCAATTGCTCGGTCGTGACGAGTATTCTGTCATAAGCTTGGCCATAATACACATCTCCTCCACTAAAGCCAAGGAATAACAAGTCTAAAGCGGTAAAAAGGGTTTGTTGGTTAAGGGTTAATCATTCTCCTTAATCTCTATTGATCTCAAATTCCAGAAAAGGCGACAAAATCACAAATACATGATCGAATCCACGAACACGATACTTGCAATTGCTCAAATCCTTAACTCGAATAGGCTAAAGATAGGACCAAGTAATCTTCACCAATAATATTATATCAAAAAGGGCGACAAAATCATAAATACATAGCCGAATCCACGACTACGATACCTAAGATTGCTCAAATCCCTAATCTCAATAAATCAAAGGTTTTGATAAAGAATAATATAGGGTATGGATAATATTTGGGATACAAATTGGTGTAAAATGAAAAATAAACAAAACAGATAAATTAAAATCCTAAGTGTGGTTAATCACTTTCCCAACCATCCCATGAATAAGACTCATATCATTGACTAACTCACGCTTTAACACTTGAAACACACGCTTTAGGTAGACACGAATTATACTCAACAAGATCTTAATCAAAGAATAAACCTTAGTTGGCATTCCCATAACTGCCAACTCCCATTCAATCCATAGATATAGTATACAACAATTAGTGGTGATATCGACCACTTAATACAAAATTTTACATAAGTTGGTTAAATCAAACATCCAACTTTTTTTTTTTTTCTTTTTTTCTTTTCTATTTTTTTTCGATTTTTTTTTTTTTTTTTTTTTTTTTTTTTTTTAATCAAGAACATAACATAGATGTGTAAAATTTCACCACATCACTATAATGATAATTCTGGATAATTTTTCCATACTTTTCATGACTTCAGAAATAACGGCAATAGTGAAAGTAGTAAACACACGAAAAATAAACTCAAAGAAATACAATATTTACTTTCACTCCAATTGCATTGTGCAATTTCCCGGCCTAACCATAGATAATGAATTACGCACGCGAACACAGGTAATGTAAGGAAACACACTTTGCCTAAAACAATTAACCAACCACGGATTTTAATCTACAGGGTAGGCTAAGGTGTAAGGGTGTAACGAAACATTATAATAAAGGTGTAAGAAACGAAATGAATGGCTCTGAGTGTTTTTCTAGGGGTATCTTACTCTAAAAGTGAGAGTAACAGAAGGGTTTATACGGGGGTTAACTAACCAGTGTAGTTAGTTAATAACACATAACATTTATAGGCTTTTTGGGTGTAATCCTAGAAATTTACCAAGTTAGACAAGTCACTCCAATTATATCAATAATACTCATTATGGTGGTCTCGAATAGTATACAAGGGTTCTAAAGTTTACAAGTCACCGGCACACTCATAGATTTGTGAATTTTGATAAGTTCACAATTTTTTTGAAAATAAGGTTATGTGTGCAGCTATGCAACTTAGATTAAACAAAAACATGCTAAAAAAAATTTTAAATTTTTATAATTAAGCATAGATTAAAGCATATTTTTGAAAAATTAAGGACAAGTAACGTTCTAATTCTCCATCCCCCCACTTAAGTTAAACAACGTCCTCGTTGTTTGTATTTGAAATTAAAAACAAGAGATAGAAAGAATTAGAATGGAGAACTCCCCTGAGATTTGCTCGGTATGATCTTCCAATGTAAGTGTGCGAGCGTATAAAATGCGGGAGTCCATCAACATCTTCAATATTCCGGACCTGTAAAAATATAGAGACCACAAGAAAAACAAATCTCGAGAAACATCTCATTAATCATCGGTTAGAAAACGATAAACAAAAGAAAAACAAAGAACTGTATTCAATTCTGGCAGGTCGATACGCCGTATCTAAAAAGATAGATACGCCGCATTGATGTCAGCAAAACAGTTCGGACTAAAGTATTCCAGATGATTCGATACGCCGTATCCATAGGGGTTGGATACGCCGCATCGAAGGCCTGGGACAGACTCGACAGAAAATTAAATTGACATAAATTAAAAGATAAGCATGGGTTGCCTCCCACGAAGCGCTTGTTTTTGTTCGAGTCACGAGCCTGACTGCACCCTAATTTTTGGATTGTCAATCTTAATTATTACCTGAGAGATAAACAACCAAGAAAACTAGCAGTAACCAGGACATTTTTTTTATTTTTATTTTTTTTTTATTTTTTATTTATTTATTTTTTTTATAAAATTTAAACACACACAAAAGATTAAAAAAAACGAAAAATATTTTTGGGGTCACGAAAAATCGATACGCCGTATCTAACAGACAATAGATACGCCGTATCGACATAAGTTAATACGCCGTATCCAACAGACAATGGATACGCCGTATTATCTTCCTGCAACATTTTTTTATAAAAAATTTAAAAGCAATTTTTTATTTTTTTTTTGGCCACAGAACAACAATGCGTCGCATTCACAGACAAGAATGTGCCGAATTGAAACCAGAAAGATGCGCCGTATTCACAGACAAGAATACGCCGTATCTCCCTTCTGAGACAGACACACAGAACATAAACAAACTAACAGGTAAACAAAACAAACACAAACATAAAAATACCAATAAAACTAGTAAAAAGATAAATTCACTCCCCGGCAGCGGCGCCAAAAACTTGATGTGTTTTTTTTTTAGGTCTATAATAAACTACCAAGTTTTAAATTTATATTTTGCCGAACTAACCTATAGACTCTAAACACTAACGAGCAGTGTACCCGGTCAATGTAGATAGTTTCTAGGTAAGCAAGGGTCGTTCACTTGGAGTGAGATTTCTAATATACTAATTCTAGAGGTATTCGACTCTCCTAAACTAACGTAAGGGGGGGTTCAGCCTGAGAGACTGGCACGGGTTTGGTTTTATTCTAACTAAACTAAGATAAACAAACAATACAAGTATGAAGACACCAAAGATAGGAAGAATGGGTTAGCCAAGTCTAATCCATTTTATAGTTATACATGCTTATGTCTACTTGTTTTAATTCATTCAATTGTTAATCGGCATATCAATTACGAAATTCTGTCACAATTAAGTAACTAGCCCTCGGGGCGGATATGACGAAAGATCATAGTGACTCGTCTAGCATCAATACTAACTTATTGCTTTAAACCATCTAACCTAGTTCGGTATTACACGCTACTAGTCCTATTAGGTTGTAGACATGTTCCGTTTATGCCAAACAATGATTCCTAATAGAGATTCAGGTTAACACGCATATAACTCAACCTAAGCAACCACAATTACAGGTAGTTAAGTCACATCAATTAAAGTTATAAGGATCATAACCTAGTTACATAGACTTCTACTAGTTATAAGCAATAAACGAGTTTTTATCGACAAGCACCCAATCCAATAACAAAGCAAACACATCGACAAAATCATAAAAACTAATAAAACTTCATAAACATGGCTAACACCTAAGGGTGTTAGCCCATAATCTCTGTAACAAAGTACATAAACATAATCATAACGAATAAAGTATGAAACATAATGAATACGATACGCTAACCGAATGATTAAGTAATATAACAATGATTAGAGATGTTCTTCAAGGATGATTAGGTCTTCAATATTGATCTTCTACTGTTTGGAGAGGCTTTGATCGTCTGGGAATGCCCCTAAGGGTTCCCAAAGATGCCCTAATTCGTTAATGAGTTCGGTATTTATAGATTCTGAAATCTGGGTCGATACGGCGCATCTAGAGAGTTAGATGCGCCGCATCTATAAGTAAACGTAGCCTCCAAGTCTGAAACTGACCCGATACGGCGCATCTAAAGACCAGATGCGCCTCATCTCCCAATACGGCGCATCTAAGGACCAGATGCGCCGCATCTCCTTCAGATACAGGTAGATCTCCTTTTTCTCTTTCCGTGGCCGCTTGAATCACCTAAAACGGAGTCCGGATGAAGATTTTATGGCCAAAATACGAAAGCATCTTCAAGTGTCGACTTGTAATCTTGACTTCTTCATTAAGCTTCTAATCTTCACTTGATTTCTTGGTAAGGATTGTGTATGGCCGATACGGCGCATCGGATTGGTCCGATGCGGCGTATCTGGAGTAGAACAAGTTGGTTCTTCTTCGTTGACCAAAGTTTCATATGCGACGCATGATAAAATCAGATGCGGCGCATGCTTCAAAGTCAGGCAATGGTCTTTAATCTCTTCAATTCAGCAGACTTTTCCAACTTGATTCATTTTGCTCCAATTTTCGTCCGAAATCATTAACCTTCACCTAATGCTTGTTTATAACTGAGAATTACAAAAGTAAACGATTAAGTATCAATTCTCATACAAAGTGATATAAAACAAGTCAATAACATAGGATAAATGATGCTAATAATATGTCGTTATTTGATGTCATCAAATAAGTACATATTATTAGCATCATTATCCCGTTTATATTGCTCATTTTATACTATTATGTGTGAGATTTGGTACTTAATCATTTACTTTTGTAAATCTCAGTAATATCGGAGCAATTGGAGAAAGTTATGGAAAAAGATGTGTTTTGGAGCAAAAACGAAGATATTGAAGAATGCCTACTGATCAGACACTCAATATGGCGTATCAACGCTAATTAAATACGCCGTATCCATATACTTAGAAGAGTTCAAGACCTTGCCTGACTTTGATGCATACGGCGTATCCATCTTTGGGAATACGCCGTATATGAAACTTGGTCGATTTGAAGAATACGGCGTATCGGATTCTATGAATACGCCGTATAGAAGCCCTAGATATTTGAAGACCAAGACGGGATTACATCGAATGCGGCGCATCCTATCCTTGAGATACGTCGTATATGAGCCTTAACCGATAAATCAAGTGAAAAATCGAAGCCAAATGAAGAAATAATGTTTACGTAACAACTTTAGAAGATGCTTCACTGTTTTGGTCATAAAATCTTCATCCGGACTCCGTTTTAGTTGATTCAAGCGGCCACGCGAAGAGAAAAAGAAAATCTATCTGATTCTGAAGGAGATGCGGCGCATAGGATTTCTAGATGCGCCGTATCGGGGTCGGAACAGAAGCAGACTAATTTTTGGTAAACTTGGAGGCTACTCTTCCTTACCCCTATAAATACCACAGCCCTATGGACGATTGAAGGGGAGGAGAGGATCATTAGAATAACCATTATCAGTTGGGGACACCCCCAACTCGTCCCCAACACCTCCTCGAAGATCGATGAAGAACATCTCAATACTTAACTTCATGTATCATTCGGTTAGCATAAGTATTTTATTCATGAATTCTCTATGTTTATTCGCAATGTATACTCTATCTTTTACAGAGATTAAGGGCTAACACCCTTAGGTGTTAGTCATTTTTATGAAGTTTTATTAGTTTTTATGCTTGTGTTGATGTGTTTACTTTGTTATTGGATTGGGTGCTTATCGATAAAAACTCGTTTATTGCTTATAACTAGTAAAAGTCTATGTAACTAGATTATGATCTTATTGGTTTAATTGCTGTAATTTAACTATCTGTAATTGTGGTTACTTTAATTGATCATAAGTGTAGTAATCCGAATCCTATATAGACGGCTTAGAGGGAACACACCGGAACCGTGCCTCATGCCACTATTAGGACTAGTAGCGCGTAATGCCAAACTAGGTTAGACGGTTTAAAGCAATAAGTTAGTATTGATGCTAGATAGGTCACTATGATCATGTCCTCTTTCCCACCACGATGGTAGGTTATTTAATCGTGACAGGATTGATAATCGGATTGGCGGCAAAACAATTGAATGAATTAAAACAAGTAGACATAAGCTTATATAACTATAAAATGGATTAGACTTGGCTAACCCGTTCTTCCTATCTATCTTCATCTATCTTTAATTTGCTTTTAATTAGTTTAATATTTATTTTCTCGTATTTAGTTTAATTAAACACACAAAATCGTGATAGCCTCTCAGGCTAAAACCCCAAAAATATTTACTTGCTTTCTAGGTTAGTTAGTTTAGTAATTAGAATACCTTTAGATCACTTTAGCTTCGCTCCTCGTGAACGACCCTTGCTTACCTAAAAACTATCTACATTGATCGGGTACACTGCTCGTGAGTGTTTAGAGTCTATAGGTTAGTTCGGCAATAAATAAATTTAAAACTTGGTAGATTTTTATAGACCTAAATAAAACACATCAAGTTTTTGGCGCCGCTGCCGGGGAGTGATTGTTTTAATTTGATTTATTGGTATTTTAGTTAGTTTTATTTGTTTATGTGTGTTTGTTTCTGTGTTTCTGTCTCAGAGAGGCAATACGGCGTATCCTTGTTTGTGGATGCGACGTATCTGTCTTATATCAATACGGCGTATACAGGTCAATTGAACACGGCGTATTGATGTTCTGTGACCAAATTTTTTTTTAGTTTGTGTGATTTTGTGTTAAAATTTAAAAAAAAAAAAAAATAAAAAAAAAACTGTTACAGGAAGATAATACGGCGCATCTATTGTCTGTTAGATACGGCGTATTAACTTGTGTCGAATACGGCGTATCCATTGTCTGTTGGATACGGCGCATCGATCTTCTGTGACCCCAAAAATATTTTTCTCTTTTATTTTTTTTGTGTTTATTTAATTTTCATTACTTTAGGTTTTATTTTTTTTGTTTGTACTGCTGTTCTTGGTTGTTTGTCTTTCAGGTAATAATGAAGATGGACGATCCGGACATCACTATCACCCGCACTTGATTTCAAGTGGGGGGAAAACACCCTATTACACAGTAAATAAGGGTGGAGTCAGGCTCGTGACTTGAACAAAAACAAGCGCTTCGTGGTAGGCAACCCATGCTTATCTTTTAATTTATGTCAATTTAATTTTCTGTCGAGTCTGTCCCAGGCCTTCGATGCGGCGTATCCAACCCTATGGATACAGCGTATCGAATCATCTGGAATACTTTAGTCCGAACTGTTTTGCTGACATCAATGCGGCGTATCTATCTTTTTAGATACGGCGTATCGACCTGCCAGAATTGAATACAGTTCTTTGTTTTTCTTTTGTTTATCGTTTTCTAACCGATGATTAATGAGATGTTTCTCGAGATTTGTTTTTCCTGTGGTCTCTATATTTTTACAGGTCCGGAATATTGAAGATGTTGATGGACTCCCGCATTTTATACGCTCGCACACTTACATTGGAAGATCATACCGAGCAAATCTCAGGGGAGTTCTCCGTTCTAATTCTTTCTATCTCTTGTTTTTAATTTTAAATACAAACAACGAGGATGTTGTTTAACTTAAGTGGGGGGGATGGAGAATTAGAACGTTACTTGTCCTAAATTTTCAAAAATATGCTTTAATCTATGCTTAATTATCAAAATTTAATTTTTTTTAGCATGTTTTTGTTTAATCAAAGTTGCATAGCTGCACACATAACCTTATTTTCAAAAATTGTGAATTTATCAAAACTCACAAATCTATGAGTGTGCCGGTGACTTGTAGACTTTAGAACTTGGCTTGTATACTATTCGAGACCACCATAATAAGTATTATTTATATAATTGGAATGACTTGTCTAAATTGGTAAATTTCTAGGATTATACCCAAATAGCCTTTATATGTTATGTGTTATTAGCTAACTACACTGGTTAGTTAACCCCCGTATAAACCCTTTGTTACTCTCATTTTTAGAGTAAGATACCCCTAGAAAAACACTCAGAGCCATTCCTTTCGTTTCTTACACCTTTGTTAAAATGTTTCGTTACACCCTTACACCTTAGCCTACCCTGTAGATTAAAATCCGTGGTTGGTTAATTGCTTTAGGCAAAGTGTGTTTCCTTACAATTACCTGTGTTCGCTTGCGTAATTCATTATCTTTGGTTAGGTCGGGAAATTGCACAATGCAATTGGAGTGAAAGTAAATATTGTATATCTTTGAGTTTATTTTTCGTGTGTTTACTACTTTCACTATTACCGTTATTTCTGAAGTTATGAAAAGTATGGAAAAATTATCCAGAATTATCATTATAGTGAAGTGGTGAAATTTTACACATCTATGTATATGTTTCAAGTTAAAAAAAAAAAAAAAAAAAAAAAAAAAAAAAAAAAAAAAAAAGAGAAAAATAAGAAAAGAAAAAGAAAGAAGAAAGTTGGAAGTTTGTTAAACAAACAATGTAAAGTTATGTAAGTGGTTCATATGGCTACTATTTGTTGTATATTATATTTATGGATTGAATGGGAGTTGGCCGTTATGGGAACGCCAACTAAGGATATTCTTTGATTGAGATCTTGTTGAGTATAATTCGTGTCTACCTAAAGCGTGTGTTTCAAGTGTTAAAGCGTGAGTTATTCAATGATATGAGTCTTATTCATGGGATGGTTGGGATAGTGATTAACCACACTTAGGATTTTAATTTATTTGTTTTGTTTATTTTTCATTTTACACCAATTTATATCCCAAATATTATCCATACCCTATATTATTCTTTATCCAAACCTTTGATTTATTGAGATTAGGGATTTGAGCAATCTTAAGTATCGTAGTCGTGGATTCGGCTATGTATTTATGATTTTGTCGCCCTTTTTGATATAATATTATTGGTAAAGATTAAAAAGAATGATTAACCCTTAACCAACAAACCCCTTTTTACCGCTTTAGACTTGTTATTCCTTGGCTTTAGTGGGGGAGATGTGTATACTTGCCAAGCTTATGATAGAATATTCGTCACGACTGGACAGTTAAACGATTAGATTTGCTTTTATCAAAATATTTTATTTTATTTCTAATTCGTTAAGTGTTTGGTTGTGTGATTATGATAAAACGAATACATGCTTAAATATAAAAATACATCCTATTTAGGATACATTTTCATAAGTTTAAATCTAAGGTTTACTTGAGGACAAGTAAAGTTCAAGTGGGGGGATATTTGATGACATCAAATAAGTACATATTATTAGCATCATTATCCCGTTTATATTGCTCATTTTATACTATTATGTGTGAGATTTGGTACTTAATCATTTACTTTTGTAAATCTCAGTAATATCGGAGCAATTGGAGAAAGTTATGGAAAAAGATGTGTTTTGGAGCAAAAACGAAGATATTGAAGAATGCCTACTGATCAGACACTCAATACGGCGTATCAACGCTAATTAGATATGCCGTATCCATATACTTAGAAGAGTTCAAGACCTTGCCTGACTTTGATGCATACGGCGTATCCATCTTTGGGAATACGCCGTATATGAAACTTGGTCGATTTGAAGAATACGGCGTATCGGATTCTATGAATACGCCGTATAGAAGCCCTAGATATTTGAAGACCAAGACGGGATTACATCGAATGCGGCGCATCCTATCCTTGAGATACGTCGTATATGAGCCTTAACCGATAAATCAAGTGAAGAATCGAAGCCAAATGAAGAAATAATGTTTACGTAACAACTTTAGAAGATGCTTCACTGTTTTGGTCATAAAATCTTCATCCGGACTCCGTTTTAGTTGATTCAAGCGGCCACGCGAAGAGAAAAAGAAAATCTATCTGATTCTGAAGGAGATGCGGCGCATAGGATTTCTAGATGCGCCGTATCGGGGTCGGAACAGCAGCAGACTAATTTTTGGTAAACTTGGAGGCTACTCTTCCTTACCCCTATAAATACCACAGCCCTATGGACGATTGAAGGGGAGGAGAGGATCATTAGAATAACCATTATCAGTTGGGGACACCCCAACTCGTCCCCAACACCTCCTCGAAGATCGATGAAGAACATCTCAATACTTAACGTCATGTATCATTCGGTTAGCATAAGTATTTTATTCATGAATTCTCTATGTTTATTCGCAATGTATACTCTATCTTTTACAGAGATTAAGGGCTAACACCCTTAGGTGTTAGTCATTTTTATGAAGTTTTATTAGTTTTTATGCTTGTGTTGATGTGTTTACTTTGTTATTGGATTGGGTGCTTATCGATAAAAACTCGTTTATTGCTTATAACTAGTAAAAGTCTATGTAACTAGATTATGATCTTATTGGTTTAATTGCTGTAATTTAACTATCTGTAATTGTGGTTACTTTAATTGATCATAAGTGTAGTAATCCGAATCCTATATAGACGGCTTAGAGGGAACACACCGGAACCGTGCCTCATGCCACTATTAGGACTAGTAGCGCGTAATGCCAAACTAGGTTAGACGGTTTAAAGCAATAAGTTAGTATTGATGCTAGATAGGTCACTATGATCATGTCCTCTTTCCCACCATGATGGTAGGTTATTTAATCGTGACAGGATTGATAATCGGATTGGCGGCAAAACAATTGAATGAATTAAAACAAGTAGACATAAGCTTATATAACTATAAAATGGATTAGACTTGGCTAACCCGTTCTTCCTATCTATCTTCATCTATCTTTAATTTGCTTTTAATTAGTTTAATATTTATTTTCTCGTATTTAGTTTAATTAAACACACAAAATCGTGATAGCCTCTCAGGCTAAAACCCCAAAAATATTTACTTACTTTCTAGGTTAGTTAGTTTAGTAATTAGAATACCTTTAGATCACTTTAGCTTCGCTCCTAGTGAACGACCCTTTCTTACCTAAAAACTATCTACATTGATCGGGTACACTGCTCGTGAGTGTTTAGAGTCTATAGGTTAGTTCGGCAATAAATAAATTTAAAACTTGGTAGATTTTTATAGACCTAAATAAAACACATCAAGTTTTTGGAACTCTTCTTACCGCATCTATTTGATGCGTATGCGTGTCGCGTGTTTTACTATATTATTAAAACTGCTAAACCAATTCCGACACGCATCAGCTCTTGTATCTTTGATTTGGGTGTGTCTTGTGCTCCTCATACATAATATAGTAAAACAAGTAAAAAACTTGATGCGTATGCGTGTCGTTGCGGTTTAGCAGTTTTAATGCCTACTCAAGTTTTAAATTTATATTTAGCCGACTTATCAATAACACACACACTTAACGAGCAGTGTACCCGGTCAGTATGAATATAATGGTAAGTAGAGTGTCGATTACTAAGAGTGGAACGTATTATCTAGTTATTCTAATCAGTATTTTAATATATTAAGTTAGCTATACAATCTAATCTAACGCAAAGGGGGTTCAGCCTGAGAGACTGGCACGATTTGGTTGCAATTAAATAATAAACTAAACCAATAGGCACGAATCAGCAAGTAGCACACACGTACACAGATAGATACTCGAGACAATAAGAGGGCTGTCCTTATGATAAGTAGTTTGTCACTTGTTTTATTGCTAGTGTTATATGAAGTGTATAGTTCGATGCAACGCACCGAGATTAAGTCCTTTCTCGTTGGTTCTAATCTTATCGGCGAGTAAACCCTTAATGATTACTTATGACTATCCTTTTTATCTTTCTCCTACTTTTCTACAGACCATAGAATGCATAGGCGATCTAATAAACAGGCGAGGGCAGAGGCATGGCGACCCGATCAACGCTCAGCTAGCCACAGAGGTTATCAATGCACTAATAAAAGTCACCAATGACACTAACATATAAACTTTAATTGATGAGAAAGCAGTTTTAAGGGAGTGCAACCTTTCCGTTGTCACATTACACAAAATCACAAATACATGATCGAATCCACGAACACGATACTTGCAATTGCTCAAATCCTTAACTCGAATACGCTAAAGATATGTCCAAACTTCACCAATAATAATATATCAAAAAGGGCGACAAAATCATAAATACATAACCGAATCCACGACTACGATACTTAAGATTGCTCAAATCCCTAATCTCAATAAATCAAAGATTTGGTTGGATAAAGAATAATAGGGTATGGATAATTTTTGGGATATAAATTGGTGTAAAATGAAAAATAAACAAAACAAATAAATTAAAATCCTAAGTGTGGTTAATCACTATCCCAACCATCCCATGAATAAGACTCATATCATTGAATAACTCACGCTTTAACACTTGAAACACACGCTTTAGGTAGACACGAATTATACTCAACAAGATCTTAATCAAAGAATAAACCTTAGTTGACGTTCCCATAACTGCCAACTCCCATTTCAATCCATAAATATATAACAACTAGTGGTGATATCGACCACTTACATAACTTTACATAAGTTGGTTTAATCAAACATCCAACTCTTCTTTTTCTTTTTCTTTTCTCATTTTTTCGATTTTTTTTTTTTTTTTTTACTAACATAAACATAGATGTGTAAAATTTCACCACATCACTAAAACAATAATTCTGGATAATTTTTCCATACTTTTCATAACTTCAGAAATAACGGTAATAGTGAAAGTAGTAAACACACGAAAAATAAACTCAAAGGTATACAATATTTACTTTCACTCCAATTGCATTGTGCAATTTCCCGACCTAACCATAGATAATGAATTACGCACACGAACACAGGTAATGTAAGGAAACACACTTTGCCTATAGCAATTAACCAACCACGGACTTTAATCTACAGGGTAGGCTAAGGTGTAAGGGTGTAACGAAACATTTTAACAAAGGTGTAAGAAAAGAAAAGAATGGCTCTGAGTGTTTTTCTAGGGGTATCTTACTCTAAAAATGAGAGTAACAAAAGGGTTTATACGGGGGTTAACTAACCAGTGTAGTTAGCTAATAACACATAACATATAAAGGCTATTTGGGTGTAATCCTAGAAATTTACCAATTTAGACAAGTCATTCCAATTATATAAATAATACTTATTATGGTGGTCTCGAATAGTATACAAGCCAAGTTCTAAAGTTTACAAGTCACCGGCACACTCATAGATTTGTGAATTTTGAAAAATCACAATTTTTGAAAATAACGTCATGTGTGCAGCTATGCAACTTAGACTTTAAACAAAAACATGCTAAAAATTTTAAATTTTTATATATTAAGCACATTTTAAGCATATTTTGAAAAGTTTAGGACAAGTAAATGTTAAGTGTTCTAATTCTCCAATCCCCCCACTTAAGTTAAACAACGTCCTCGTTGTTTGTATGAAAGGTTAAAAACTGGAAAATAAAAGAATTAGAACAGAAAAACTCCCCTGAGATTTGCTCGGTATGATCCTCCATTAGTAGTAGAGCAAAAATCATCTTTCTTGTGGATTAGAACGTTTAAGCTTCATAATAGATGTATCCACAGGAAATGCAGGAATCTATAATACCACCAAGGCTTCAAAACACACCTAAGATAAGAAAGGTTCAAACTTGCATAATACATTAGTAGTTAGGTAAAAATAAAGCATAAAAATTAAAAATGAAAATCATCAGGTCAGTCGATGCGCCGTATCTTATGGAAGAAGATACGCCGTATCGAGCCTGGAATAAATACGGATCAGAATAGAAGATGCGCCGCATCCTTAACCAGGGATGCGCCGCATTTAAAATAAACTGATAAAAAGTTTTAAATTCGAAAATAAAAAATGCAGAAAAATAAAATAAGATATGACCATCTGCAGGAGATGCGTCGCATCTCAGAATTGAGATGCGCCGTATCCTCTGCGGCCTGACTGACTCGATACAAAATTAGAAAATAAAATAAAATAAAGTAAAAGATAAGCATGGGTTGCCTCCCACGAAGCGCTTGTTTTTGTTCGAGTCACGAGCCTGACTCCACCCTTATTTACTGTGTAATAGGGTGTTGTTCCCCCCACTTGGGATCAAATGCGGGTGATAATAGCAATAAACACGAAAAGAGTGTAAATTTGCCAGTAAAGATGGAAGAAATACATAAAGATCATACCTTGGCAATATACGTACATCTCTCCTATTCTTACCCGGTTTGGTCGATAAATTGGATGACTTGACCACTTCATCTGAAAGAGTAGTATGTTGAGGAAAAATGAGTCTCCTTTCTTTTTGGTTAATCTCTTTGGTAGTAAGGCATCCCTTGACTTCTGCAGAAGATGAGAAAGGGTCTTTGGCAAGTAAAAGTTTGAGTTCCTCAATAACCTTCATAGGGTCGAAATCGTCATCTTCATCAATCATAGCAATATTTAAGAGCTCATCCCCAAATTCTTCCTCGAGCTCTACCAAAAACGGGTTGATCACAGGTGCTTCATGTGCTTCAATAGGTAGTGTAATAAATTCGACCTCATCATTCTTTTGTTTCGCAATCTGTTTAGGAAAACTAGCAAGATTATTAGTAACGGGATTAATAATATTTAATAAATTAGTACCACTTTGTGTTGTAAGTGACTCCAATTCATCTTGTGAATCTCCATCTTCAACTAGTGGTCTTGCAATTTCAGCATCGTCCCGAATTTCATCCTTCATTAAGTAATTCCAGATTTCTTCAAAATCCCTTGTTGGGTCAAAATCTGGTTGAGGTATGTCATCATAAACTATGGCGTCAAATGGTTCGAAATCAAAATTAGAATACTTTTCAACTTCATTCGATTGATTGTATAATGGTGGTAATACGATTGCAGAATATTGTTCAACGTAAGGTTCCGTATACACATCATCTTGTGCAATCTTCGGAGAAAAGGTACTATCAATAACAATTGCCGGAATTGGTTTCATGGTATATGAATCTTCTTCATCAACACTTGGCATACACCAGGTGTGTTGAAATGGCAATTTGCTTCTTTCTTTCCTTGACTTTTCTCGTCCAAGAATCAAGTATTCTTCCATAGTGATTTCTTTCGTATCAATGACTTGTGCACCATATCTTGCTCTTTCCCAATCGTAGATCCCATTATTGCTCAAGGCTCTTTCCTCTCCAAGTCTGATATATTCTTCCATTGTAATATCCGGATCGTCCATCTTCCTGAAATAAAACTTACTCGTGCAAAAGAAGGGTGAAACGATCAAAGTAAAATAAAAGCTTCTGATATCTGCTGTTGATGCGCCGTATCCAATAAATGGGATACGCCGTATCTTAATACGTTAAAAATAAGTCAAACTTTTATTCAGAAAAGCAATACGCCGCGCTCGATAAATCAAATGCACCGTATGTTTAAATAATCAAAAATTGGTTATACTTATAAAAATTTTAATGCGCCGTATCAGCAAAAACTAATACGCCGTAACTTCGTTATGTTTCAAAATATAAGACTTTTGATTATCAGTAAAGATGCGCCGTATCGACAAAATTGATGCGTCGCTTCTTGTTATTTAATGAATTCGAAAACTGTTTTTAATAATTAATGCGCCGTATCTGTAAAAACAGATGCGGCATATCTCGTTAGGGTTTTGAAATTTTTTTTATCAAAAACAGATACGCCGTATCTTGGGAAAAGATGCGTCGTATCGAATTAATTAAACGCGTCGTATTTTATAAAAATTAAACGCAATACGCCGTATCTGAGAAATCAGATGCGCCGTATCGTTTGATTTAGCTCAGTACAACGATAGCAGAACACAAAAAATACGAAAAATTAAAACAAATAAAAACACACGAAAATAAACACAAACAAAAGCAAACAAATAACACACAAAAACAGAAAATATGCAAAATAGTACAATGAATGCAAATTAATCTAATACACAACAAAATTAGCGGTTAGATAAAAAAATAAAAACCTAATTAAAATACTAATCAAATTAACAGATAATAACAATTCACTCCCCGGCAACGGCGCCAAAAACTTGAAGAAGGTGCTGTATCATTTATCAGATAATAACAATTAACTACCTGTAAGAAGAGTTCCGAAGTTTTAACAAGTCAAAACACTCACGAGCATGTGTTAATTGTTCCGATGCAGTTTTAACGGCGTATCTGGAGTTCCAAAATTTTAACAGATAATAACAATTAACTACCTGTAAGAAGGTGCTGCATGTGTTAATTAGCTTGTATCTTAACACCGCGTGTAATCTATCATAAAATTATAGACTATAAAAAACACATCAAGTTTTGGTAGTAATCATTAAATTTAAAACTTATGACTAAAAAAAACTATCTACATTGACCGGGTACAATGCTCGTTAGTAGTTTGTCACTTGTTTTATTGCTAGTGTTATATGAAGTGTATAGTTCGATGCAACGCACCGAGATTAAGTCCTTTCTCGTTGGTTCTAATCTTATCGGCGAGTAAACCCTTAATGATTACTTATGACTATCCTATTTATCTTTCTCCTACTTTTCTACAGACCATAGAATGCATAGGCATCTAATAAATAGGCGAGGGCAGAGGCATAGCGACCCGATCAACGCTCAGCTAGCCACAGAGGTTATCAATGCACTAATAAAAGTCACCAAAGACACTAACATATAAACTTTAATTGATGAGAAAGCAGTTTTAAGGGAGTGCAATCTTTCCGTTGTCACATTACACAAGCCACCAATCTTGATGAATTAAAGTTTACTAACACAATAAAACAAAACTACTTAATGAATTAAACACATGCAGCACCTTCTTACAGCTCTTGTATCTTTGATTTGGGTGTGTCTTGTGCTGCTGCCTTGACTGAATTCGTCCTTGGTTTCTGGTCTTCGGTCTTCTGTTAAAACTTCGGAACTCTTAATTCGCCTGGTCTTTGGGGTATTTATAGTTTCTGTCTGAGGGTAAGATGCGGCGCATCTAGTAAGTAGATGCGGCGCATTTACTTAACTTCGCGTGGGGTCCAAGATTATAATATTCAGGAATATACGTACACCGCCAGAAGATGCGGCGTATCTTTATCTTCGGATGCGACGCATGTCCTCTTGTATCTTGGATCGTATCAGGTGAAATATTGATAGTGATGCGGCTCATGTAATGAGTGAGATGCGGCGCATCTGGAGCAGATTAGTCTTGATCTTGTGCATTTCAGTAGACTCTTAACTTCTTGCATGTTTTGCTCCATAATTAGTCCAAAATCACCAAGTTTCACCAAATGCTTGTTTTCAACTGAGAATTACAAAAGTAAACGATTAAGTATCAATCCTCATACATATTATAGTAAAACAAGTCAAATTAATAGGATAAATGATAGTAATAAAATGTACTTATTTGAGTTCATCAAATATCCCCCCACTTGAACTTTACTTGTCCCCAAGTAAACCTTAGAATTAATCTTATGAAAATGTATCCTAAAGATATTAGGATTTATTTTTATATTTAAGCATGTATTTGTATTTGTCATAATCACACAACCAAGCACTTAACGAATTAGAAGTAAAATAAAATATTTTGATAAAAGCAAATCTAATCGTTTAACTGTCCAGTCGCGACGAATATTCTATCATAAGCTTGGCAAGTATACACATCTCCACCACTAAAGCTAAGGAATAACAAGTCTAAAGCGGTAAAAGGGGTTTTTAGGCTTAAGGGTTAATTATTCTTATTCACTATCGATCTCAAATTCCAGAAAAGGCGACAAAATCACAAATACATGATCGAATCCACGAACACGATACTTGCAATTGCTCAAATCCTTAACTCGAATAGGCTAAAGATAGGTCCAAACTTCACCAATAATAATATATCAAAAAGGGCGACAAAATCATAAATACATAGCCGAATCCACGACTACGATACTTAAGATTGCTCAAATCCCTAATCTCAATAAATCAAAGGTTTGGTTGGATAAAGAATAATAGGGTATGGATAATATTTGGGATATAAATTGGTGTAAAAATAAAAAATAAACAAAACAAATAAATTAAAATCCTAAGTGTGGTTAATCACTATCTCAACCATCCCATGAATAAGACTCATATCATTGAATAACTCACGCTTTAACACTTGAAACACACGCTTTAGGTAGACACGAATTATACTCAACAAGATCTTAATCAAAGAATAAACCTTAGTTGACGTTCCCATAACTGCCAACTCCCATTCAATCCATAAATATATAACAACTAGTGGTGATATCGACCACTTACATAACTTTACATCGTTGGTTTAATCAAACATCCAACTCTTCTTTTTCTTTTTCTTTTCTCATTTTTTTGATTTTTTTTTTTTTTTTTTTTTCACTAACATATAGATGTGTAAAATTTCACCACATCACTAAAACAATAATTCTGGATAATTTTTCCATACTTTTCATAACTTCAGAAATAACGGTAATAGTGAAAGTAGTAAACACACGAAAAATAAACTCAAAGATATACAATATTTACTTTCACTCCAATTGCATTGTGCAATTTCCCGACCTAACCATAGATAATGAATTACGCACGCGAACACAGGTAATGTAAGGAAACACACTTTGCCTATAGCAATTAACCAACCACGGACTTTAATCTACAGGGTAGGCTAAGGTGTAAGGGTGTAACGAAATATTTTAACAAAGGTGTAAGAAAAGAAAGGAATGGCTCTGAGTGTTTTTCTAGGGGTATCTTACTCTAAGAATGAGAGTAACAAAAGGGTTTATACGGGGGTTAACTAACCAGTGTAGTTAGCTAATAACACATAACATATAAAGGCTATTTGGGTGTAATCCTAGAAATTTATCAATTTAGACAAGTCATTCCAATTATATAAAATAATACTTATTATGGTGGTCTCGAATAGTATACAAGCCAAGTTCTAAAGTTTACAAGTCACCGGCACACTCATAGATTTGTGAATTTTGAAAAATCACAATTTTTGAAATAACGTCATGTGTGCAGCTACGCAACTTAGACTTTAAACAAAAACATGCTAAAAATTTTAAATTTTTATATATTAAGCACATTTTAAGCATATTTTGAAAAGTTTAGGACAAGTAAGTGTTAAGTGTTCTAATTCTCCAATCCCCCCACTTAAGTTAAACAACGTCCTCGTTGTTTGTATTAAAGGTTAAAAACTGGAAAATAAAAGAATTAGAACAGAAAAACTCCCCTGAGATTTGCTCGGTATGATCCTCCATTAGTATTAGAGCAAAAATCATCTTTCTTGTGGATTAGAACGTTTAAGCTTCATATAAGATGTATCCACAGGAAATGCAGGAATCTATAATACCACCAAGGCTTCAAAACACACCTAAGATAAGAAAGGTTCAACTTGCATAACACATTAGTAGTTAGGAAAAATAAAACATAAAAATTAAAAATGAAAATCATCAGGTCAGTCGATGCGCCGTATCTTATGGAAGAAGATACGCCGTATCGAGCCTGGAATAATTACGGATCAGAATAAAAGATGCGCCGCATCCTTAACCAGGGATGCGCCGCATTTAAAATAAACTGATAAAAAGTTTTAAATAAGAAAATAAAAAATGCAGAAAAATAAAATAAGATATGACCATCTGCAGGAGATGCGTCGCATCTCAGAATTGAGATGCGCCGTATCCTCTGCGGCCTGACTGACTTGACACAAACAGAAAATTAAAAGATAAATCCGGGTTGTCTCCCGGTAAGCACTTTTCTTTATTCCAGAGTCTTCAAGTTAGACTCACGTTCAGCTCTTTATTTAGTTCTTGTCACGGTCCATCCTTCTTCCTTCATCCGAAAGATGTTCCCGTATAGCTTTGCGACGTTTTCTTCCGTTCGGCTTAATCTTCTATAACTCTTGGTCTTCGTCGCAACATACTCTTCATCAGGTCCCAAAGAATATTTGATGATTTTAAATTTTTCAAAAATAATCATGGGTGGCTCATTATAAAGGATCCCAAGTAGTTGACACTTTCTTTTGGTGAACTCTTCATTGTCTTTATCAACAAACTCGAAATAAGGATCCTTAATCAAATAGTCATCAAGTTCATCAATTAATGACTTATTTTCTTGAAGCGCCTCCCACTCTCTTTCCAAATCATATTGTAACCGTCGACTAAGCTTCGTAAAATCATCAAATTGTTCATGCACCCATTCCCAGAAAGTAGTATCCGATGTCCCCTTAAGTCCTTTCAAGCGTTCAATTCTACCCTTTTCTTGCAAAGCCTCCGCTTTCTGTGGGCAGTCTTCAACATTATCGTACCACTCATAATCTTCAAAGGTTACATCGTTTCCAACCCGTTTCATCCCAATAATACTTCCCCCATTACAGGTTCCATCACTTTTATAATCACAGGTCGGGCAAACACTACTCCCGTCCTTGAAAACGAAGGGTGTACAAGTGTGATTAATGTGCTCAAATTCCCATGGTTTATCCCAAACCCATGGTACTTGGTCATTCCATTCATAGTACCAGGTGTTTTTAAAATCATCATAAGTCTTAAATCCTGGTAGATCTCCAGTTAGCACATCATCGTCGACTCGAAGAAGGTAGTTAAATTCCTTGAATTGCTTGCACAAAGGTGTCTCATAATCGAACACGTCAATGTCTATTCTGAATAATTCTTCAATGCCCTCATTGACTGTTGAATCATGAAGCGACGACCCATAGTCGCTCTCTACTTCTTCGTCTTCTCCTCTCATCCAATATACCCATAATGCATCCTTAGTAGCTCGATCCATGCTCTTATGGTTGTTAAACTTACTAGCCAACCACTCTGAAAAATCAACATCGTTAGGATCATGGTCAACGTCAAAGCAAGCTTTTCCAATCATATTCCTCCTTATCTCCATGAGCTCGTTAAATTGCTCCCTAAAACTCCGTGTCAACCATGAAGTCATAATCTGCTTGACTTCATTTGCAGGGGCGAATTTCGGACTACCATATTTAAGTTCAAGCCAATCATTGAGAGAGAGGTCCATAAATCTTACCAATCTGCCATGAAATACTAACTCTGCCACAACATAAATTCTGTCATTATCCAGATAGTTCTAATTTAATCCCCAGTACTGTTCGGAATAAGGCATGTAAGAGATTTGGGTATTGCCTCCACCACAGCTGTTGTTGCTTGAGTCCATGTATGCAAGGTAGAATTTCCCATCATCTTCTTCGATAGTAGTCCAGTTCAATCCTTTGGATTCAATGATAGGCCATAAGAGCGACAATTCATCTCCAGTGTACCTTACAAATATATCATAAGAGAATACCCCTTCGTCAATGTTGCATAAACGCATGAATTCCTTAAAAGTAGCTTCAAGAGGGGTCTCCCAAGAGAATAAATCTGCATCGATCACGAGCACATTGAATGAATCTGAAAGCAAGCATTCCTTAGCAAGATATCCGTTAACTGACATGTCTTCCATAGCAAAATCTGTCATCCAAGGTAAAATCATCAGTAGGATTTGTTCGCTAGAAGAGAAATTAATGAATATAGAAACGGATATAAGAATACAAATAGCTGATATCTACAGACAATGCGCCGTATCCAAAAAGGTTGGATACGCCGTATCTTATAATCGTTAAAATTGAATCAGACTTTATTCAGAAAATAGATACGCCGCTTAGAAATTAGGATGCGCCGTATCAATTTTAATTATCAAAAATCGATATTTATTAAAAATTAAATGCGTCGTATTAACAAAAGTTAATGCGCCGTATTTTCGTTATGTTTCAAAATATAAGATTTTTGATTCAGAAGATGCGCCGTATCGATAAAATCGATACGCCGTATCTGTTTAATAATTCGAAAACTGTTTTTAATTAAAATAATAGATACGCCGTATCTGCTAAAGCAGATGCGTCGTATGGCGTTAACGTTTAGAAATTTTTTTTTATCAAAAACAGATACGCCGTATCTTGGGGAAAAGATGCATCGTATCGAATTAGTTAAACGCGTTGTATTTTATAAAAATTGAACGCAATACGCCGTATCTGATAAATCAGATGCGCCGTATCGTTCGATTTAGCTCAGCACAACGATAGCAGAAAACACAAAATACGAAAAATTAAAACAAATAAAAACACACGAAAATAAACACAAACAAAAGTAAATAAATAACACACAAAAACAGAAAATATGCAAAATAGTACAATGAATGCAAATTAATCTAATACACAACAAAATTAGCGGTTAGATAAAAAAAATTAAAAACCTAATTAAAATACAAATCAAATTAACAGATAATAACAATTCACTCCCCGGCAACGGCGCCAAAAATTTGATGTGCTTTTTTTTAGGTCTATAATAAACTACCAAGTTTTAAATTTATTTTTTGCCGAACTAACCTATAGACTCTAAACACTAACGAGCAGTGTACCCGGTCAATGTAGATAGTTTCTAGGTAAGCAAGGCACCGAGATTAAGGCAGCAGTGTACCCGGTCAATGAGGGAGCGCGACGTTTCCGACTCCTTCAATGATCGATACTAAAGAGCTGAACGTGAGTCTAACTTGAAGACTCTGGAATAAAGACAAGTGCTTACCGGGAGACAACCCGGATTTATTTTTTTAATTTTCTGTTTGTGTCGAGTCAGTCAGGCCGCAGAGAATACGGCGCATCTCAATTCTGAGATGCGACGCATCTCCTGCAGATGGTCATATCTTATTTTATTTTTCTGCATTTTTTATTTTCAAATTTAAAACTTTTTATCAGTTTATTTTAAATGCGGCGCATCCCTGGTTAAGGATGCGGCGCATCTTTTATTCTGATCCGTATTTATTCCAGGCTCGATACGGCGTATCTTCTTCCATAAGATACGGCGCATCGACTGACCTGATGATTTTCATTTTTAATTTTTATGTTTTATTTTTACCTAACTACTAATGTGTTATGCAAGTTGAACCTTTCTTACCTTAGGTGTGTTTTGAAGCCTTGGTGGTATTATAGATTCCTGCATTTCCTGTGGATACATCAAATATGAAGCTTAACGTTCTAATCCACAAGAAAGATGATTTTTGCTCTAATACAAATGGAGGATCATACCGAGCAAATCTCAGGGGAGTTTTTCTGTTCTAATTCTTTTATTTTCCAGTTTTAACCTTTTATACAAACAACGAGGACGTTGTTTAACTTAAGTGGGGGGATTAGAGAATTAAAACACTTAACATTTACTTGTCCTAAACTTTTCAAAAATTATGCTTAAAATGTGCTTAATATATCAAAATTTAAAATTTTGAGCGTGTTTTTGTTTAAAGTCTAAGTTGCATAGCTGCACACATGACGTTATTTTCAAAAATTGTGATTTTTCAAAATTCACAAATCTATGAGTGTGCCGGTGACTTGTAAACTTTAGAACTTGGCTTGTATACTATTCGAGACCACCATAATAAGTATTATTTTATATAATTGGAATGACTTGTCTAAATTGGTAAATTATAGGATTACACCCAAATAGCCTTTATATGTTATGTGTTATTAGCTAACTACACTGGTTAGTTAACCCCGTATAAACCCTTTTGTTACTCTCATTTTTAGAGTAAGATACCCCTAGAAAAATACTCAGAGCCATTCCTTTCGTTTCTTACACCTTTGTTAAAATGTTTCGTTACACCCTTACACCTTAGCCTACCCTGTAGATTAAAATCCGTGGTTGGTTAATTGCTATAGGCAAAGTGTGTTTCCTTACATTACCCGTGTTCGCGTGCGTAATTCATTATCTATGGTTAGGTTGGGAAATTGCACAATGCAATTGGAGTGAAAGTAAATATTGTATATCTTCGAGTTTATTTTCGTGTGTGTTTACTACTTTCACTATTACCGTTATTTCTGAAGTTATGAAAAGTATGGAAAAATTATCCAGAATTATTGTTTTAGTGATGTGGTGAAATTTTACACATCTATGTTTATTTTATGTCAAAAAAAAAAAAAAAAAAAAAAAAAATCGAAAAAATGAGAAAAGAAAAAGAAAAAAAAGAAGAAAGTTGGATGTTTGATTAAACCAACTTATGTAAAGTTATGTAAGTGGTCGATATCACCACTAGTTGTTATATATTTATGGATTGAATGGGAGTTGGCAGTTATGGAAACGTCAACTAAGGTTTATTCTTTGATTAAGATCATATTGAGTATAATTCGTGTCTACCTAAAGCGTGTGTTTCAAGTGTTAAAGCGTGAGTTATTCAATGATATGAGTCTTATTCATGGGATGGTTGGGATAGTGATTAACCACACTTTGGATTTTAATTTATTTGTGTTGTTTATTTTTTATTTTTACACCAATTTATATCCCAAATATTATCCATACCCTATTATTCTTTATCCAACCAAACCTTTGATTTATTGAGATTAGGGATTTGAGCAATCTTAAGTATCGTAGTCGTGGATTCGGCTATGTATTTATGATTTTGTCGCCCTTTTTGATATATTATTATTGGTGAAGTTTGGACCTATCTTTACCCTATTCGAGTTAAGGATTTGAGCAATTGCAAGTATCGTGTTCGTGGATTCGATCATGTATTTGTGATTTTGTCGCCTTTTCTGGAATTTGAGATCGATAGTGAATAAGAATAATTAACCCTTAAGCCTAAAAACCCCTTTTACCGCTTTAGACTTGTTATTCCTTTGCTTTAGTGGTGGAGATGTGTATACTTGCCAAGCTTATGATAGAATATTCGTCGCGACTGGACAGTTAAACGATTAGATTTGCTTTTATCGAAATATTTTATTCTACTTCTAATTCGTTAAGTGTTTAGTTGTAACACACCTAATAACACACACACACTTGATCATTTTACTCCGTTTTTAGTCCATAATCGCTAAGTTTCACCAAATGCTTGTTTTTACCTGAGAATTACAAAAGTAAACGATTAAGTATCAATCCTCATACATAATATTGTAAAACAAGTCAAATTAATAGGATAAATGATAGTAATAAAATGTACTTATTTGAGTTCATCAAATATCCCCCCACTTGAACTTTACTTGTCCCCAAGTAAACCTTAGAATTAACCTTATGAAAATGTATCCTAAAAGATATTAGGATTTATTTTTATATTTAAGCATGTATTCATTTTTTGTCATAATCACACAACTAAACACTTAACGAATTAGAAGTAAGATAAAATATTTTGATAAAAGCAAATCTAATCGTTTAACTGTCCAGTCGCGACGAATATTCTATCATAAGCTTGGCAAGTATACACATCTCCCCACTAAAGCCAAGGAATAACAAGTTTAAAGCAGTAAAAAAGGGTTTTTTAGGCTTAAGGGTTAATTATTCTTATTCACTATCGATCTCAAATTCCAGAAAAGGCGACAAAATCACAAATACATGATCGAATCCACGAACACGATACTTGCAATTGCTCAAATCCTTAACTCGAATAGGCTAAAGATAGGTCAAAACTTCACCAATAATAATATATCAAAAAGGGCGACAAAATCATAAATACATAGCCGAATCCACGACTACGATACTTAAGATTGCTCAAATCCCTAATCTCAATAAATCAAAGGTTTGGTTGGATAAAGAATAATAAAGAGTATGGATAATTTTTGGGATATAAATTGGTGTAAAAATAAAAAATAAACAAAACAAATAAATTAAAATCCTAAGTGTGGTTAATCACTATCCCAACCATCCCATGAATAAGACTCATATCATTGAATAACTCACGCTTTAAGACTTGAAACACATGCTTTAGGTAGACACGAATTATACTCAACAAGATCTTAATCAAAGAATAAACCTTAGTTGACGTTCCAATAACTGCCAACTCCCATTCAATCCATAATATAATAATTAGTGGTGATATCGACCACTTACATAACTTTACATCGTTGGTTTAATCAAACATCCAACTCTTCTTTTTCTTTTTCTTTTCTTTTCTTAATTTTTCGATTTTTTTTAAAATAAAAAAAAAAAAAAAAAAAAAAAAAAAAAAAACATATACATAGATGTGTAAAATTTTACCACATCACTAAAACAATAATTCTGGATAATTTTTCCATACTTTTCATAACTTCAGAAATAACGGTAATAGTGAAAGTAGTAAACACACGAAAAATAAACTAAAAAACATACAATATTTACTTTCACTCCAATTGCATTGTGCAATTTCCCGACCTAACCATAGATAATGAATTACGCACACGAACACAGGTAATGTAAGGAAACACACTCTGCCTATAGCAATTAACCAACCACGGACTTTAATCTACAGGGTAGGCTAAGGTGTAAGGGTGTAACGAAACATTTTAACAAAGGTGTAAGAAACGAAAGGAATGGCTCTGAGTGTTTTTCTAGGGGTATCTTACTCTAAAAGTGAGAGTAACAAAAGGGTTTATACGGGGGTTAACTAACCAGTGTAGTTAGCTAATAACACATAACATATAATGCTATTTGGGTGTAATCCTAGAAATTTACCAATTTAGACAAGTCATTCCAATTATATAAAATAATACTTATTATGGTGGTCTCGAATAGTATACAAGCCAAGTTCTAAAGTTTACAAGTCACCGGCACACTCATAGATTTGTGAATTTTGAAAAATCACAATTTTTGAAAGTAACGTCATGTGTGCAGCTATGCAACTTAGACTTTAAACAAAAACACGCTCAAAATTTTAAATTTTGATATATTAAGCACATTTTAAGCATAATTTTTGAAAAGTTTAGGACAAGTAAATGTTAAGTGTTCTAATTCTCTAATCCCCCACTTAAGTTAAACAACGTCCTCGTTGTTTGTATAAAAGGTTAAAACTGGAAAATAAAAGAATTAGAACAGAAAAACTCCCCTGAGATTTGCTCGGTATGATCCTCCATTTGTATTAGAGCAAAAATCATCTTTCTTGTGGATTAGAACATTAAGCTTCATATTTGATGTATCCACAGGAAATGCAGGAATCTATAATACCACCAAGGCTTTAAAACACACCTAAGATAAGAAAGGTTCAACTTGCATAATACATTAGTAGTTAGGTAAAAATAAAACATAAAAATTAAAAATGAAAATCATCAGGTCAGTCGATGCGCCGTATCTTATGGAAGAAGATACGCCGTATCGAGCCTGGAATAAATACGGATCAGAATAGAAGATGCGCCGCATCCTTAACCAGGGATGCGCCGCATTTAAATAAACTGATAAAAAGTTTTAAAGTCGAAAATAAAAAATGCAGAAAAATAAAATAAGATATGACCATCTTTCTTCACGGTCCATCCTTCTTCCTTCATCCGAAAGATGTTCCCGTATAGCTTTGCGACGTTTTCTTCCGTTCGGCTTAATCTTCTATAACTCTTGGTCTTCGTCGCAACATACTCTTCATCTGGTCCCAAAGAATATTTGATGATTTTAAATTTTTCAGAAATAATCATGGGTGGCTCATTATAAGGAATCCCAAGTAGTTGACACTTTCTTTTGGTGAATTCTTCCTCGTCTTTATCAACAAACTTAAAATAAGGATCCTTAATCAAATAGTCATCAAGTTCATCAATTAATGACTTATTGTCTTGAAGCGCCTCCCACTCTCTTTCCAAATCATATTGTAACCATCGACTAAGCTTCGTAAAATCATCAAATTGTTCATGCACCCATTCCCAGAAAGTAGTATCCGATGTCCCCTTAAGTCCTTTCAAGCGTTCAATTCTACCCTTTTCTTGCAAAGCCAACGCTTTTTGTGGGCAGTCTTCAACATTATCGTACCACTCATAATCTTCAAAGGTTACATCGTTTCCAACCCGTTTCATCCCAATAATACTTCCCCCATTACAGGTTCCGTCACTTTTATAATCACAGGTCGGCCAAACACTACTCCCGTCCTTGAAAACGAAGGGTGTACAAGCGTGATTAATGTGCTCAAATTCCCATGGTTTATCCCAAACCCATGGTACTTGGTCATTCCATTCATAGTACCAGGTGTTTTTAAAATCATCATAAGTCTTAAATCCTAGTAGATCTCCAGTTAGCACATCATCGTCGACTCGAAGAAGGTAATTGAATTCCTTGAATTGCTTGCACAAGGGTGTCTCTTAATCGAACACGTCAATGTCTATTCTGAACAATTCTTCAATTCCCTCTTTGACTGTAGAATCATGAAGTGACGACCCATAGTCGCTCTCTACTTCTTCATCTTCTCCTCTCATCCAATATACCCGTAATGCATCCTTAATAGCTCGATCCATGCTCTTATGGTTATTAAACTTACTAGCCAACCATTCTGAAAAATCAACATCGTTGGGATCATGGTCAACGTCAAAGCAAGCTCTTCCAATCATATTCCTCCTTATCTCCATGAGCTCGTTAAATTGCTCCCTAAAACTCCGTGTCAACCATGAAGTCGTAATCCGCTTGACTTCATTTGCAGGGGCAAATTTCGGACTACCATATTTAAGTTCAAGCCAATCATTGAGGGAGAGGTCCATCAATCTCACCAACCTGCCATGAAATAGTAACTCCGCCACAGCATAAATTCTGTCATCATCCAGATAGTTCTCATTTAATCCCCAGTACTGTTCGGAATAAGGCATGTAAGAGATTTGGGTATTGCCTCCACCACAGCTGTTGTTGCTTGAGTCCATGTATGCAAGGTAGAATTTCCCATCATCTTCTTCGATAGTAGTCCAGTTCAATCCTTTGGATTCAATGATAAGCCATAAGAGCGACAATTCATCTCTAGTGTACCTCACAAATACATCATAAGAGAATACCCCTTTGTCAATGTTGCATAAACGCATGAATTCCTTAAAAGCAGCTTCAAGAGGGGTCTCCCAAGAGAATAAATCTGCATCGATCATGAGCACATTGAATGAATCTGAAAGTAAGATTTCCTTAGCAAGATATCCGTTAACTGTTATGTCTTCCATAGCAAAATCTGTCATCAAAGGTAAAATCATCAGTAGGATTTGTTCGCTAGAAGAGAAATTAATGAATATAGAAACGGATATAAGAATAAAAATAGCTGATATCTGCAGACGATGCGCCGTATCCAAAAAGTTGGATACGCCGTATCTTATAATCGTTAAAATTAAATCAGACTTTTATTCAGAAAATAGATACGCCGTATCTTGGGGAAAAGATGCGTCGTATCGAATTAATTAAACGCGTTGTATTTTATAAAAATTAAACGCAATACGCCGTATCTGAGAAATCAGATGCGCCGTATCGTTCGATTTAGCTCAGTACAACGATAGCAGAAAACAAAAACGAAAAATAAAAACAAATAAAAACACACGAAAATAAACACAAACAAAAGCAAACAAATAACACACAAAAACAGAAAATATGCAAAATAGTACAATGAATGCAAATTAATCTAATACACAACAAAATTAGCGGTTAGATAAAAATTAAAAACCTAATTAAAATACTAATCAAATTAACAGATAATAACAATTCACTCCCCGGCAGCGGCGCCAAAAACTTGATGCGTATGCGTGTCGTTGCGGTTTAGCAGTTTTAATGCCTAATCAAGTTTTAAATTTATATTTAGCCGACTTATCAATAACACACACACTTAACGAGCAGTGTACCCGGTCAGTATGAATATAATGGTAAGTAGAGTGTCGATCACTAAGAGTGGAACGTATTATCTAGTTATTCTAATCAGTATTTTAATATATTAAGTTAGCTATACAATCTAATCTAACGCAAAGGGGGTTCAGCCTGAGAGACTGGCACAATTTGGTTGCAATTAAATAATAAAATAAACCAATAGGCACGAATCAGCAAGTAGCACACACGTACACAGATAGATACTCGAGACAATAAGAGGGCTGTCCTTATGATAAGTAGTTTGTCACTTGTTTTATTGCTAGTGTTATATGAAGTGTATAGTTCGATGCAACGCACCGAGATTAAGTCCTTTCTCGTTGGTTCTAATCTTATCGGCGAGTAAACCCTTAATGATTACTTATGACTATCCTATTTATCTTTCTCCTACTTTTCTACAGACCATAGAATGCATAGGCGATCTAATAAACAGGCGAGGGCAGAGGCATGGCGACCCGATCAACGCTCAGCTAGCCACAGAGGTTATCAATGCACTAATAAAAGTCACCAATGACACTAACATATAAACTTTAATTGATAAGAAAGCAGTTTTAAGGGAGTGCAATCTTTCCGTTGTCACATTACACAAGCCACCAATCTTGATGAATTAAAGTTTACTAACACAATAAAACAAAACTACTTAATGAATTAAACACATGCAGCACTTTCTTACAGCTCTTGTATCTTTGATTTGGGTGTGTCTTGTGCTGCTGCCTTGACTGAATTCGTCCTTGGTTTCTGGTCTTCGGTCTTCTGTTAAAACTTCGGAACTCTTAATTCGTCTGGTCTTTGGGGTATTTATAGTTTCTGTCTGAGGGTAAGATGCGGCGCATCTAGTAAGTAGATGCGGCGCATGTACTTTACTTCGCGTGGGGTCCAAGATTATAATATTCAGGAATATTCGTACACCGCCAGAAGATGCGGCGTATCTTCATCTTTGGATGCGGCGCATGTCCTCTTGTATCTTGGATCGTATCTGGTGAAATATTGATAGTGATGTGGCGCATGTAATGTGTGAGATGCGGCGCATCTGGAGCAGAACAAGTTGGTTATTCTTCGTTGACCAAAGTTTCATATGCGGCGCATGGGATAAATCCATGCGGCGCATTCTTCAAAGTCAGGCAGTGGTCTTCATTCTCTTCATTCCAACAACCAATTCCAATCTTGATCATTTTACTCCGTTTTTAGTCCACAATCGCTAAGTTTCACCAAATGCTTGTTTTTACCTGAGAATTACAAAAGTAAACGATTAAGTATCAATTCTCATACATAATATAGTAAAACAAGTCAAATTGATAGGATAAATGATAGTAATAAAATGTACTTATTTGAGTTCATCAAATTTTATGATTACTACCAAAACTTGATGTGTTAAGACTAATTAGCTTATGATAGATTACTTACCATTATATTCATACTGACCGGGTACACTGCTCGTTAAGTGTGTGTGTTATTGATAAGTCGGCTAAATATAAATTTAAAACTTGAGTAGGCATTAAAACTGCTAAACCGCAACGACACACGCAACACATCAAGTTTTCGGCAAAAGATAGGACCAAGTAAACTTGATATAAATTTAAAACTTGGTAGTTTATTATAGACCTAAACTTTACATAAGTTGGTTAAATCAAACATCCAACTTTCTTTTTTTTCTTTTTCTTTTCTATTTTTTTGATTTTTTTTTTATTTAATTTTTATTAGTTTAGTTTTTATTTTTATTTTTTGTTTGGTCTACTGTTGTTCTTCTTGGTTGTTTTGTTTTTCAGGAAATCATGGTGATCGAGAAAAACATTAATGAACTGACCATGGAAGAATATTTCCAATATGCAAAATACGATGAAGAAAAGTGGTACACAAGATTCAGGAGAGAAACCAGGTTTGAATTAAAAGGGCACTTTCTAAAGGAGCTACGCGATAATGCTTTCAGTGGTGCAGAAAATGAGGATGCTAATGAGCATGTTGAAAAAGTGGTCGAGATCGTTGATTTGTTTCATACACCTCATGTAGGGAAAGACCATATAATGTTACAAGTATTCCCGATTTCACTCACTGGACAAGCATATCGATGGATTAAAACTATTCCTGCTAGAAGCATCACTACATGGGCCGATCTGAAGGCTAAATTTTTGAACAAGTATTGTCCTCCATTAATGACTGCAAAGAAGGTTCAAGAAATCAACAACTTTAAGCAAAGACCGGAAGAAACGCTTTATTTGGCGTGGGACAGGTTTAAAGAATTACTTTTTAAATGTCCTCAACATTATTTAACTGACATGCAGGTTGTGATTGCCTTCTATATGGGTTTGGATGTGGCTACTCGGATGCTTTTAGATTCTCAGAGTTTTATACCTAAAATGAATGCTAAAGACGCCTTAACCGCTATACATGAAAGAGCTGACCACTGTTTAAGGTGGTATGATGGGGCATTCAAAAGACATACAGGTAATGATGATTCTAAAATTTTAGCTACAATTACTGTTCAAATAGATAACCTTGGCAGGGAAATAAATAAGATGTATGAAAGGATATATACCATCGATAATCGCTACAAGGGATGCAATAGACCTCACTCACCTTACCCACCAACTCCACCACCACAAAAAGAGATCTATGACTTCAAAGAAGCCGTTACTAAATTTATAAAAGATGGTGAACTATCAAGAAAAGAGTTGGTAGACACAAGTTATCATGAAGCACTTAAAGAGCACAATAAAAATACTACGGATTCAATACATCGTATTGAAGAACATTGCCGTAATATTATAAGCATACTTAGTGTCACAACAAAAGAAAAGAGTATGGTGGAAGGATGTAATGAGATTGATGCTATTATACGTGATAATGTACAACCACAACATGATGAGATAAGTAATTCCGGAGTTAAGCATGATGACAAGGAAACAATAGATAACCTTCTTGTGGATTCTCAGGAAGAAAATAGGAATTCAGATCTCACGGACTCAGAAAGGCTAAACAGGTTTCGGGCTAACCAACATAAACCTGTCCCTTTTCCTAGGCCAAAACCGGAGGTACAATATCAGTGGGAAAAAAATGGAAGAACTTACTTTAGCAATATTCCACCATCCGTCCCTTTTCCTGAATGCTTTAAGGTAAGTGAACCATATATCCCACCCGGCCCTTTCCCTGGACGAATAAAGAGTGGATGCATACCCATTCCTTTCACTGGATGACCGAAGGTGGAAAACAAAAAGAAGCCATACAAGAAGAAAATAAAGAAGATGAAAGCTAGGAATCAACGGATAAAAGAATCAAAAACACAAGCTCATGTGGAATCTACGACACAAATAGGTAACACCTTTGATTCTCCTTTTATTTTTACTAATGACATTGTTAGTGTTTCTAAACAGGTTGCAAAGCCGAATGACGATGTGGTGGAATCTGTTACCTTACAACCTATCATAGACATCACACCACACGATGACACACAACTAGCACCTGTTAATGTTATCCACCAAATTTTGGTTGAACCTACAAAAGAAATAGATGATGAGCTCTTGGATAATACCATGGTTGAAGAGCAAGAAACTTTGGACTCTACATGGAAAGAAGAGGAGCTCGAAACGATACTCGCCATAGACTCTTTCACATCTTGTATAGAAGTTGAGGGACGCCTAACTACTGACAAGATAAATGAAGAACAATTCATGCACCCTCATTATATTAGTCTCTCATGTGGAATGTTCAAGACATCTAATTTATCAACCAAATCCGGAAAGGTAATGAGTGGAGATCACTACCCACTAAGGTACCATTTTTACTTGACATATCTTTCTACTATAGCAAATTTACACTCTTATAGTGTTTATTGCTATTTTCACCCGCACTTGATTCCAAGTGGGGGGACGTACACCCTATTACCTAGTAAATAAGGGTGGAGTCAGGCTCGTGACTCGAACAAAAACAAGCGCTTCGTGGGAGGCAACCCATGCTTGTCTTTTATTTTCTTTTTAGTTTATTTTATTTTCTTGTGTTTGTTTTTATTTGTTTTTTCTGCATGACTGCTGTCGCTGTATTCTGCTGATACAAACGATATGGCGCATCTGTATTCTAGATGCGGCGTATGGCATTTTTAATTTTATATACAGCGCATTTAATAATTCGAGTACGGCGCATCTATCCCCTAGATACGACGTATTCTGTTTTTAATCAGAAAAATTTTAAACCATAACCGACATACGACGCATCTATTGTACAGATACGGCGTATCTAATTATTTATTAAAAACAGACTTCTAATTAATAAAATAAGAGGCGACGCATCAATTTCTATCGATACGGCGTATTATCCCATTGCATGCAGTTTAATATTTCCTACAGGTTGTTGATGTGGCGTATCCAATATTCCATGGATGCGGCGCATCGACACTCTGACCTGTAATTTTTCGTAGTTTTATTTTTCTAACCAATGATTAACGAGATGTTCTCGAGTCTATTTTTCTGTGGTCTCTATATTTTTACAGGTTTGGACGATTGAAGATGTTGATGAACTCCCATATTTTATATGCTCGAATTTTTACATTGGAGGATCATACCGAGCAAATCTCAGGGGAGTTTTCCGTTCTAATTCTTTTAATTTCCTGTTTTTAATTTCAAATTAAACAACGAGGACGTTGTTTATCTTAAGTGGGGGGATGGAGAATTAGAACGTTTACTTGTCCTTATTTTTCAAAAATATGCTTAATATGTACTTAATATGCTTAAATTTAAAATTTTTCTAGCATGTTTTTGTTTAAGATCTAAGTTGCATAGCTGCACACATGACGTTATTTTCAAAAATTGTGATTTTTCAAAATTCACAAATCTATGAGTGTGCCGGTGACTTGTAAACTTTAGAACTTGGCTTGTATACTATTCGAGACCACCATAATAAGTATTATTTATATAATTGGAATGACTTGTCTAAATTGGTAAAATTTCTAGGATTACACCCAAAAAGCCTATTATATGTTATGTGTTATTAGCTAACTACACTGGTTAGTTAACCCCCGTATAAACCCTTTTGTTACTCTCACTTTTAGAGTAAGATACCCCTAGAAAAACACTCAGAGCCATTCCTTTCGTTTCTTACACCTTTGTTAAAATGTTTCGTTACACCTTACACCTTAGCCTACCCTGTAGATTAAAATCCGTGGTTGGTTAATTGCTTTAGGCAAAGTGTGTTTCCTTACATTACCTGTGTTCGCGTGCGTAATTCATTATCTATGGTTAGGTCGGGAAATTGCACAATGCAATTGGAGTGAAAGTAAATATTGTATCTTTGAGTTTATTTTTCGTGTGTTTACTACTTTCACTATTACCGTTATTTCTGAAGTCATGAAAAGTATGGAAAAATTATCCAGAATTATCATTATAGTGATGTGGTGAAATTTTACACATCTATGTTTATGTTTCAAAAAAAAAAAAAAAAAAAAAAAAAAAAAAAAAAAAAAAAATCGAAAAAATAAAAAAGAAAAAGAAAAAAAAGAAAAGTTGGATGTTTGATTTAACCAACTTATGTAAAGTTTTGTATTAAGTGGTCGATATCACCACTAGTTGTTATATACTATATCTATGGATTGAATGGGAGTTGGCAGTTATGGGAACACTAACTAAGGTTTATTCTTTGATTGAGATCTTGTTGAGTATAATTCGTGTCTACCTAAAGCGTGTGTTTCAAGTGTTAAAGCGTGAGTTATTCTATGATATGAGTCTTATTCATGGGATGGTTGGGATAGTGATTAACCACACTTAGGATTTTAATTTATTTGTTTTGTTTATTTATTATTTTACACCAATTTATATCCCAAATATTATCCATACCCTACATTATTCTTTATCCAACCAAACCTTTGATTTATTGAGATTAGGGATTTGAGCAATCTTAAGTATCGTAGTCATGGATTCGGCTATGTATTTATGATTTTGTCGCCCTTTTTGATATATTATTATTGGTGAAGTTTGGACTTATCTTTAGCCTATTCGAGTTAAGGATTTGAGCAATTGCAAGTATCGTGTTCGTGGATTCGATCATGTATTTGTGATTTTGTCGCTTTTTCTGGAATTTGAGATCGATAGAGATTAAGAATAATTAACCCTTAAGCCTAAAAACCCTTTTTACCGCTTTAGACTTGTTATTCCTTGGATTTAGTGGGGGAGATGTGTATACTTGCCAAGCTTATGATAGAATATTCGTCACGACTGGACAGTTAAACGATTAGATTTGCTTTTATCAGAATATTTTATTTTACTTCTAATTCGTTAAGTGTTTAGTTGTGTGATTATGACAAAAATGAATACATGCTTAAATATAAAAATAAATCCTAATATTCTTTTAGGATACATTTTCATAAGATTAATTCTAAGGTTTACTTGGGGACAAGTAAAGTTCAAGTGGGGGGATATTTGATGAACTCAAATAAGTACATTTTATTACCATCATTTATCCTATGTATTTGACTTGTTTTATTATATTATATATGAGAATTGATACTTAATTGCTTACTTTTGTAATTCTCAGGTAAAAACAAGCATTTGGTGAAACTAAGCGATTTTGGACTAAAAATGGAGCTAAACAAGCAAGATAGGAAAAGTCTACTGAATTGAAGAGATTAAGGACCATTGCCTGACTTTGAAGAATGCGCCGCATGGATTTATCCCATGCGCCGCATATGAAACATTGGTCAACGAGAAGAACCAACTTGTTTTACTCCAGATGCGCCGCATGAAGCTCCTGATATGCGGCGTATCAATCTCAAGACTTCACCAGATATCCAAGATATTGAAGAATATTCGCAAATATTATAATCCTGGACCCCACGCGAAGTTACCTTGAAACGCCGCATCGGACCAATCTGATGCGCCGTATCGGCCATATACAATCCTTACCAAGAATTCAAGAGATCAAGTGAAGATTAGAAGCTTAATGAAAAAGTCAAGATTACAAGTCGACACTTGAAGATGCTTTCGTATTTTGGCCATAAAATCTTCATTCGGACTCCGTTTTAGGTGATTCAAGCGGCCACGGAAAGAGAAAAAGGAGATCTACCTGTATTTGAAGGAGATGTGGCGCATCTGGTCCTTAGATGTACCGTATTGGGAGATGAGGCGCATCTGGTATTTAGATGCGCCGTATTGGGTCAGTTTCAGACTTGGAGGCTACGTTTACTTATAGATGCGGCGCATCTAACTCTATAGATGCGCCGTATCGACCCAGATTTCAGAATCTATAAATACCAAACTCATTAACGAATTAGGGAATCTTTGGGAACCCTTAGGGGCATTCCCAGACGATCAAAGCCTCTCCAAACAGTAGAAGATCAATATTGAAGACCTAATCATCCTTGAAGAACATCTCTAATCATTGTTATATTACTTAATCATTCGGTTAGCGTATCGTATTCATTATGTTTCATACTTTATTCGTTATGATTATGTTTATGTACTTTGTTACAGAGATTATGGGCTAACACCCTTAGGTGTTAGCCATGTTTATGAAGTTTTATTAGTTTTTATGATTTTGTCGATGTGTTTGCTTTGTTATTGGATTGGGTGCTTGTCGATAAAAACTCGTTTATTGCTTATAACTAGTAGAAGTCTATGTAACTAGGTTATGATCCTTATAACTTAAATTGATGTGACTTAACTACCTGTAATTGTGGTTGCTTTGGTTGAGTTATATGCGTGTTAACCCGAATCGCTATTAGGAATCATTGTTTGGCATAAACGGAACGTGTCTACAACCTAATAGGACTAGTAGCGTGTAATACCGAACTAGGTTAGATGGTTTAAAGCAATAAGTTAGTATTGATGCTAGACGAGTCACTAAGATCTTTCGTCATATCCGCCCCGAGGGCTAGTTACTTAATTGTGACAGAATTTCGTAATTGATATGCCGATTAACAATTGAATGAATTAAAACAAGTAGACATAAGCATGTATAACTATAAAATGGATTAGACTTGGCTAACCCGTTCTTCCTATCTTTGGTGTCTTCATACTTGTATTGTTTGTTTATCTTAGTTTAGTTAGAATAAAACCAAACCCGTGCCAGTCTCTCAGGCTGAACCCCCTTTACGTTAGTTTAGGAGAGTCGAATACCTCTAGAATTAGTATATTAGAAATCTCACTCCTAGTGAACAACCCTTGCTTACCTAGAAACTATCTACATTGACCAGGTACACTGCTCGTTAGTGTTTAGAGTCTATAGGTTAGTTCGGCAAAATATAAATTTAAAACTTGGTAGTTTATTATAGACCTAAAAAAACACATCAAGTTTTTGGCGCCGTTGCCGGGGAGTAGTTTAGACTTGGCTAGCATGTTCTTCTATCATTGAATTCACATTTGCTTTTAATTAGTTTAATATTTATTTTCTCATATTTAGTTTAATTAAACACACAAAATCGTGATAGCCTCTCAGGCTAAAACCACAAAAGTATTTACTTGCTTTCTAGGTTAGTTAGTTTAGTAATTAGAATACCTTTAGATCATTTTAGCTTCGCTCCTAGTGAACGACCCTTGCTTACCTAAAAACTATACACATTGATCGGGTACACTGCTCGTTAGTGTTTTAGTCTATAGGTTAGTTCGGCAATTATAAATTTAAAACTTGGTAGTTTATTATAGACTATAAAAAACACATCAAGTTTTTGGCGCCGCTGCCGGGGAGTGAATTTATCTTTTTACTAGTTTTATTGGTATTTTTATGTTTGTGTTTGTTTTGTTTACCTGTTAGTTTGTTTATGTTCTGTGTGTCTGTCTCAGAAGGGAGATACGGCGTATTCTTGTCTGTGAATACGGCGCATCTTTCTGGTTTCAATACGGCGCATTCTTGTCTGTGAATGCGACGCATTGATGTTCTGTGGCCAAAAAAAAAAAAAAAAAATTGCTTTTAAATTTTTTATAAAAAAATGTTGCAGGAAGATAATACGGCGTATCCATTGTCTGTTGGATACGGCGTATTAACTTATGTCGATACGGCGTATCTATTGTCTGTTAGATACGGCGTATCGATTTTCCGTGACCCCAAAAATATTTTTCGTTTTTTTTAATCTTTTGTGTGTGTTTAAATTTTATAAAAAAAAATAAAAAATAAAAAAAATGTCCTGGTTACTGCTAGTTTTCTTGGTTGTTTATCTCTCAGGTAATAATTAAGATTGACAATCCGAAAATTAGGGTGCAGTCAGGCTCGTGACTCGAACAAAAACAAGCGCTTCGTGGGAGGCAACCCATGCTTATCTTTTAATTTATGTCAATTTAATTTTCTGTCGAGTCTGTCCCAGGCCTTCGATGCGGCGTATCCAACCCCTATGGATACGGCGTATCGAATCATCTGGAATACTTTAGTCCGAACTGTTTTGCTGACATCAATGCGGCGTATCTATCTTTTTAGATACGGCGTATCGACCTGCCAGAATTGAATACAGTTCTTTGTTTTTCTTTTGTTTATCGTTTTCTAACCGATGATTAATGAGATGTTTCTCGAGATTTGTTTTTCTTGTGGTCTCTATATTTTTACAGGTCCGGAATATTGAAGATGTTGATGGACTCCCGCATTTTATACGCTCGCACACTTACATTGGAAGATCATACCGAGCAAATCTCAGGGGAGTTCTCCGTTCTAATTCTTTCTATCTCTTGTTTTTAATTTCAAATACAAACAACGAGGACGTTGTTTAACTTAAGTGGGGGGATGGAGAATTAGAACGTTACTTGTCCTTAATTTTTCAAAAATATGCTTTAATCTATGCTTAATTATAAAAATTTAAAATTTTTTTTAGCATGTTTTTGTTTAATCTAAGTTGCATAACTGCACACATAACCTTATTTTCAAAAAAATTGTGAACTTATCAAAATTCACAAATCTATGAGTGTGCCGGTGACTTGTAAACTTTAGAACTTGGCTTGTATACTATTCGAGACCACCATAATGAGTATTATTGATATAATTGGAGTGACTTGTCTAACTTGGTAAATTTCTAGGATTACACTCAAAAAGCCTATAAATGTTATGTGTTATTAACTAACTACACTGGTTAGTTAACCCCCGTATAAACCCTTCTGTTACTCTCACTATTAGAGTAAGATACCCCTAGAAAAACACTCAGAGCCATTCCTTTCGTTTCTTACACCTTTATTATAATGTTTCGTTACACCCTTACACCTTAGCCTACCCTGTAGATTAAAATCCGTGGTTGGTTAATTGCTTTAGGCAAAGTGTGTTTCCTTACATTACCTGTGTTCGCGTGCGTAATTCATTATCTATGGTTAGGTCGGGAAATTGCACAATGCAATTGGAGTGAAAGTAAATATTGTATTTCTTTGAGTTTATTTTTCGTGTGTTTACTACTTTCACTATTGCCGTTATTTCTGAAGTCATGAAAAGTATGGAAAAATTATCCAGAATTATCATTATAGTGATGTGGTGAAATTTTACACATCTATGTTATGTTCTTGATTAAAAAAAAAAAAAAAAAAAAAAAAAAAAAAAAAAAAAAAAAAAAAATTCGAAAAAGAATAGAAAAGAAAAAAAGAAAAAAAAATGGTTGGATGTTTGATTTAACCAACTTATGTAAAGTTTTGTATTAAGTGGTCGATATCACCACTAATTGTTGTATACTATATCTATGGATTGAATGGGAGTTGGCAGTTATGGGAATGCCAACTAAGGTTTATTCTTTGATTAAGATCTTGTTGAGTATAATTCGTGTCTACCTAAAGCGTGTGTTTCAAGTGTTAAAGCGTGAGTTAGTCAATGATATGAGTCTTATTCATGGGATGGTTGGGAAAGTGATTAACCACACTTAGGATTTTAATTTATTTGTTTTTGTTTATTTTTCATTTTACACCAATTTGTATCCCAAATATTATCCATACCCTATATTATTCTTTATCCAAACCTTTGATTTATTGAGATTAGGGATTTGAGCAATCTTAAGTATCGTAGTCGTGGATTCGGCTATGTATTTATGATTTTGTCGCCCTTTTTGATATAATATTATTGGTGAAGATTACTTGGTCCTATCTTTAGCCTATTCGAGTTAAGGATTTGAGCAATTGCAAGTATCGTGTTCGTGGATTCGATCATGTATTTGTGATTTTGTCGCCTTTTCTGGAATTTGAGATCGATAGAGATTAAGGAGAATGATTAACCCTTAACCAACAAACCCTTTTTACCGCTTTAGACTTGTTATTCCTTGGCTTTAGTGGAGGAGATGTGTATTATGGCCAAGCTTATGACAGAATACTCGTCACGACCGAGCAATTGAGCAAATTACTAAAATGTTACCACATAGATTAGTTGAGTGATTTCAGTGATTTCATTTTCCTATTTCGTGAGGTGTTTGGTTGTGCAATTATGATAAAACGAATAAGTGCTTAATTATAAAAATACATCCTAATATCTTTTAGGATACATTTTCATAAGTTTTAATCTAAGGTTTACTTGAGGACAAGTAAAGTTCAAGTGGGGGGATATTTGATGACATCAAATAACGACATATTATTAGCATCATTTATCCTATGTTATTGACTTGTTTTATATTACTTTGTATGAGAATTGATACTTAATCGTTTACTTTTGTAATTCTCAGTTATAAACAAGCATTAGGTGAAGGTTAATGATTTCGGACGAAAATTGGAGCAAAATGAATCAAGTTGGAAAAGTCTGCTGAATTGAAGAGATTAAAGACCATTGCCTGACTTTGAAGCATGCGCCGCATCTGATTTTATCATGCGTCGCATATGAAACTTTGGTCAACGAAGAAGAACCAACTTGTTCTACTCCAGATACGCCTCATCGGACCAATCCGATGCGCCGTATCGGCCATACACAATCCTTACCAAGAAATCAAGTGGAGATTAGAAGCTTAATGAAGAAGTCAAGATTACAAGTCGACACTTGAAGATGCTTTCGTATTTTGGCCATAAAATCTTCATCCGGACTCCGTTTTAGGTGATTCAAGCGGCCACGGAAAGAGAAAAAGGAGATCTACCTGTATTTGAAGGAGATGCGGCGCATCTAGTATTTAGATGCGCTGTATTGGGAGATGAGGCGCATCTGGTATTTAGATGCGCCGTATTGGGTCAGTTTCAGACTTGGAGGCTACGTTTACTTGTAGATGCGGCGCATCTAACTCTATAGATGCGCCGTATCGACCCAGATTTCAGAATCTATAAATACCGAACTCATTAACGAATTTGGGCATCTTTGGGAACCCTTAGGGGCATTCCCAGATGATCAAAGCCTCTCCAAACAGTAGAAGATCAATATTGAAGACCTAATCATCCTTGAAGAACATCTCTAATCATTGTTATATTACTTACTCATTCGGTTAGCGTATCGTATTCATTATGTTTCATACTTTATTCGTTATGATTATGTTTATGTACTTTGTTACAGAGATTATGGGCTAACACCCGTAGGTGTTAGCCATGTTTATGAAGTTTTATTAGTTTTTATGATTTTGTCGATGTGTTTGCTTTGTTATTGGATTGGGTGCTTGTCGATAAAAACTCGTTTATTGCTTATAACTAGTAGAAGTCTATGTAACTAGGTTATGATCCTTATAACTTTAATTGATGTGACTTAACTACCTGTAATTGTGGTTGCTTAGGTTGAGTTATATGCGTGTTAACCCGAATCTCTATTAGGAATCATTGTTTGGCATAAACGAAACGTGTCTACAACCTAATAGGACTAGTAGCGTGTAATACCGAACTAGGTTAGATGGTTTAAAGCAATAAGTTAGTATTGATGCTAGACGAGTCACTATGATCTTTCGTCATATCCGCCCCAAGGGCTAGTTACTTAATTGTGACAGAATTTCATAATTGATATGCCGATTAACAATTGAATGAATTAAAACAAGTAGATATAAGCATGTATAACTATAAAATGGATTAGACTTGGCTAACCCGTTCTTCCTATCTTTGGTGTCTTCATACTTGTATTGTTTGTTTATCTTAGTTTAGTTAGAATAAAACCAAACCCGTGCCAATCTCTTAGGCTGAACCCCCCCTTACGTTAGTTTAGGAGAGTCGAATACCTCTAGAATTAGTATATTAGAAATCTCACTCCTAGTGAACGACCCTTGCTTACCTAGAAACTATCTACATTGACCGGGTACACTGCTCGTTAGTGTTTAGAGTCTATAGGTTAGTTCGGCAAAAAATAAATTTAAAACTTGGTAGTTTATTATAGACCTAAAAAAAACACATCAAGTTTTTAGCGCCGCTGCCAGGGAGTGAATTTATCTTTTTACTAGTTTTATTGGTATTTTTATGTTTGTGTTTGTTTTGTTTACCTTTTAGTTTGTTTATGTTCTGTGTGTCTGTCTCAGAAGGGAGATACGGCGTATTCTTGTCTGTGAATACGGCGCATCTTTCTGGTTTAATTCGGCACATTCTTGTCTGTGAATGCGACGCATTGATGTTCTGTGGCCAAAAAAAAAAAAAAAAAAAAAAAAAAAAAATTGCTTTTAAATTTTTTATAAAAAAATGTTGCAGGAAGATAATACGGCGTATCCATTGTCTGTTGGATATGGCGTATTAACTTATGTCGATACGGCGTATCTATTGTCTGTCAGATACGGCGTATCGATTTTCCGTGACCCCAAAAATATTTTTCGTTTTTTTTAATCTTTTGTGTGTGTTTAAATTTTATAAAAAAAAAATAAATAAAAAATAAAATAAAATAAATAAATAAATAAATAAATAAAAATAAAAATAAAAAAAATGTCCTGGTTACTGCTAGTTTTCTTGGTTGTTTATCTCTCAGGTAATAATTAAGATTGACAATCCGAAAATTAGGGTGCAGTCAGGCTCGTGACTCGAACAAAAACAAGCGCTTCATGGGAGGCAACCCATGCTTATCTTTTAATTTATGTCAATTTAATTTTCTGTCGAGTCTGTCCCAGGCCTTCGATGCGGTGTATCCAACCCCTATGGATACGGCGTATCGAATCATCTGGAATACTTTAGTCCGAACTGTTTTGCTGACATCAATGCAGCGTATCTATCTTTTTAGATACGGCGTATCGACCTGCCAGAATTGAATACAGTTCTTTGTTTTTCTTTTGTTTATCGTTTTCTAACCGATGATTAATGAGATGTTTCTCGAGATTTGTTTTTCTTGTGGTCTCTATATTTTTACAGGTCCGGAATATTGAAGATGTTGATGGACTCCCGCATTTTATACGCTCGCACACTTACATTGGAAGATCATACCGAGCAAATCTCAGGGGAGTTATCCGTTCTAATTCTTTCTATCTCTTGTTTTTAATTTCAAATACAAACAACGAGGACGTTGTTTAACTTAAGTGGGGGGATGGAGAATTAGAACATTACTTGTCCTTAATTTTTCAAAAATATGCTTTAATCTATGCTTAATTATAATAATTTAAATTTTTTTTTAGCATGTTTATGTTTAATCTAAGTTGCATAGCTGCACACATAACCTTATTTTCAAAAAAATTGTGACTTTTCAAAATTCACAAATCTATGAGTGTGCCGGTGACTTGTAGACTATAGAACTTGGCTTGTATACTATTCGAGACCACTATAATAAGTATTATTTATATAATTGGAATGACTTGTCTAAATTGGTAAAATTTCTAGGATTACACCCAAAAAGCCTATTATATGTTATGTGTGATTAGCTAACTACACTGGTTAGTTAACCCCCGTATAAACCCTTTTGTTACTCTCACTTTTAGAGTAAGATACCCCTAGAAAAACACTCAGAGCCATTCCTTTCGTTTCTTACACCTTTGTTAAAATGTTTCGTTACACCTTACACCTTAGCCTACCCTGTAGATTAAAATCCGTGGTTGGTTAATTGCTTTAGGCAAAGTGTGTTTCCTTACATTACCTGTGTTCGCGTGCGTAATTCATTATCTATGGTTAGGTCGGGAAATTGCACAATGCAATTGGAGTGAAAGTAAATATTGTATTTCTTTGAGTTTATTTTTCGTGTGTTTACTACTTTCACTATTGTCGTTATTTCTGAAGTCATGAAAAGTATGGAAAAATTATCCAGAATTATCATTATAGTGATGTGGTGAAATTTTACACATCTATGTTATGTTCTTGATTAAAAAAAAAAAAAAAAAAAAAAAAAAAAAAAAAAAAAAAAAAAAAAAAAAAAAAGTTGGATGTTTGATTTAACCAATTTATGTAAAGTTTTGTATTAAGTGGTCGATATCACCACTAATTGTTGTATACTATATCTATGGATTGAATGGGAGTTGGCAGTTATGGGAATGCGAACTAAGGTTTATTCTTTGATTAAGATCTTGTTGAGTATAATTCGTGTTTACCTAAAGCGTGTGTTTCAAGTGTTAAAGCGTGAGTTAGTCAATGATATGAGTCTTATTCATGGGATGGTTGGGAAAGTGATTAACCACACTTAGGATTTTAATTTATCTGTTTTGTTTATTTTTCATTTTACACCAATTTGTATCCCAAATATTATCCATACCCTATATTATTCTTTATCAAAACCTTTGATTTATTGAGATTAGGGATTTGAGCAATCTTAGGTATCGTAGTCGTGGATTCGGCTATGTATTTATGATTTTGTCGCCCTTTTTGATATAATATTATTGGTGAAGATTACTTGGTCCTATCTTTAGCCTATTCGAGTTAAGGATTTGAGCAATTGCAAGTATCGTGTTCGTGGATTCGATCATGTATTTGTGATTTTGTCGCCTTTTCTGGAATTTGAGATCGATAGAGATTAAGGAGAATGATTAACCCTTAACCAACAAACCCTTTTTACCGCTTTAGACTTGTTATTCCTTGGCTTTAGTGGAGGAGATGTGTATTATGGCCAAGCTTATGACAGAATACTCGTCACGACCGAGCAATTGAGCGAATTACTAAAACGTTACCACATAGATTAGTTGAGTGATTTCAGTGATTTCATTTTCCTATTTCGTGAGGTGTTTGGTTGTGCAATTATGATAAAACGAATAAGTGCTTAATTATAAAAAACACATCAATGATTACTTATGACTATCAAGTTTTTCCTGAATATTCCTATTTTTCATACTGACCGGGTACACTGCTCGTTAGGTGTGTTAAGAAGCTAATTGCGTGTGTCGTTGCGATTTTGTGTGTATGCTAGCCAAGTTTTTCCCCGGCAACGGCGCGAAAAACTTGATGTGCTGCGTGTGTCGTTGCGGTTTAGCAGTTTTAATGCCTAATCAAGTTTTAAATTTATATTTAGCCGACTTATCAATAACACACACACCTAACGAGCAGTGTACCCGGTCAGTATGAATATAATGGTAAGTAGAGTGTCGATCACTAAGAGTGGAACGTATTATCTAGTTATTCTAATCAGTATTTTAATATATTAAGTTAGCTATACAATCTAATCTAACGCAAAGGGGTTCAGCCTGAGAGACTGGCACGATTTGGTTGCAATTAAATAATAAACTAAACCAATAGGCACGAATCAGCAAGTAGCACACACGTACACAGATAAATACTCGAGACAATAAGAGGGCTGTCCTTATGATAAGTAGTTTGTCACTTGTTTTATTGCTAGTGTTATATGAAGTGTACAGTTCGATGCAACGCACCGAGATTAAGTCCTTTATCGTTGGTTCTAATCTTATCGGCGAGTAAACCCTTAATGATTACTTATGACTATCCTTTTTATCTTTCTCCTACTTTTCTACAGACCATAGAATGCATAGGCGATCTAATAAACAGGCGAGGGCAGAGGCATGGCGACCCGATCAACGCTCAGCTAGCCACAGAGGTTATCAATGCACTAATAAAAGTCACCAATGACACTAACATATAAACTTTAATTGATGAGAAAGCAGTTTTAAGGGAGTGCAACCTTTCCGTTGTCACATTACACAAGCCACCAATCTTGATGAATTAAAGTTTAATAACACAATAAAACAAAACTACTTAATGAATTAAACACATGCAGCACCTTCTTACAGCTCTTGTATCTTTGATTTGGGTGTGTCTTGTGCTGCTGCCTTGACTGAATTCGTCCTAGGTTTCTGGTCTTCGGTCTTCTGTTAAAACTTCGGAACTCTTAATTCGTCTGGTCTTTGGGGTATTTATAGTTTCTGTCTGAGGGTAAGATGCGGCGCATCTAGTAAGTAGATGCGGCGCATGTACTTAACTTCGCGTGGGGTCCAAGATTATAATATTCAGGAATATTTGTACACCGCCAGAAGATGCGGCGTATCTTCATCTTTGGATGCGGCGCATGTCCTCTTGTATCTTGGATCGTATCTGGTGAAATATTGATAGTGATGCGGCGCATGTAATGAGTGAGATGCGGCGCATCTGGAGCAGAACAAGTTGGTTATTCTTCGTTGACCAAAGTTTCATATGCGGCGCATGGGATAAATCTATGCGGCGCATTCTTCAAAGTCAGGCAGTGGTCTTCATTCTCTTCATTCCAACAACCAATTCCAATCTTGATCATTTTACTCCGTTTTTAGTCCATAATCGCTAAGTTTCACCAAATGCTTGTTTTTACCTGAGAATTACAAAAGTAAACGATTAAGTATCAATCCTCATACATAATATAGTAAAACAAGTCAAATTAATAGGATAAATGATAGTAATAAAATGTACTTATTTGAGTTCATCAAATATCCCCCCACTTGAACTTTACTTGTCCCCAAGTAAACCTTAGAATTAATCTTATGAAAATGTATCCTAAAAGATATTAGGATTTATTTTTATATTTAAGCATGTATTCATTTTTTGTCATAATCACACAACTAAACACTTAACGAATTAGAAGTAAGATAAAATATTTTGATAAAAGCAAATCTAATCGTTTAACTGTCCAGTCGCGACGAATATTCTATCATAAGCTTGGCAAGTATACACATCTCCCCCACTAAAGCCAAGGAATAACAAGTTTAAAGAGGTAAAAAAGGGTTTTTAGGCTTAAGGGTTAATTATTCTTATTCACTATCGATCTCAAATTCCAGAAAAGGCGACAAAATCACAAATACATGATCGAATCCACGAACACGATACTTGCAATTGCTCAAATCCTTAGCTCGAATAGGCTAAAGATAGGTCCAAACTTCACCAATAATAATATATCAAAAAGGGCGACAAAATCATAAATACATAGCCGAATCCACGACTACGATACTTAAGATTGCTCAAATCCCTAATCTCAATAAATCAAAGGTTTGGTTGGATAAAGAATAATAAAGGGTATGGATAATTTTTAGGATATAAATTGGTGTAAAAATAAAAAATAAACAAAACAAATAAATTAAAATCCTAAGTGTGGTTAATCACTATCCCAACCACTACAAGAATTCAGGCGAATAGCCACGGACAAATTTTGTAGGTAAAAGGGCCAAATTCGTGGGTAACTGATGAATACCCACGGATTATCCATGAATCTATTTTAATGGGGAAAACCTTCGAGGGTAATTGCCTAGCCACGACTTTTTTGACATGTGGGTAATGTTAACCACGACATTGTTTGTGGGCATTTTTATTCAATCCGTGGGTAAATGGTGCACAGGATTTTATAAGCTACCACGAAAATACCCACAAATTGTCATGTAGGTAATCTATGGGTATATTTAGCCAGCACATAATCCGTGGGCGTGTTCATTAAAGCGGTGGTAAAATGTTTCATGGGATTTTTTACATTACCACAAAATACTCACAAAAAGTTTTGAGGGTAATTCAAGGGCACACATAACCCACGATATAGTCGTGTGTAAATATCCAATGTAGAGCTGGCATAACAGATCCGACACGACACGAACCTGTTAAGACACGGACCTGTTAAGGTCGAACACGAACACGACACGATAACAAATCTTGTCATTTTTTTGAACACGAACACGACACGAAAATTAACAGGTTACACGACACGAACCAGTTAAGGGACCTGTTAACAAAAATACTAAATTTATACCAAATACATAACGAAAAAAAACGAGTAAACAATTTAACGAGAGTTCCTAATAATATTTTTAACTAATACATAACGAAACAAAAAGTCCTTAATAAATCCTTATAATTAATACATAACGAAACAAAAGTAAACAATTCTAAGTCAAACTTTACGTTGGAACAAGCTTGCCAAGACAGTCAAGTTCTTCGCTTGTGTCTTCATCCACGACTTTCCCAGAAATGTCAATGATATAAGACCTATCTTTGGTAGTTAGTAGACCTCTACCAGCAAGAAGATCTAAATCTTCCTGGTTAAGTTCTCTTCCGTTCACAAAGACTCTAGTGTTCCCAGCAGCGCAGTTTTTGGGCATTGGATGGTCAAATTCTTCTATAAATGGCTGCAAAATGGTAACAGTCAGTTGGATTTCTATGTCAAACAAAAAAACAAACAATATGAAATGAATTGAACGTTAAACTTACAGGGATAATGCCAAGGCAAGGCTGGTTCATCACACCCCACAAGCCATCTATTTTACTGGAATGGCTGCAAAATGGTAACAGTGCCTTAGAACAAGAAAAATCTCAAGTGGATATCAATGGTGTTTGACATTGCTTATCTGAAGCTAATCTTCCTTAACAAATAAGCCTGCAACAAACAAACTTGTTTTTAAATGTTTACTTGCTCTATAATAAGCACTTGCACATTTTATACAAACACTTAAATGTTTACTTGCTCATCTTACTATGTAGGTCCTCAATCAGGAATTCAGGATGAGACCCCTTTATTATACAGTTTGGTACAGGTTTACTCATAAAGCAATCTCCTACAACATTTTTAGTTGGACTGATTTATTAGCTGAAAGGAGTGCAAAAATAACAAAGTAATTTATATCATCGATCAGTCATTATGTTTACTTGTTATAGCCAAAAATAACATAAGCAAGGATCCATCTACAATATAGAAGAAACAAGCGATATAAATTTGATGTTATTTGGTATATAACCTGATATATACAATAAAACCTTAATATTTGTATTTTTACAGAATCCAAACAAGTGTTTTATTCCGTTTTTAAATATACATTTATTACCGTATTGACGAGTTTTTGGCTCACCAAATAAGATCCTATCACTAAAATACTGTTAGTTACAAACTTACAAACCGAAACACGTTAAATAAAACATATAGACACTTTCTTTGCATTATTCATAAGCTCCATTACCTTCAACAACAGACATAAAAGCTATTCGGAAAAAAAAATATCATCATCAAACTCAATATTCAAACCCTAAGCAACACAATTTGAAACAAAGTAGAAATTATTAAAAATAAAAATAAAATGGCTGAATTATTAATAATTAACAGAGTGTTAGGGAATTTACCTAAAGATGAAGTGAATAAATATCTGATGCTCGAAATTGAAGAAAGAAACAGTTGTGAGTTTTGATTTGATTTGATGAGAAGATTAATGAAGAAAGAAACAGTTGTGAGTTTTGATTTGATTCGATGGATTAATTAATAATGGTGGATCGATTAAGAAACAGGGAAAGGGATTGTGGATCGATTAAGGTTTATGGATAAAAAGATAAAAAGATATGGATCGATTAATATTGGTGGAGGAATGGTCGAATGGAGGCATGGAGGCATGGAGCTATGGAGATAAGAGAATGGAGGCAGAGATAAAAGTAGGGTTTATTTTTTAAACATATATATATATATATATATATATATATATATATATATATATATATATATATATATATATATATATAAGATTATAACAGGTCTCTTAACGTGTCTTAACAGGTTCGGACCTGTTAAGACACGAAGCCTGTTAATTTTATTCGTGGATATTTGTAGTATCAAATAGAATATTAATAGACAAATGTATATACATTTTAGAAAGTTAATATCTTGGATATTTGTAGTACGTCGAACTATACCTGCTTATCGTTTCAATATATTGAGTTCCCTGGAATGTGGAGTTGGGTGGAACTATCAAATAGAATATTAATAGACAAATGTATCAGAACATATGTTTAGCTATACATTTAGATAAGAAACGCTTATTGCGAAACACAAAGACATACTTGTTACATTCCGTTAGAGCTGGACAACATGCACCAAAAAGAGCCTGGATTTTAAACCTCTTTTTGGCAAGGCCATGCACATTAGATGAACAAGTTCGAACCCAAAAAGAGCCTGGATTTTAAATTTTCGAATTCAGTAAGCATATTCAATTGTGTTCGAGTTCAGGTACATGATTATGAGGATTGTGCGGATTTAGTTTCTGATGTTAGCATGATAGATTTTGTACACAGTTACTGAGTTACAACATTTGGCCAGTGGCTTTTGTGTTGTTTGGATTTGTGGTGGGCTAGTTTCGTGGGGTTGATACTGCCCTTGTGGTATTGAGTTAAGAGTTATGGCAAAAAGGTATGGTAGGGTGACAGTTGGCTGTGTCCGGTTACCTTATGTATCTTTTTATCTTTTGTTGTTTCCTCATTGTGCTATAGTGGTTCTATTCTTCTCAGTGGGATGGAATATAAGACTTCTTCAAGTGGTGAGTGGATCGTGAGTTTCTTATGGGAGATTAAGTGTTTTTTGTACGTGTGTGTTTGGATTTTAATCTGAGTTCAAGGACATTTGCTGCACACTGTGATGATATATTACAAAAGGTTTAAATATCAAAGTTTTGTGTTGGGGTCAGTGGGGTTCAAAAGTACTTTAAATAATGTTAGTGGGTGTGTCCGACATTGTTTAGATTGCTTTGGTCTCGTGTTGTCGCCCAGTACTTGCAGCAGGTTGTCTGGTTTTTTGCATTGGGTGTGTTTGGATTTTAAGCTGAGATCAAGGACATTTGCAGCACACTGTGGTGACATCATACAAAAGAAGTGTCTAATAAATGAGCAAAATAATTTAGGCACAAAAGTTAACCATCGCCATAATCATGGGCATATTTTTACCCACAAATTACACGCACCAAATTACCCACGAGCACAAAGGATGACTCTAATAAATGGGTAATGTAAATTTAGCCACGTAAATTACACTCGAGATGTTAAATGGGAAACCGGGTCTGTGAAAAGCTACAAGTATAAATGTTACCCATAAACCACCCACAAATATTACCAACGAATACAAAAGATGTGTGTAGTATGTGGGTAAAAAAAATTACCCACAAAATTAGCCATGACTTTACCCGTGATAAAAAAATTGTGTGTAATTTGTGGGAAATATTTTGGCGGGAATCATTTAGCCACAAACTACACACGATATATTATTTAATGGGTAAATTTATGGGTAAAACTATGGGAAAATCGAGGGTAATTTATTCTAGACTTTGGATTTGCTAATTGTGGGTAACTAATGGGTAATATGAGGGAAAATAAACATGTATCAATGTACGTGGGTAATTTCCGTGGGTAAAGCCCTGTTTTCTTGTAGTGAACCATCCCATGAATAAGACTCATATCATTGAATAACTCACGCTTTAACACTTGAAACACATGCTTTAGGTAGACACGAATTATACTCAACAAGATCTTAATCAAAGAATAAACCTTAGTTGACGTTCCCATAACTGCCAACTCCCATTCAATCCATAATATAATAATTAGTGGTGATATCGACCACTTACATAACTTTACATCGTTGGTTTAATCAAACATCCAACTCTTCTTTTTCTTTTTCTTTTCTTTTCTTATTTTTTTGATTTTTTTTTTTTTTTTTTTTTTTTAAAACATATACATAGATGTGTAAAATTTTACCACATCACTAAAACAATAATTCTGGATAATTTTTCCATACTTTTCATAACTTCAGAAATAACGGTAATAGTGAAAGTAGTAAACACACGAAAAATAAACTCAAAAACATACAATATTTACTTTCACTCCAATTGCATTGTGCAATTTCCCGACCTAACCATAGATAATGAATTACGCACACGAACACAGGTAATGTAAGGAAACACACTCTGCCTATAGCAATTAACGAACCACAGACTTTAATCTACAGGGTAGGCTAAGGTGTAAGGGTGTAACGAAACATTTTAACAAAGGTGTAAGAAACGAAAGGAATGGCTCTGAGTGTTTTTCTAGGGGTATCTTACTCTAAAAGTGAGAGTAACAAAAGGGTTTATACGGGGGTTAACTAACCAGTGTAGTTAGCTAATAACACATAACATATAAGGCTATTTGGGTGTAATCCTAGAAATTTACCAATTTAGACAAGTCATTCCAATTATATAAAATAATACTTATTATGGTGGTCTCGAATAGTATACAAGCCAAGTTCTAAAGTTTACAAGTCACCGGCACACTCATAGATTTGTGAATTTTAAAAAATCACAATTTTTGAAAATAACGTCATGTGTGCAGCTATGCAACTTAGACTTTAAACAAAAACATGCTAAAAATTTTAAATTTTTATATATTAAGCACATTTTAAGCATATTTTGAAAAGTTTAGGACAAGTAAGTGTTAAGTGTTCTAATTCTCCAATCCCCCCACTTAAATTAAACAACGTCCTCGTTGTTTGTATTAAAGGTTAAAAACTGGAAATAAAAGAATTAGAACAGAAAAACTCCCCTGAGATTTGCTCGGTATGATCCTCCATTAGTAGTAGAGCAAAAATCATCTTTCTTGTGGATTAGAACGTTTAAGCTTCATAATAGATGTATCCACAGGAAATGCAGGAATCTATAATACCACCAAGGCTTCAAAACACACCTAAGATAAGAAAGGTTCAAACTTGCATAATACATTAGTAGTTAGGTAAAAATAAAACATAAAAATTAAAAATGAAAATCATCAGGTCAGTCGATGCGCCGTATCTTATGGAAGAAGATACGCCGTATCGAGCCTGGAATAATTACGGACCAGAATAAAAGATGCGCCGCATCCTTAACCATGGATGCGCCGCATTTAAAATAAACTGATAAAAAGTTTTAAAGTCGAAAATAAAAAATGCAGGAAAATAAAATAAGATATGACCATCTGCAGGAGATGCGTCGCATCTCAGAATTGAGATGCGCCGTATCCTCTGCGGCCTGACTGACTCGACACAAACAGAAAATTAAAAAGATAAATCCGGGTTGTCTCCCGGTAAGCACTTGTCTTTATTCCAGAGTCTTCAAGTTAGACTCACGTTCAGCTCTTTATTTAGTCCTTGTTACGGTCCATCCTTCTTCCTTCATCCGAAAGATGTTCCCGTATAGCATTGCGACGTTTTCTTCCGTTCGGCTTAATCTTCTATAATTCTTGGTCTTCGTCGCGACATACTCTTCATCAGGTCCCAAAGAATATTTGATGATTTTAAATTTTTCGGAAACAATCATGGGTGGCTCATTATAAGGAATCCCAAGTAGTTGACACTTTCTTTTGGTGAACTCTTCCTCGTCTTTATCAACAAACTTAAAATAAGGATCCTTAATCAAATAATCATCGAGTTCTTCAATTAATGACTTATTATCTTGAATCGCCTCCCACTCTCTTTCCAAATCCCATTGTAACCGTCGACTAAGCTTCGTGAAATCATCAAATTGTTCATGCACCCATTCCCAGAAAGTAGTATCCGATGTTCCCTTAAGTCCTTTCAAGCGTTCAATTCTACCCTTTTCTTGCAAAGCCTCCGCTTTTTGTGGGCAGTCTTCAACATTATCGTACCACTCATAATCTTCAAAGGTTACATCGTTTCCAACCCGTTTCATCCCAATTATACTTCCCCCATTACAGGTTCCGTCACTTTTATAATCACAGGTCGGCCAAACACTACTCCCGTCCTTGAAAACGAAGGGTGTACAAGTGTGATTAATGTGCTCAAATTCCCATGGTTTATCCCAAACCCATGGTACTTGGTCATTCCATTCATAGTACCAGGTGTTTTTAAAATCATCATAAGTCTTAAATCCTGGTAGATCTCCAGTTAGCACATCATCGTCGACTCGAAGAAGGTAATTGAATTCCTTGAATTGCTTGCACAAGGGTGTCTCATAATCGAACACGTCAATGTCTATTCTGAATAATTCTTCAATGCCCTCATTGACTGTTGAATCATGAAGTGACGACCCGTAGTCGCTTTCTACTTCTTCGTCTTCTCCTCTCATCCAATATACCCATAATGCATCCTTAGTAGCTCGATCCATGCTCTTATGGTTATTGAACTTACTAGCTAACCATTCTGAAAAATTAACATCGTTAGGATCATGGTCAACGTCAAAACAAGCTTTTCCAATCATATTCCTCCTTATCTCCATGAGCTCGTTAAATTGCTCCCTAAAACTCCGTGTCAACCATGAAGTCATAATCTGCTTGACTTCATTTGCAGGGGCGAATTCCGGACTACCATATTTAAGTTCAAGCCAATCATTGAGGGAGAGGTCCATCAATCTTACCAGTCTGCCATGAAATAGTAACTCCGCCACAGCATAAATTCTGTCATTATCCAGATAGTTCTCATTTAACCCCCAGTACTGTTCGGAATAAGGCATGTAAGAGATTTGGGTATTGCCTCCACCACAGCTGTTGTTGCTTGAGTCCATGTATGCAAGGTAGAATTTCCCATCATCTTCTTCGATAGTAGTCCAGTTCAATCCTTTGGATTCAATGATAGGCCATAAGAGCAACAGTTCATCGCCAGTGTACCTCACAAATACATCATAAGAGAATACCCCTTTGTCAATGTTGCATAAGCGCATGAATTCCTTAAAAGCAGCTTCAAGAGGTGTCTCCCAAGAGAATAAATCTGCATCGATCATGAGCACATTGAATGAATCTGAAAGCAAGCATTCCATAGCAAGATATCCGTTAACTGACATGTCTTCCATAGCAAAATCTGTCATCAAAGGTAAAATCATCAGTAGGATTTGTTCGCTAGAAGAGAAATTAATGAATATAGAAACGGATATAAGAAAAAATAGCTGATATATGCAGACGATGCGCCGTATCCAAAAAGTTGGATACGCCGTATCTTAATATCGTTAAAATTAAATCAGACTTTTATTCTGAAAATAGATACGCCGCTTTAGAAATTAGAATGCGCCGTATCTGTTTTAATAATCAAAAATCGATATTTATAAAAATTAAATGCGTCGTATTAACAAAAGTTAATGCGCCGTATCTTCGTTACGTTTCAAAATATAAGATTTTTGATTCAGAAGATGCGCCGTATCGATAAAAATCGATACGCCGTATCTGTTTAATAATTCGAAAACTGTTTTTAATTAAAATAATAGATACGCCGTATCTGCAAGAGCAGATGCGTCGTATGGCATTAACGTTTAGAAATTTTTTTTTTATCAAAAACAGATACGCCGTATCTTGGGGAAAAGATGCGTCGTATCGAATTAATTAAACGCGTAGTATTTTATAAAAATTGAACGCAATACGCCGTATCTGAGAAATCAGATGCGCCGTATCGTTCGATTTAGCTCAGTACAACGATAGCAGAAAACAAAAAATACGAAAAATTAAAACAAATAAAAACACACGAAAATAAACACAAATAAAAGCAAACAAATAACACACAAAAACAGAAAATATGCAAAATAGTACAATGAATGCAAATTAAACTAATACACAACAAAATTAGCGGTTAGAAAAAAAAAATCAAAAACCTAATTAAGATACTAATCAAATTAACAGATAATAACAATTCACTCCCCGGCAGCGGCGCCAAAAACTTGATGCGTTTTTTTTTTAACCCGAATACGCCGTATCTTTTATTTGATTTAAAAAAAAAAAAAGATTTTCTTTTTCTTTTTCTCTTGTTTTGTTTGCTTGTTTGTTTTGTTGGTTGTGAGTGTGCAGGTTAGTGTATGCGCACGCGTGGATCGAGCTTCTATGGATTCATGTTGGACTTGTGGGAATCCATTTCATTCTTATGAAAATTGTCAGGAGAAAAAAGCATGTAGGAGGGAGCGAGTACTTGAGACATATGACTATCAATCTCAAAATGATGATTATGAGCGTAACACATATCATGCTAATTACAATATTGAGAGGGAAGATTACACGAGGTATCGAGGGGAATATGGTGGTCAATATTATCATCCTTCATATGAGAGCTCGGGTTTCTTCGATCAACCACAGAGACCGACTCAACAATATGATCATCAAGGCCAAGGACAAGGTGATAACCATCTCTCGTATCTTGAACAAAAATTAGATAAGCTCATTTCAATGATAAAATCCAACATAGAGGAACATCAAAGATACGTTAGTATTGCAGCTTTTGAGACACATGTGGATCCATTGGCAGATCAATTTAATAGGCAAGAAACATATGAATCTCAAGGCGTCACCATATTTGATTTTGATGATGAAGATGAAGATGAAGAAGACGAATATAATACTAATGCTCATAACAATTCATTAGATAATCTCATTTTTCCGGTTAAAGATGATCGTGAAGAATTGGTTCGTCCTAAAGTTGGGAAGGGAGTTGTGGAGACTAATACCACACCTTATCTCCCAACTTTAAATGAAACAACACTTTCATCAGTTGAGGATACAAAATCAAATGAAGTTAAGGACTCTTTGGCTCTTTCACCATATGAAGATGAGTGTTCAGATTCATTGAAAGAACAACAATATCTCAATGAGGAAGAAGTCGAAGGCCTCCGTATCGACCCAAACCCACCACATGTGCTTCAAGTATTAATCAAGAATTTTGGTATGGGTGACTCAACTTATACCAAGGGGAAAGCACAAGCAAGGTTGTTACTAATAGAAAATCATTATGCTTTTGAGTGGTGTAACAAGAACTCTAGCAAGGCACTCCTTCATATTATTCTTGAGCAAGTTCATAGGAAAGCACGAGTAGGAGTTCGTAAGTTGAGAGAACCCCTGCGCAAAGAAGAGAAGAACTTTCATGGAATGCCAAATTGTGGTAAGTTGATCAAGGATGCAAGCAAGAAGGCCCGTGTGAAACAGGTTCGTAGTGCATCCAGCCGAAGAAAAAGGAAAAGACGAGTATGGGTTTCAAAGCATAAACACTTCTTATGCATAAGGGAAACTAATATTCATAAAGTGTTTGAAAAGAGGGATATGGCATGGACCCGTAAAGTTTCATTGCATCTAGGTAACTCGTTTGGTAAATGTTCCATCATACCACCATGAAACTAATACCAAGTGTTGTCGGGCTGACGACGGTAAACTTAGCGCTTCGCGGGAGGCAACCCGTGGGTTGAGTGTTTGCAGATTCTGAAGATTAGCTTGTGGATGATTTATTGAAGCAAACTAGAAGATCCAGCCATGATTATAAGGTGCACCCGATTCCATTGTATAATTTGGTTCTAAAATTAATTTGATGTTTTGCATGTAGTTAGGCATATGTATAATTAGTAGATGATCAAACCATACCCGATTGAATTTCCCTACTTACTTTTGCTTAGAACGGGAAGAAAGTAAAATGATATAATATGAAATATAATAATGTAATAGTTGGGTTAGGACACATAAATTGATCTTATCCGGCTTGTCACCCGCGCACGGTGGCCATAGAAAAAAGCTGGAGAACTGTCATAATTATTGGTGGTAGTCATATGCTGGGCTTGCCTATCTGATTCGTCACCCGCGCAAGGTGATATTTTAGTTGTTAGCATGGGTCAGACGCCAATTATTATGATGGATAGCATTGCACTTAGCTGAGACAATTTTATGTGAAATAACCCAATCCTTGTATTGTTGTTAATGAAATTAGGAAGGTTGGCTTAAGTTAGTGCATTGATTAATTAGACTATGTGGTAGATAACTCCATCATATGATATACCAGTAGGCACGAAGCATAATTGTTCCCATTTAATTAAAATGGACTAAATTAACCGGTTCCCATGTGCCGATGTGTCTTAGTATGCACCTATAGGATAGATATTCATACATCCGAATGATTGGTCTTTATATCAACCTTAAAAGGAGTGTATAAAGCATTCGGGATGACTTGTATGAGAAACGGTCCCGGATGACTAAAAAAGGATCTTATGTATGTTATGAGCAAAAATGCTTGAAATATGAAGTAAAATTCATGTGCAAAAATTGAGCAAAAAGTGAAAATATGAGTTAATGTATGATGGTTTATGTGCTCTTAAAAAGTTTGCTCCTATGGTATAAAAACTCCAGTATTATAAAAGGTATAAGGTATTCTCACCTCTTGTTTTGGATCTATGTTTAGATTGATTATAGGGGTGTACTAAGTATGTTGGGCGCATAGTTAATTATATGAAACATAAAGTAAATGGAACCAATGGGAACGGTTATGTTAAGTTTTTAAGAAGGACAAAAATATTGGTAATCATTTTGGATTATTGGTCACATGGAATGGTTATTAGTGTGCTAGGTTAAATTTGATCTTTTTGATGGAATTTCAATGGTATGATTAAAAATTATGTAATTAACATGCTAAAATATAGTAAATTTCTTCCTCGGGACGAGTAAGGGTTAAGTTGGGGAGGTTTGATCGGTGTATTTTACATACACCTCATAGCATGTTAATTAAGCATTGTTGCATTGTTATTTGTGGTTATACATGTACTTTGAGGGTGTTTTATGATTATATAGGTTATGCGCGAAGAGGAGATAAATTGGTGATATTACAAGTTTTATATGAAGAGATGAAAGTTTTGGACGTTGTTGCATTGTTTTGGTCATAACTTTTTCGTCCGAACTTCGTTTCAAGTGATTAAAAAGGCCATGAAAGAGAGAGCTACGTACTCAAATAATAAAGTTCACGAAATATTAAAGTTGGCACGTTGATATTAATGTTTGAAAATGCAGCTCGTGGTTAAGTAAAACAAACACACTTGGGCCTGATGCTTATGAAAACAAAAGAGAGAAGTCCATTGTACTGGACCTTGTTGGACGGCAAGAAGAAAAGAAAAACAAAAAGGCCCTTGGACTGTTTTGGCTTGGCGTGGAGACAAAGAAAGAAAATAGGGTTTTATACTCTTTTATATATATTGGGAAGAGGAGGTGGACCCGATGGAGATTATTGAGCCGCTATTCTTTTTAACATCGTGAGCCAGAGATTCGAAAAACACAGTACGTGATGATGAAGCTACTAATCAGAACGGCGATGTTGTCTACAATTGTGATGTCCGGCTAAGCCTCTTGTAATCTCTCCCGGTAAAAGATATATTTGGTTTGATCATGTTTACGGATTTTATTTTATTTGTCAAACATTAATTCATCTGATTTTAATGCATATCTTTTATTTGATTTTAATATTTAATATAATTATTTGATTGAATAATTATGAGACATATTATTGCGAGTCAACGATTCGTGCCGAGCCTAATTAGTATAGGGGTTAAGACGGTCGTATGTTAAACATAATTTGTACCCATAATTGTTCACTTGAGTAATTATTAAATTAATTGATAAGATTATTGTAAGACATGTTATTGCTAGTCAACGAGTTGTGCCGAGTCCACTAGTTTAGGGATTAAGACGATTTGTGTGATAAACATAACTTGTGCCCAAAATTATCCTTTTCAATTAATAAAAACTATGTCTATGTGGTTTGAAGGCAAACATTAGAATTAATCCGTAACTTGATCATATCATTATATCTGGAGCCGGGAGGGATTGCTTTTTACTCAACTGTTTACACTCTTGCTTTTATTTGCTTATTTAATATTTATTTGTTTATTTACTTTTTATTACTTATTTGCTTTCTAGTTAATCAGTAGTTTTATTATTAAGTATTAAACAAACCAAAACTTTTATTGATCAGTGATCACCCCAAAACTTAAATTAAAACCACATACTCCTCGTGGATACGATACCCGCTTGCCCTATCTAGTATAAGGTAATTAGGTTTATTTTTGATCGGTACAACGACATCGGTCATACACTGACAGCGAGTTGGAGCACTGTATTTATTTTCTTAAATCTCATATGTCATTTACATATTAGAAACAATATTCCATCTAAGCTAGACTTTAATCCTTAGCTTGGAATGAAGTTTCTCTTAAGGGATTTATAAAATAAGACATACAACCTTGTTATATATATGTTCATTAGAATAAACATAAGCGGTTATTAAGTCTAAACACAATATGACACGTTATTGAGGGGAGTCTCAATGATCAATCTCACTTGATGAGATTGAACACATGAATGGAAACCTTAAGTTTAACTGAAGGATTCATTATGTAAGTCGTATTATGCATTGGACTATTTATATCATTTGCATGAATGCAAGATGAGTTGATAACAACAAATATCTAAGTGAAAGTCATTAGATAATTGTTAAACGAACATTATAATGGACCTACAAAGTACCAAAGATATGTTCAAACGTTTATCGATATTTGAGGAGCTATGTTTTGTTTGCATACATTGATGCTTATTTAATAGAAATGATGCTCAACCCTAGTCGCTGTAGGATGTCATCATGAATAATGAAATTGCTGACTAGATGTGCTCGACTGAGAGCATTAATGCGTTATACATTAAAAGAATAAGAATATTTTACAGTTGAGAAACTGTTCAGATGACTTTCTAATGTAGGTGTTTTGCTGGCTTCAAACACCCTATGGAATGTATTATTGCAATAATCGTCTTGTACTTGAATGCACACATACAAAGGACAATCATCATTCAAACCTTTCATGAGTTTTGAAACAAGTATTCTCAAAGTTTACTCAGATGACTACTTGTTGTCTTGTACAACATGATTCGATCATGGTGGGAACATCGGATTCCGACCTATGAGTAGTCTTATGCATATCTGTTTTTAGTATTTGGATAATGGAACTGTAAGCAGTCGTATTATATAATGAATTGATATACCTAGTATGTTCGCTTTCATTTATACTTGTGTTCTATATTTGCATGTTTAATCCATGAATAATTTATTTATTCTAAAATTGTCCATTGCCAGTTGACGATACAGGAGTATCATCGAATTAAGGCAAATGTGAGCGTGTTGGTGATATTTATTAAGAATAGATATTAATTGATGATTCCACCAAACTCACATATTGTTCATTGTGATGAACATTGGACTGACCCAACCTACGAGTATTCACTACATGGATCGTCGTCAATAGTGAATCTCGCAAATGGTTATGTCTCTTATCCTTAGACTTGAGATGCAAGTAGGTCTTGCATGCGTGAAATTTCATTCATTGATATGGTTAAACACTGTCCTGAACAAGGTAGTTATAAAAACCATCTTCAGGGGTGATATGAAACACATGAATGACACGTGCAGTCAAAAGAGGATTTGTTCCTCCACATGTTATGGAGTTAGATACTATTGGGCCCCTCGATGAATTGGACGAATGTTTGTATTGCCGTACCCAAATGAGATTAAGATGAATCTTGATCCACTTGGTAATCTTGTTCAATATCTATATCGAGAAACATAATAGTTGAACAATTAGAATGACATTTGATCCATGTCTAATGTTCAACATGGTATTTGTAACAAAAGGATGGATGACATATAAACCATTTAAAATGAGACGTTTAAGAAACTATTCTCACATATTTCTAGGGGCATTGGCGTGTTCCTAGACGCTAACCTTTGCTTGTATAATTACTTGATTATTATGACGTCGCAAGTGGGAGCTGTTGGAGTATGCTCGTGTCATAATAAATAATTATATGACTAGACATATGTAAGCCTATGGGGTCACACACTTATACACAGAGATACCATTTTATATATTGTATTTACCGTATTTACACTATATATATGACTACGTAACTTGGGATCGATAACGGGCTACTAATAACTAAGCTAGTACTTAGTTTATTGGATTGGACCAACAAATGGGCAAGCCCATTTGAAGCTCCATATGGCCGGCCATGGTAAGGAGAACAAGAGAGAAAGATCAAGGGGTTAAGTGTAACTTTTCCTTGATTACCTCCTAATTGATTTTGTCATTAAGGAGATTAATTACAATTAAACTAATTGCCACTTTTCTCTCCCCCTTTCCTCTTGATAACCCACGGCACAAACCAAAACCCTCTTAGGGTTTGTGGTTTTTCATCCCTTGTAGGTCCTCTTTTACTAGAACACGCACACACCAATCACACGTTAACTACTACTCTTAAATATAATAAGCTACGATAAGGAGAAATAAGCTATTAAGCTAATAGAGAATAAGAGAATAAGATGATAAGAGAAGAGAAGTGGAAGGAATTCATTTCATTAAACATTCGAGCATGGCTTACGCATAACACATGAAAACCAACTATGAGAATGAGCACCTAAGCCTTCTATTTATAGGCAACACATTAGGGCAACTGTAACACCCCCAAATTATCACAGCGGAACGATAATGTCATTGGGATGCTACTTCAGGGCACAAAGTACAAGATATAGAGAACGACCTCTAAATGAGACGTTTTGAAAAGTTACCATTCGAATAGATAAAGTCATAGTTTACAAGCAAAAGATCCCAAAGTAGAATAGTACATAAGTTTTTAAAGTATATCGAATGGTAAATGATAAAAGCGAAAGTCTTCATAAAAACGTGCCCTAAGACTCTCTGCTCCAAGCATCTGCTATCACCTTACTAACCTGAGATAAACATGCTAAAAAGTGTCAACACAAAGGTTGGTGAGTTCATAGAGTTTGTTATAAATAAGCTAAAAAGCGTTTAGAGAAAGTTTCCACAGCATAGGCATTGTAAATCCACTCAGTTCCAAGCCCTGCCCATTCAAGACTTGCAACCTGTGTGTTTACAACCCAATGCTAACATAGTATGTCTAGAGTAGATGTCTTGCATATCAATGCATCATGTGATTACTGGGTGCCATTTCCCAAAGAATACTAATAGATCTTATGCTGCTCACTAGGAGACTTATGTTCGGCTACCCCAAGTGTTTGATACTTAGGTCCATGATATGTTCTGTTCGGCTACCCCAAGTGTTTGATACTTAGGTCCGCGAGTTGCTTTCAAGAATAACGCAAATAAGTTTAACACAATCATATATGTAAGCAAGCAGTTTAAGCATGTATCTCCCCCAAAAGTTCAAAACGTATAAAGTAGGGGCTATGAAACTCACCTGATATGATAGCACAATAACCACAAAGGATATGATGAAAATGAGGCTCGGTCTCAAACTGCGACCTATGATGAATGATATGATCTAATATAAGTAAATGAAATGCTTCTACTCATGCATTTACGTATGTTAACGATACCACTCGTTGGTTTTGAAAATAATGTTTATCGTCGAAAACTACATTTTTGACATCTCGGCAAGTCATATACTATATTTCGTGTAAAAATGTTGAAACGTTACTCCACGATCCTCTTTTGGTGTTTTATCGTCAAATAAAATAGTTTCGTCGCGAAATAATACTTTTACAACTGGTGAAAATATGACCGAACGGCTTCGCAAAGCTAGTCGTAAAATATTGTACGTTAAGAGTTAGGAATAGAACTTGACGTTTTTGAAATCCTTGTGACAACATCTCAATGTCGTCTATTTTGAGTTTTGATCATACACGTCTCGATCATGAAGAAAATCGGCTTTGAATATGGTGTCTTGCAAAACAATTTCCCATACTTAGAAACATTTTCTTGTAATAGTTGTTTTTTGGCGATACTAGGAAATTCATAACTTACTCGATATAAGTTCAATCAACAAGCGGTCAATTGATTTGGAAAATAGGCCGGGAATACTTCGTTTCACCTCAAGGAGTTTATGGCCCAAACCGCCTCGCTCAACGGGAAAATAGCTCGTAAGATGGTGCCTCGCAAAACTGTTTACACTTAGAAAAATATTGGAATTATAGTGAGGCTGTCAAAATAAGTTTTGTTAGTCGGATTTTCAGAAATTCATATCTTGGTCGTTATAAGTCGGTTTTCAACGTTCTTTATATCCACGCGATCGTCATAACATGAACTAACATATTCTCAGTGGCTCGGCTCAGCTAGACTACGGCTAACACCTCGTTCTGTCCCCTGAAGTTCGGCCAACAGCCCGCATTTTCTGAAAATAATAGTTTTGCGTTGCTAACTTTAAAACATCGTATCTCCTTCGTTATAACTCGGTTTTTAGTGATTCAAGCGACCACGTTTTCGTGTTTGAGAGTACTTTCTAAATATGAAAGCTAAAATAACGCCATGTTTACTGATTTTTCCAAAGTTTACATTTCTGGACAGCGGGTATATATATATGTTATGAACTTGTTTTCTTGGTTCGCGGCTTGATCAAACGACTACAACACAACTCCACAAGTACACACATCATACCATACACCTTCTTAGGGTGTCATGGGTCCTAAACATCACTAAAAATAGTGGGCTTCGCGGGGATGTTAATAAAACATACAGATCTAGGGTTTGAGATAGTTTTAATAAAAATAAAACAAGTGGTATACATAACATAGGTTTTGCATGGATAGCTCTCAAAATAAATAGGAAATACATCAATATAAGAAAAAAGGGAGTATGAAAAGATCAAAAATGATGTTCTTGAGCTTACTTGATGATTGGTGAGCTAGGATGAAAAATGACCACAACCTTGGAGTTTTTATTACAAAACTCTAACAAGGAAGATATTCGGGACTTGTATAACACTTTTGCTAGAAAAATTTATGGATTCCTTGTGGTGTTCTTGGTCTTGCCGTGGCCTAGAGAGGGAGAGGGAGAGAGTGTTTTGATCTTGTTTAGCTTATGAAAAATGAAGTAAATGTGTTATAAAATAAAACTAGTTTAAGTAAAGTTTTGCATTTAAAGAATTTTGGGTGTATTAGGCCAAGACTTAGTCAATAGGGGCGGCAAAGCTTCATGGGGAAGCTTTGTGATGTGATTTTTTTGTAGAAATATTTTTAGGATAAGTCTTAGTTAGTTTAGTGTGTAATTTCGGCGTTATCGGGTACCGGGTTATCTGAAAATAAAACGTGACGAATAAAAATAAAATTTGACAAAGTTGTAAAAACTCATAAAATCATGTTACTGATAAGAATCGGGTGTTAAAATAGTGTTCGTGATAAAATATCGCAAACCGATGGGGTTATAAGCCCTTAACGTAAAATATCGCAAAAGGTTTCAAAACACCGGGTAAATTAATAATATAATTTTTATATCATTAAAATTAGCATGAAAATATATTAGGATCATAGTCGGGAGTATTTGAGTATAATATTAGTAGTAATGACTGAGTGGTAACGTTTAATGAACATACGTAAATTGAAATGATGCAATCCCGTGCATAGTAAAGACTCGAAAATGCGAATTGTGACAGTCTCCACCCGTTAAGGAATTCAGTCCCTGAATTCAGCTCGCTCGTTCTACCTACGTACGTTCTCGTGGTCGGATTTGATGGGGGTAAACTTTCCCATTCTCGAGCGTAGCCCTCAAAAGACCTCTAGGTAACCGATTTTTACTTAATCCCACAACTCATCAAACAAGAACTGTCATGGGATTAGGCTAAATCGGTTTGAGGTTGTCGATTCAAATTCAATCTCACAACTCATCAAACAAGAACTGTCATGAGATTAAACTGAATCGGCTCGGGTAACAACTTGACTCTTAGCTTGATTTCGCAACTCATCAAACAAGAACTGTCACTAAATCAAGCTAGGAAACAAGTTGTCTGAAAGAATGGATTCAACATCCTGAAATGAGGTCTTTTAAAAGATTGGCTCGATTTTGGAATTGCTTACACCAATCAAATCAATATAACTAAGGTCAATAACATTTGGTATGAATTTAGCAGGGCAAAGCTATATCTTACTGGAATCGGACAATATGATAGAATGCTTAATTGTCTAGGGAAAACATACCCGTTACGCGTTGCGGGCTGCCTCGGTACCCAAATAGAATGCTCGACCCCTTGGTGGACTAATATTGATTTCAGGTTGTGGGTTGATTCCCTCAATTGCTAAAGCTAGTGTCGGGTTACCCTGTATTTGTCTTGGTGCCCTATTCAACCTAGGACAGGCATACTGGAGGTGATCCGGGCTGTTACACTCATAACATGTCTTTTGGTTATTCTTCATGTTGCCCACATTCACTGGCGCTTTACACTGATTTGTAAAATGACCCCACTGATTGCAATTTGTACACACGCGGCAGGGCGCAGACTTCTGATGATGATAAGCACATTTCGTACACTTAGGATGTGGTCCTTCATACCCTTTCTAACCAGAACTAGTTGCCGCAAAGGTTCTTGCCTTTTTGTTGTCAACCACCGTGCCCATTTTCTTTTCCGACTCACTCGGTCCCTTCCTTTTATCACTGCCTTTCAAAGTTCCATTTCTAACCATCTCATCTGTGAGGGCTCCAGCCTTCAATATTGCACTTTGGATTGTGGGAGGCTCAGTTGCCTTTACAGTTCCTCGAATTTCAGGAACAAGGCCATAGATGTACCTTTCGATCCTCTTAGATTCAGGGGTAACCAGGTGAGGTACTAGTTTCGCTAACTCATGGAATCGGTCCGTGTAGACTGCGTGGTCAGCTCCTATCATAGAATGATGCCAAAGTTCATTCTCCAGTTTTTGCATCTCATTGCCCGGACAATACTCCTCTTTCAGTAGTGCCTTAAAGTCGTCCCATGTCATACCTATGGCTGCTTCCCTACCCCTAGCTTGAATCTGTGTGTTCCACCAAGTCAATGCCTTTCCCAACAGCCAGCATGCAGAATACTTCACCCTCTGATGTGCAGCACAATTACTGATGTCGATCACTGACTCCATCTTCTCTACCCATCGTGTATATGCCAGGGCGCCTCAAGTACCATCAAACTCTATTGGTTTACATGCCGTAAATTCCTTATACGTGCATCCAGTTGCACGCGTGGTAGTCTCATTCACACCTACCCCATTGGTGTCGTCATTTCTGCTTCCGTGATTTCCCGAGTTGTTGATATGATTGCTAACTTGAGTGACAATAGTGGGAAGCAAGTTTTGAAGTTGCTGAGCGATGATGGCGGCAAAATCAGGATTTCCACCATCGTTGTTGTCATTGTTGTCGATGCCGCGACCACCTCCTCTACCTCCACGTCCACCAGTCCTTCCACCCCTTGACGTCGCGCCTCCTCGGCTAGTACTGCGAGTTGTCCTCCTTGTTGCCATTTCCTACAAGGAAGGACATGCGGTGAACGTTAGAGATGAGGGAAAACCGTTGACTGCCCAATCTATACTCATCGTCCTCATACATAGTATCACGTCGCGAGTTGTCTCCTAAATGGTGCCAATGCCGATCAACGTAAGCATGGTCACATGTCCAAGTGTGTCGTGACGCATTCATAATTATGTTGGCCACCCATAATTATAATTGCCTCCTTTCACACGTGTACATATTACCAAGCACACATATCTCAGCGATTGATGTTCCTTAAGTAGGTAGTCATTCTATCATCCGATCCTAAATGGTGAAGGAGTACTGTGGTGAGGGTACTTAGGGAGTGTCGCACTCGGTATATAGGACCCTCTCTTAGGTGATGAAGTCACGGTAAGGTTTAGTCTCTAAAAAGTATCTTCAAGAGAACTCCCATCCTCCGCGAATCATCAAATCTCTGCAGCTAAATAATAACCTTTATTTAACTCAATCTCATGTCTCATCAAACAAGAACTGTCACAAGATTGAGTTAAATAACCAGTTATTATTGAGCTCCACATTTCTGATGACTCGACTAGAGTTTGGGACTTACCCATCAGTACTATAAAATATCTAATAGCGTAGGTCTAGACGAAAAGTTATCAGCAAGCGTACGTGTATGAAAAATGCAAGGCAATAGGGAGCAGAGTCTAATTGTATGTAGTTATAGTCTAGGCTCTAAAAGCAACCTAGTTCTCTATAACCAATGCCCTGATACCAATCTGTAACACCCCCAAATTATCGCAGCGGAACGATAATGTCATTGGGATGCTACTTCAGGGCACAAAGTACAAGATATAGAGAACGACCTCTAAATGAGACGTTTTGAAAAGTTACCATTCGAATAGATAAAGTCATAGTTTACAAGCAAAAGATCCCAAAGTAGAATAGTACATAAGTTTTTAAAGTATATCGAATGGTAAATGATAAAAGCAAAAGTCTTCATAAAAACGTGCCCTAAGACTCTCTGCTCCAAGCATCTGCTATCACCTTACTAACCTGAGATAAACATGCTAAAAAGTGTCAACACAAAGGTTGGTGAGTTCATAGAGTTTGTTATAAATAAGTTGAAAAGCGTTTAGAGAAAGTTTCCACAGCATAGGCATTGTAAATCCACTCAGTTCCAAGCCCTGCCCATTCAAGACTTGCAACCTGTGTGTTTACAACCCAATGCTAACATAGTATGTCTAGGGTAGATGTCTTGCATATCAATGCATCATGAGATTACTGGGTGCCATTTCCCAAAGAATACTAATAGATCTTATGCTGCTCACTAGGAGACTTATGTTCGGCTACCCCAAGTGTTAGATACTTAGGTCCATGATATGTTCTGTTCGGCTACCCCAAGTGTTTGATACTTAGGTCCGCGAGTTGCTTTCAAGAATAACGCAAATAAGTTTAACACAATCATATATGTAAGCAAGTAGTTTAAGCATGTATCTCCCCCAAAAGTTCAAAACGTATAAAGTAGGGGCTATGAAACTCACCTGATATGATAGCACAATAACCACAAAGGATATGATGAAAATGAGGCTCGGTCTCAAACTGCGACCTATGATGAATGATATGATCTAATATAAGTAAATGAAATGCTTCTACTCATGCATTTACGTATGTTAACGATACCACTCGTTGGTTTTGAAAATAATGTTTATCGTCGAAAACTACATTTTTGACATCTCGGCAAGTCATATACTATATTTCGTGTAAAAATGTTGAAACGTTACTCCACGATCCTCTTTTGGTGTTTTATCGTCAAATAAAATAGTTTCGTCGCGAAATAATACTTTTACAACTGGTGAAAATATGACCGAACGGCCTCGCAAAGCTAGTCGTAAAATATTGTACGTTAAGAGTTAGGAATAGAACTTGACGTTTTTGAAATCCTTGTGACAACATCTCAATGTCGTCTCTTTTGAGTTTTGATCATACACGTCTCGATCATGAAGAAAATCGGCTTTGAATATGGTGTCTTGCAAAACAATTTCCCATACTTAGAAACATTTTCTTGTAATAGTTGTTTTTGGCGATACTAGGAAATTCATAACTTACTCGATATAAGTTCAATCAACAAGCGGTCGATTGATTTGGAAAATAGGCCGGGAATACTTCGTTTCACCTCAAGGAGTTTATGGCCCAAACCGCCTCGCTCAACGGGAAAATAGCTCGTAAGATGGTGCCTCGCAAAACTGTTTACACTTAGAAAAATATTGGAATTATAGTGAGGCTGTCAAAATAAGTTTTGTTAGTCGGATTTTCAGAAATTCATATCTTGGTCGTTATAAGTCGGTTTTCAACGTTCTTTATATCCACGCGATCATCATAACATGAACTAACATATTCTCAGTGGCTCGGCTCAGCAGACTACGGCTAACGCCTCGTTCTGTCCCCTGAAGTTCGGCCAACAGCCCGCATTTTCTGAAAATAATAGTTTTGCGTTGCTAACTTTAAAACATCGTATCTCCTTCGTTATAACTCGGTTTTTAGTGATTCAAGCGACCACGTTTTCGTGTTTGAGAGTACTTTCTAAATTTGAAAGCTAAAATAACTCCATGTTTACTGATTTTTCCAAAGTTTACATTACTGGACAGCGGGTATATATATATGTTATGAACTCGTTTTCTTGGTTCGCGGCTTGATCAAACGACTACAACACAACTCCACAAGTACACACATCCTACCATACACCTTCTTAGGGTGTCATGGGTCCTAAACATCACTAAAAATAGTGGGCTTCGCGGGGATGTTAATAAAACATACAGATCTAGGGTTTGAGATAGTTTTAATAAAAATAAAACAAGTGGTATACATAACATAGGTTTTGCATGGATAGCTCTCAAAATAAATAGGAAATACATCAATATAAGAACAAAGGGAGTATGAAAAGATCAAAAATGATGTTCTTGAGCTTACTTGATGATTGGTGAGCTAGGATGAAAAATGACCACAACCTTGGAGTTTTTATTACAAAACTCTAACAAGGAAGATATTCGGGACTTGTATAACACTTTTGCTAGAAAAATTTATGGATTCCTTGTGGTGTTCTTGGTCTTGCCGTGGCCTAGAGAGGGAGAGGGAGAGAGTGTTTTGATCTTGTTTAGCTTATGAAAAATGAAGTAAATGTGTTATAAAATAAAACTAGTTTAAGTAAAGTTTTGCATTTAAAGAATTTTGGGTGTATTAGGCCAAGACTTAGTCAATAGGGGCGGCAAAGCTTCATGGGGAAGCTTTGTGATGTGATTTTTTTGTAGAAATATTTTTAGGATAAGTCTTAGTTAGTTTAGTGTGTAATTTCGGCGTTATCGGGTACCGGGTTATCTGAAAATAAAACGTGACGAATAAAAATAAAATTCGAAAAAGTTGTAAAAACTCATAAAATCATGTTACTGATAAGAATCGGGTGTTAAAATAGTGTTCGTGATAAAATATCGCAAACCGATGAGGTTATAAGCCCTTAACGTAAAATACCGCAAAAGGTTTCAAAACACCGGGTAAATTAATAATATAAATTTTATATCATTGAAATTAGCATGAAACTATATTAGGATCATAGTCGGGAGTATTTGAGTATAATATTAGTAGTAATGACTGAGTGGTAACGTTTAATGAACATACGTAAATTGAAATGATGCAATCTCGTGCATAGTAAAGACTCGAAAATGCGAATTGTGACAGCAACCATGTGCTTAGGTGCTTCTAGAAGTAATTACAATAAGATGGGCGGTCCATGGGCTTCTAATGGACCGCACCATTAAACTAAACATAAAGCCCTATACGCAACATTCTTTGCAAATGACAAAGACTTGAATGAATTGCGAAACGTGTTCCTAACAATCTCCCTCTAAGTCTTGGTCATAAATGTTGCGCGACGTCATCTTTGCTTCTTTGGCTTCTGACGTCTTGATAATCTTTGTTTCTTTGTTCTTGTTCTAAGATGATATGATGTTGTCTCGATCTGCCAATCTCCAACGTCTTCTCGTCTTCTCCATCATGCTCATATGTCTTTGACCTGTTTTCTGCAACATATTCTCACTTTTCAATCTTTAACTTGAGAAATGTTGAGGTGCTTGATCTTTTGACTTTTCTGAATCATATGTTGAACTTTTGTTGTTACTGAGTCTTTGAGAGAACATTTCTTCAAGATATGAGCATGATGGAGTCTTGATGGTCGAACTCCAGATCCTCAACAGCAGCAGCAGCAGCACGAACCAACCGGTACTTACAGGCTCAGACTTGAGATCGTCAGCATCATAGTGTGAAGACTTTCTCAAGTCCTGACCCAGGCCGTTCTGAACCGGATTCCCCTGAAAGGGATAACACAGACACACCGAAGTGCACCCACGATTCAGTGAGTCGCTGGAGATCACCCCACGACTGTAGACCGTTTGGAGCAAACACTAAGCGTAACCCACACGGAGTTACCAAAGTGACCTGCTGTCAGGGCTGTTTGATGTTGACCCTGGCAGGATTTCCATTCAATCTTGATAATCACAATTGTGACTTTTCTCATGAATGTTCTTGGCAGATTGCTAAGATCTGCGAAGGATAATTTCCTAATTTACAACTGATGCCCATGATGTAGAACACCAGAGTAATTCTAAGTGTACCTAAGAGATCTTTGATGAATCTCATGGCTCTAGACTCAATTAGTGCACATTTGATTGGTCGTCGGAGGCATGGAGCAGATTGCCTCCTATTCAATATCAACACTCTCGTAATGAGAGGTCGATAGATTATGAAGGGTTCTCCGTGTGAATGAAACAAATGTCTTATGGGAAACTAGAAGGGGGGTTGAATAGTTTACCGGTTTTAAAAACTTCTTTTAAGAATCTTGTTTTAAAAGTATGCAATTGGAAACTTTGATTCGAACTCTATGTGTAATCAATCAACACCAATATGAACTACACACTAAGCTAAGTAATAATAACAAATAAAAGTAAAGAGTAGAGTTGGAAAGATCAAACCGAGACAGAGGATTTATAGTGGTTCGGCTACGAAGCTCTTCTTCGCCCTAATCCACTCCCCGAGTACCACACTCGAGAGTTTCAAACACTATATCAACAACCTCCCTTCAGGCGGAGAAAACCGTACACGTCGCTTATCCTATTACCGACACTAAGCTAGATGTCGAGTGCTAATCTTAGCTAGCACCAATCTACCAAGGTCCACGTGACCAAACACTCAAGCCCAGTGGCTTCAAGAGATCACCAAGATCTCAACACGATCACAATGATTAACACTCACTTCACTCTACTCAACTAACACTAACCTAATGACCCTTGATCTTCTTGATCAATCACACAAGCCCAATGGCTTCAAGAGATGTTCACTATCTCTATAGATCACACTTGATCTTCACTCTCACTCACAAAAAGGAAATAAACTTGATGTATGCTAAGACACAACAAGGTTGTAACAAGTGTTACAAAAACCTATCAACTATAACTCTAGTAACTTCTTGATTACTTGAGTTCTTCTCTTGCTAATGAAGAGGGATGACAACACCTTGTATCAACTTGGATACTTGTGTTCTTCTCTTGCTAGTGAAGAGGTATGAAGAGGATCACTTGAAGGATGATTGGATCACTCTTGAAACAAAGAAAAACTAATCTAAATAAACCTAAGAAGTGAAAGGTGTGAGAGGATTTAGCTAAGGGATTTTTCTGTGTATGAAGGGTGCCTAAAACTGTGAAAGAGGTGGGTATTTATAGGCAAAGAAAATCTGAACGTTACAAAGAAATTCTGTACGGACGGCTCCGTTAAATACCATACGGCTCCACTAAATTTAGTGGAACCGTGGAGCCGTGGTAGACTAGGACGCTCCAAATTTTGTCTTTTCTGGTGAAAACTTATTTGGGGAAGGTTGGAGCTAATTTTGGGGGGAAAAATAGCTGTTGTGATTTTCAAACTAATTTTTCCATTAAAACATTTCTTAATATTTCAAAAATAATTTGTCATGTGTATTTTTGAAAAAATGTTTTGTCCCATTTAAAATGTGAATTTTCAAAACATAAATTCACTTCTTTGATCACTAGTTCAAGTTGTAACTTTGTTCAAGAGTGATTTGCGTAGAAACGGGATCTTCTGATTAAAAACTTGTTAACGTTAATTTTAACGTAACGTGAGTTCACATTTTGTCATCCTCAAAACGTGAAGTAATCGAAAGATATAAATAACGTTTTTAGAACATTATTTGCATCAACAATCTCCCCCTTTTTGATGATGACAAAATATAAACTCATTTTAGGTTAAAATTAGTTTTAACAAGTTTTTAATGAGTTTACTCCCATTTCTCCCCCTTTTTGTCAAATCAAAAAGGTGGTTAAGGCTCCCCCTTGATGTGTACTCCCCCTCATTTGGAGAACACAAAGGAATCGAGCAATGGTTCGTGCTACAAAACAAGGTTAGACGACAAATAAACAATATCTAACAAGTAGCACATAAGACAAATATCCAACCACAATAAAAATATGGCTAAGTAGCCAAAATGAAAAGCCCATTTCATAAATATAAAATAAATGTCATACATAAGTATGACTACAATAGGAAAGCAAATTAAACTAACAAGAAGACACATAAACATCTAAAGTAACATGAGGCTTCTAGATTTGCTTCCAACTTCAAAAGGTTCCTAATCATTTATTTAGGGAGACTAAACATAATCATGTTTAGTTTGGGCTATTGTGTGGTGGAGGTGGTGGAAGGATGATAGGTCCAATGGGTGGTGTGAGGAGGTGTTCTAGGTATGAAAACCTAAAGTTAAGCTCATCTCTAAGGTTCATGATGAGCTCAAAGTTGTGATGACAACAAGCACAACTCAAGGTGTGTGAGTGAAGGGGATACATGATGGGATAACCCATTAAGGGTTGAGGTGATGGTGATAGTGAAGGTGATGATGTGTTGCTCCCAAGTTCAAAGGGAGTGTTTGGTGAAAGGGTGAAGGTGAGAGTTAGAGGTTGTGGTGATGTTGAAAGTGATGAGGGTGTTGTGTTAGTTCCCAATTCAAGGGAAGTTGATGGTGATGAGTTGAGTGTCAAGGCTAAAGGGTGAATGGGACTATGTTGAGATGAGTGTGTATTGATTCTTGTTGTAGAGGATGAGGATGTAGGTTGGATAGAGGTTGCCTTGGATAGAGCTTGGGGTGTAGTGAAGGAAGATGATGATTTGGGAGAGGTTATACGTGTATGGGTTTCATCTTCATCATCCAAGGTGAGATCAATGAGGGGAATGTCATTGGTGATAGGTTTAGTAGATGATTGGGGTGTGTTGACATTCTTGATCCATTGATCAACTAGAGTGGTTTGGTTGGTTGGTTTGATGTTGAATCTAGGTTTCTTGAGCACTCTTGATCCCATGATGGTGGTATGGTGAGTGTGAAGGTGTAAGGATGGGTGTAAGGATGGCAATGCATAATGTTAGCTTAAATAGCCAAATCATAAGCATGCAAGTTTGAAATGTTGGATTTGGGGATTTGGGTGCATGGGAATCAGGTTATGGTTGCAGATTTTCAGGGAAAAGAAGTCAACAAGTGGAAGAGAATAGCAGTTTTCGTCTTCCAGAGGCACAGCACCATTAAAGGTTCTACGGCACCACTAAATTTAGTGGAGCCGTGGCCTATTTAATGGAGCCGTGGGCTCTTTTGACCTTCTTTCCAGGTCTGCATGTTTTAGGCAGCCTAAATGGGGAAATTTCTGGGGAATCCATTGGCTGCAAATCTCAAAGCCTCAAATTACTAAACACATAGAATTCCTAAAGCTAGTTTCAACCAGCAACTAACATGATCATGTGATCATCTATGTATTTAGGCAACTATTAAGCATGCATGAATTCAAGCATTTTTAACATCTAGTGCATGTAATAAAATAAGCTAACATGCATGATTTAGGCAAGATAAACCAACATGAGGATTAATTAACAAGAGAATTAATCATGTTCAAGTGTTAAAAGGAAACACATCAAGCTAGTTAATGTATTAAGCAACAATGCCACAAACTATTAGTAGTATTTTAATCATAATACTTATATTAATAATACTACTTAAGTTATTTCCATCTAATCCTTTCTTTTCCCAAACTTCTTAATTTTGTTCCCAAGCCCTTTGATCGCCTTGCCGATGGACTTGAATCCCCCGATAGTTTCCTCATGCATCTCCACTTGTCTATTGTACATTGTGGTTTGCCTTCTCATCACGTGGGATAGATTTACCATCCCATTTTCAAGGTTGGTTGTACGTCAAAATGATGAGGTATCAAGGTTACGAAAGTAGGTGTCGGGAGAAGGGTTTTGAGAACTAGACGTTCCTTCTTCGTTCACCTCATCATCGTCCTCATCCATGGGTTCAGATGATGATTCGTGACTGAAGAAGGAGGATGAATGGGGAATATCGGAAGTGGATTTACGACCACGTTTGGACCCTTTGTCCTTACGTTGCTTTGTGCTACGTTGTGGTCCACCAAGTGGTTTCATAACCGGATTGACTAGGACATAGTCGACATCATTGAGAGATGGGTAGGTTTGTATAACCCACCTGAATAAACGAGAAAGCAACATGCCATATGGCATGAGCTCATCAGAACGACGATGAATACTAGCCATCCGTTTGACCATGTAGTATGCGAGGTTGTAAGGTTCCTCGATACTAAGACAGTAGAGCATGTGGGCAAGACTTGCCGGAACGTGATCACAGTTGCCTGCAAGGCTTAACGCGTTCTCACGCAGAAGAAGTTCCCAATTTCTAATATCGGGACGGAGCTCTTTGAGGTATATTTTGTTTGGGTCGAGGAAGACAATGGAACCATCACGTTTTTTATACGTGTTGGTGACTCGAGGGATTTGGATTACTTGTTTAATTACTTCAATGTCGGGAACTTCGGTACAATAGGCACCTTCGTTCTCAAGATTGTAGTAAAGAGACTCTAGAGAATGGTCTTTAGTGAATGCACACTGACCATATGAGGGAATACCGAGAATGTGACCAATCTTGGTGACAGACAAGATGATATTTTGTGGCACTGTTCTGAGTGTGATTGGAGTGGTTTTGACCATCTTTGAGACTATCTTCTCCAAGTCCTTCTGGACGTATTGTTTGATCAATCTGGGAATGGATTCTTCAAGAAGCTTTTCTACTTCAGCAGTTATCTGAGTATTGATTTCTTCAACATTCTTAGCTGCTTTATCTTCAGCTTCACTGATCTTTTGATATATTTCTTTGTGTGCTTTATTTTCAGCTTCAGATCTTGTTGTCATCTTTTCTTCGAGTTCTTCTACTTTCTGTTTCATCTCATCTTCAAGTGCTTGAACCTTTTGTTTTATCTCATTGTACTCTACTGTGGACTGTACCACAGATGATGGTGGTGTTGGTGGAGGTACGTTTGTATCGCCGTGTTGTTCCTGTGAATCCTTCTCACTTTCTTTACCATTTCCATCATTGTCATCATCTTCATTTTCATCATCTTCTTCATCATTTTCATCTTCATCATCATCATCATCTTCATTATTATTATCATCTTCATCATTTTTCTCATCTTCCTCATCTTTACCATCTCTGTCAGAATCTTCATCTTCAGAACCAGAAGCCGATAGATCGTGTGCATCAGAACCATCACTTCCTTCCTCAGAACTTCTAAGAGTTGTCGATTTAAAGCCCTCTGATTCTTCTGGTTGTTCAATAATATGTGATGCAGATTCTCCTCTTCTAAGTTTTCCTTGTCTCTTTTCTTCCTCAGCCTGTTTCTTTAAACTTACTTTTCTGGCCTTCTTTAATGCTCTTTTCTCTTCTTCTTTAGTGAGGGGTTCTCGGATTGGAGAAAATCGTGTTGTTGTGAACTTGATAGATTTGCCCCTTCCCGGTTTTAGAGTTTTATCTGAAGTGGCTAAAGCAGACTTGAATTTCTCAGCACCTTTTCCTTTCTCTAGATTCAACCTTTCTTCTTCTTCTTGTTCTTCATCATCAGATTCATCCCTTAACTGCATCTCTGAAGTTGGTTTAGAAACCACTTTCTTTTTCTCAGGAATTTTTGATTTCTTTGATTGAACAGTCTTGGCTCTGGCTGGGATGTCTTTTCCCTTTGGTGATTGTGTATCTTTTGGTTTGCCACCCACCATTTTAGCCTTAACTGCTTCATCATACTTCTTGTACGCTTCTGTGTTCTTAAGTTCTTCACTCAACAGGTATGGTGGAATTCTTGCCCCTTGGATTGAAGAATAGCTTAGAACTTTGGTGAGAATACGGTCTCGTTTCTCAGTATGCATCTTTTCAGTCGAAGGACGTTTGAGTTCAGGATGTCTTTGTATAAAGCGTGAGATGAGAAGTTTCGTGAATCTTGGAAATGGAATGGGTGGTAGATCTGTACTCTGATGAAACTTGGTGCCAAGAAAGACCATATCCTTCCAGATAAGCTTTGCAAAGTCTAGGTGTTTCAGATTGATTACCCCACAAAAAAATTGCAGGTGTTCCATTCTCGGATGTTCTAGTCTAGTTGCTTTTCCAGTGATGCAATTGATGAGAATTGAGTACAAAGTTAGCCAAGGATGAGGGAAATATTTTCTCTCCACTTTGTAGCTTGAAGTTATCTCAACATCTTGTTCAACATAACCAATAAGCTTTAGTGTTCTGATCATTTCTTCAAGAGTAGGATCCTCCTGGAACTCTGAGAAATCTCCTGTGACTGCTTTTGGAAGGTCTAGTACAGCTCTAAGTGTTTCAACCTTGAAAGTGATTGTTGTGTTGTCGAGTGTAACTGTCATAGTCTCTTCGTCTTTGCTTATGATTAGTGATTCCCAAAACTGATACAAGTAGACTTCAGGAACACTGGCGGTTTTTGACAAAGTTGGACTAATGAAGTGTCTTTCCAGAATATCCCTGATGATGAGACACGTTTCATGGCACTTAAGCTTCTGAAACTCAATCCTTGAATTGCAGTGACCAATCGGTCTTTTCTTTCCTTCTGGTTGTCTGTTGATAGATGCTTGTGACATGGTCCGAGACATTGTTTATCTGTTCAATGCAAACACCAATAGCAATTCCAAGAACACCATATATATGTGTTAGATAAGTGACCATGATACAATGACTCTATCCTATAGTACATTCAATACCAGATAGAACATATAGCATAAAACATATATTCAACAATATACATGACAGATCATAGCATCTTGGTTACTGAACCAGTAATGACAACACATAAGTCACATACAACACAAGGTTATACTCATACAATTACATAACACCTTTATTAGACAACAAGCATGTCACAATCAATTGAAGCACAAGATAAGCAGCCACATACAGATTCAACTTTAACACAGCTATGGCTAAACATAGGAATAGCTACAATTGCACAATTAAACTCTAAGTCTGCACATTCAATCATTGGTTTAACTGTGAAGTCTGGTTCGATTGTTATGACCTGGTTCGACTAATCTGTCCTCGTTTGACTAATCATGATATGGTTCGACTAAGTGGTTCGATTAAGGATACTCGATCAAGTAATTCTGTCGTTCGATTAGTGTAGTCGTTCGACTAATTTTGTCGTTCGACTAAATTGGTCGTTCGACTAGATTGGTCGTTCGACTGATTAGGTCGTTCGACTAATTTTGTCGTTCGACTAATTTGGTCGTTCGACTAGATTGGTCGTTCGACTGATTAGATCGTTCGACTAATTTGGTCGTTCGACTAATTTGGTCGTTCGACTAGTTTGCTCGTTCGACTAGTTAGGTCGTTCGATTAAACTATTCGTTCGACTAACCTTAGTCGTTCGACTAAACTTATCGTTCGACTAGGTTTAGTCGTTCGACTAGTTTGAGTCGTTCGACTAAAAATGAATCGTTCGACGTAATTGGATGTTATCTCCTAACTCGGAGATAACATGATCTTCTTGAGTCCTTCAATCTCCTCAGAAAACATATACACATTAAGCAATAATCCACATAGTCAAAGCAGTCCAATTATCACTCGTTCGACTATTAAACCGAACCCTAAGTCAAGAACATGCTCACATAATGTGTATTACAATTGATAAACCCTTTTTCACAACACATAATAACCTGTTAAGCATACTTTCTTACACTCAATAGATTCTCAAATCAACAGTTCAAGAAACACCCAATTCGATTGAATCTTATCGAGATGCTAACAGTTATAATAAGCAAATAACACTAAAAAACAATCAAACAATCAATATTGAGTCCTAATGAATGCTTACAATAGATCAAGATTAAAGAACTAGTGATCTTGGTTCGTTCGATGAAATAGGCGGGCTATGGAGGTTGGAGAGCGAGGAAGACGAAAATGAGAGTGTTTTGTGTGTGTTTTGACTAAGTCAGAATTTGCCTTTTATAATCCAAAAACACTTTCAACATATGGCACCTTTGGTCCTTAAACTTGTTAACCTATTCATTTTAAATTCCAAAAGTAACCTAAATGTTATAAGTTAACACTTTTTAAGTCCTTTATGTCTAACTTATTATTCTTTTAAACCCTTGATAGTCTTGATGAGATAGATAATTGTCATGAAGAATGATAAGATGACGAAGAAAGGTGAACGGTGTGCAAAGATATCTCCCCCTCAAAATATGATCAATGTTTGATATATCGGAAAGAGTGTGAAAGATTGAAATCATATTTTGAAGAAAATTTACTTTTGCACACCTTAATAGTTTGTTTTTTTTTTTATTTTATATATATATACATATATATATATATATATATATATATATATATATATATATATATATATATATATATATATATATATATATATATATATACAAGATAGTGAGAGAGCATGACTCGATTAGTTGTTCTTGAGAAAGTTCGCTGATTCTTGAGGTGTCAAGTATCTCATTCCAATTTGGTGAACCAGTTTCACAAAACGATCATGAGGTAAAGCCTTCGTGAAAAGATCCGCCAATTGGTGTTCCGTTCCCACAAAATACAACTCAACGGTACCCTGCTCCACATGCTCCTTGATGAAGTGATATCTGAGAGCGATGTGTTTGGACTTGGAATGTTGCACTGTGTTGCACGAGATAGCGATAGCACTTTTGGAGTCACAGTACATCGGGATTTTGTTGAATATGTAACCATAATCCATTAGTTGTGATCGCATCCAAATGATTTGAGCACAACAGGCAGACATGGCTACATATTCTGATTCCGTGGATGATAGAGACGTACAATCTTGCTTCTTTGACTGCCAGGACACCGGCTTATCACCTAGGAATTGAACACCACCGGATGTGCTCTTTCTTGTATCAATACATCCCGCATGATCCGCATCTGAAAAAGCAGTTAGTGCAAAACCAGAATCCTTTGGATACCAGATCCCCAAATGAATGGTTCCCTTGATGTATCTAAGGATTCTTTTAACAGCAGATAAATGTTTTTCTGTTGGGTTAGACTGATAGCGTGAACATAGGTATGTGGTAAATACAACATCCGGTCTGCTAGCGGTGAGATACATGAGAGACCCAATTATGCTACGATAATTTGTAGGATCAATGGGTTTCCTATGTATGTCAGCATCTAGCTTCGGGGATGAGGAGGACATAGGGGTGTTATAGGTGTCACTAGATGTCATGCCATACTTTTTTAATATCTCTTGTGCATATTTAGACTGACTCAAGAATATACCACGAGGTGATTGGTGAACCTGTAATCCAAGGAAAAAATTTAGTTCACCGATCATGGACATCTCAAAGTTTTGTTTCATAAGTTTTGCAAAAGCATTTGAGTACTTTTTGTGGGTAGACCCAAAAATGATGTCATCCACATAAATTTATACGATGAGAATGTCCTCCCCGTGTTTTTCTATAAACAAAGTCGGGTCTACAGATCCTTTAGTGAAATGATTAGCAATAAGAAATGCTAAAAGTTTGTCATACCAGGCCCTCGGGGCTTGTTTAAGGCCGTAGAGGGCTTTCTTAAGCCTGTATACGTGATTAGGATGTTCTGGATCCACGAAGCCATCAGGTTGTGATACATACACCTCTTCATGAAGCTATCCGTTCAAGAATACTGTTTTCACGTCCATTTGATAAACCGTAATGTTCTTATGAGCCGCGTATGCCAGAAACATTCTAACTGCCTCAAGCCTAGCCACTGGTGCAAAAGATTCCTCGAAGTCAATTCCTTCCTCTTGACAAAACCCTTTAGCAACCAACCGAGACTTGTTACGAATAACCGTGCCTTCTGCATCCAGCTTATTTTTCCAAATCTATTTTAAGCCCACAACATAAACTTCATCTGGTTTTTCAACGAGTTCCCAGACTTCCAATCTTTTGAACTGATCCAACTCCTCTTGCAATGATTCAATCCAATTGTCGTAAGTCATGGCCTCTTTAATATTTTTCGGTTCAGTTTGACAAACAGTGAGTGCGTAGATGCAGGTGTCACCGTCTGTGTGGAGTTTCTGTCGAGTCATAACAGGGTTATCTGGATTGCCAATCACATTAACTAACGGATGATCCCTTGTCCATTTATGAGTAGATGGGTAGTGTTGAATGTTGTGATTCAGATTTGACGGTTCCATGTTGCTCGAGGAAGATACTCCTGGTTCGGGAATGGTTGGGGGTGGAGCAAATGGATTAAAAAAGGCATTTTTGTCAAAATCTGGTGGTGTTGGAACTTGGTGAGAAATAGGGGAAGAATCTTCTACTGCTGGTTGAGGTGTTTTATCCATTGATGATGATGGTTCAGGTGGTGGTGCATCGTCAACAACTACTGTAGAGGTAGATGCTGATGGATCAGGTGCTTGATTTGGGAGTTGTTGAGTAGCGGAACTTATGGAAGCCTCTGACGCACTGTTAACCAAACTGTCATCAAACATAGGAGCAAACAGATCTTCCAGATCCTTCCTGTTGAAAGGTAATGGTTCAGCTGAAGATTCTGGGAAGTTCAAATGGTTGAGTGCGGGTTCCAAGCGGTCTTGCTCAGAAGCCATTTCTGTGAGTTCATCGAAATTAACGTGTATCGTCTCTTGAATGTCTCCAGTCCGACGATTCCAGATTCTGTATCCCTTGGAGTTCTCACAATAACCAACAAATATCCCTATATCTGCTTTTGCCTTCAATTTACCAAGATCATCTTTATCATTCTTTGGGTAACATAATGCTCCAAAGACATGAAAATAGTTGATATTGGGTTTTCTGCCTTGTATTAGCTCCTATGGGGTTTTGTTATGTCTTTTGGTGATCATGCCGCGATTCTGAGTGTAGCAAGCAGTGCTAACAGCTTCAGCCCAAAGATAATCTGGAAATTGGGCATTGATCAACATAGTTCTAGCTGCTTCCACGAGTGTACGGTTTCGTCGTTCAACTACGCCATTCTGTTCAGGAGTGCGAGCTATAGATTATTGGTGAACAATCCCATGTTTCTCTGTAAATTCCTGAAGGATTTGGTTTTTAAATTCAGTGCCGTTGTCGGTACGAATGATTCTGACGGTGTTGCGGACTTGCACTTGAATCTTTGTGAGAAACGTGGTAACTATAGACGAAACTTGATCTTTTGCGCGGAGAAAGTAAACCCATGTCCATCTTGAGTAGTCATCCACTATTACCAGAATATATCTTTTCCCATTTACAGACTGAACCCGCATTGGACCAAACAAATCCATATGAAGCAGTTGTAGGACGTGGTCTGTGCTATGTTCTATTTTTGGTGGAAAGTGAGCTCGGTGACTTTTTCCCTGTTCGCATGCAGAACACAGATGATCCTTGGCATATCTGAATTTTGGTAAACCATCTACCAATTTATTCCTTGCCAGGTCGGTCATGGTTTTGAAATTGAGATGAGACAATCGTTTATGCCATAGCCATGCTTTCGTGGGATGAGCCTTGGAGAGTAAACATATAGGAGTCGAAGCTGTCATTCCTTCAAAGGAGATGGTGTAAAGACTAGTTCCCCGTTTTCCTTTCATCAGATCATTTCCCTGAAGATCACGAATAAAACAGGTTTTCTCCCTAAATGCTACTTCTAAGTCTCCATCGCAGAATTGACCAACCGAGAATAAATTGTGACCTAGACCTTCAACATAGTACACACGACTTATTTCGATGTTCCCGTTAACATAGTCGCCATAACCCATGATTGCGGCGAAGTGGTCATTCCCGAACCGGACCTTTCCTATAAACTTTGCAATGAAGTTTTTGAGAAGCTTGAGATTGCCGGTCATGTGTCGGGAACAGCCGCTATCAACAATCCATAGAACGATTTGAACCACCTGCATCACAATTAGTAGAAACAGATGGAGTAACGGTTGGACCCGTTGGGTTAGAAATACATGATTTAAGTATCTTAGGTACCCATTGAAAGTTTGCTGTGTTCTCTAACCAACGTTGCCATTTCCTACTACTTGCTGCTTTCTTCCTAAGGAATGTGCTAGGTGTTTTGGTCTTTTTGGGATTTGCTATAGGTGCAACTATGGTCTGCTTTGAAACTTCTAGTGGTGACTTCCCTAAAATTGATTTGGCAACTGTGTTAGACTTAGGGAGGCCACTAGTTCGTTTCGCTTTTCTCTGCATCAAAGTCTTAGCAACACATTTTTTATGATTACCAGATAAGATACTAGTATGACAAAACACACAAGAAGCATTAACATCATTCATAACTGTTAAAGATTCAGCATTCATTACATCTTTTGTAGAATTACACTTAACCAAGCTAGATTCTATTTTGGACATAACATGCGTCTTATTCTCACTAGATGCATTAACTTCTACTTCTCCACTCTTAGATGTTCCACTCTTAGGTAGCCAGATACTAGTCTTCTTTGGACTCTTTGTGGTCTTTGATCTTCTACCCTTAGATGTGTCAACTAATCCTGTGGAAGATGAAGTAAGAGCATTAGTGGTTGTCTTTGATGATGCATTCTTAGGTGCGCTGTCTACTTTTTGCATCGTTGGTACAATCTTATGAACTTTGGTTTTGCCTGTTTCTAAAACTTTGATTTTCTTCTTCAGATCAACAATGATGTGTTGGAATTCTTGATTTTGTGAATCTAATTTTCTGTTGAGGCGGACTGTGTCATTCCTGTTTTGAAGAATTTCATCGAGTTCCTTTTCATTTTGAAACAGTTTAAGTCTTAAGAAAGCTTTTGTTTCCTTATTATTATCAGGAACATGACTGTTTTGAAATGATAAAGATCCTATGAGATTTTGAAATTTTAGTTCAAATTCAGCACTTTGAGTTTGACACCAATCAAGCCTTTTTTGTAGATTAAAAACTTTGTTTTCCACATCATTGTTGATTTGACGAAGATCCTCATTCTCTTTCACTAGATTCTTAATTTCTATTTGCAACATCTTTGTATCAATAGCATGATTTTTCATAAGATACTCATTACCAGATTCATAAAGTACATTCATCATTACAGAAACAACGTCATGACTAAGAACATTTTGCAAGAGTCGATCAACTTCATTTTTCAAATATTGTTTGTGAAGATTTTGTTTATGAATTATATCGTCTTTTGCTTTGAAAATGTCCTTCATAGATACCATTTCTTTCTGTAAATCCTCTTCCCATTGAGATGCACATTTTTTCAGATGATTGACGTGAGGTAAAATTTTGTTTTTAAGAACCTCTCGCTTTTCTTTCTCCATAGGAGAGAAAAAAGCGGAGACGGTGATTTTTGAGTTAAACTCAATTTCATTTTCTAAAAATTTGATGTCCTCCATAAATGTCTCAAAATATTTAAGAGTTTTAAAAGCTGTAGGCATTTCTGGATTAACATCTTCCTTTGTCAAAAAATCTGAGATTTGTACATCTGTTTGGGACACAGAATTTACTGAAGAAGAAGTATTCATGTAGGTTTGTAACAACGTTTGTTCTGGTTTGTCCGTTGGTGGCACAAATGATTTGCTTATATGAGGTCTTGCGTTGTAATCATAATCCTGTTTTGAAAAATCTTTTGCTTTTGAAGGATCTCCGATTGAAAGATTTCTTTTTGATCGACTCTCAAACTTGTTTGGACGTTCAAGATCATCAATTTCCTCATCATTACCATATATATCATCTTGCTCAAAAGTGTCATCAAACAATAATTGTGCATTGTATATCTTGGGATTTTTACTGAGTGCTTTTGAGAGACCATGTGGGTAATCACTACCAAGGGCAAATCCGTGTCCTTTCGGATTTGGTTTTACCGTTAGTTGTTGGATTAGAGTGATGGATTCACCATTTTTATACACAATTTTTTGAAATTCTTTAATTTGAGCTTCCAATGTGACGATTTCCTCAAGATATGAATCAACACGTTTGCTGCAGGCTTGCTTTTCCTCAAAAAGTTGATTTTGAGAAGTTGAAAGCTCAGAATGAGTTTTTAACAGCTCAGAATTTAAGGAATCAATTTGTTTTTTGAATTCAAATTGATCCTTTTCTTTTTGAGAGAGAAGCTCAGCCTTAGAATCGGTTAATTCACGTACCTGGTTTTGCAAATCTTGAACTTTGACATATTCTTTTTGGAAAGCGATTTCAAAAGATTGTTCACGTTTTTCTTGTTTTTGGTATCCAGAAAGTTGTTGTTTATAGCACTCATTATCCCGAGATAGTACTGCAATTTTGGCTTTTAATGTCTGATTAAGTTCATTGCACTTCTCTATTCGTGATTGGGTGGACATTATTAAGGCCTGAAGCTCCGAATCTTGATTAGTCAAATGCTCATTTTGTTCAATCTGATCATGATTGTCATCTTCTATTAGATCATCAAATGAGACAACTGTTCTATCATCATCAAATGATATATCAGTGTTAATCTGATTATCTAAAAAAGATGAGAATGGTGAATCATTTTGAACAGAATTTTCATTTGAGAATGAAGATGCGGAAGGTGAAGCAATATCATATAGTGGATCATGTAACTGAGAAAGACCATCAGTATCGTAGACCGGGCCTGTCTCGGACATATTCATTTCCTGCATATTAGCCATGAGCATTACAGCTGCGTTTGCCTCAAGATCTTCCATATCATCTTCTGAGTCTGCATTTGCCATGAAGTTGTTTTCTTTCACATTCATCAAGCTTGCTTTCTCATCCTTAAGTGCCATCAAGAGAGCTTCTTTGTGATATGCACTGCCCATAGTACGAGGCTTTGGACATGCAGTAGCCATATGACCATTCCCTCCACAGTTGTAGCATGTGATTGAGGTATTTGCAATGCCTTTTGATTCCTTTCCATTCAATTGATTCCTGTTCTGATCTGCCCCCATATAATTCCTATTACCCCCAGACTGAAACCTTTGTTCTCCAGCTTGAAACCTTTGTGACCCATATCCTCCTCTGTTCCCTGAACCAAACCTTCCTGATGATCTGTTCTGAATTTCTACCCGACCATCATTAACAACTGCCTGATTCCTTGTGTTTGATGATGATCGAAGGCGGTTGTTTGATTTGTTTGTGAGTTTTCCAAATGATTTAGCAATCAACCCAAATGCTTCATTAAGAGAATTGAAAGCATCTTCTTCTTCATCATAATCACTGTTTGTGTTAAAGTTGGAGTCAGTGTTGTTATAGGTTACCAATTGGTTGCCTGATTGTTGAGATGGTGCTTCATATGGGACAAGTTGATTTTGAGGCTCAAAGCTTGGTTGATAAGATGAGTTTCCAAATTCCTGAGAAGGTAGAGAGAAGTTTGGTTGAGCCATTAGTGCAAGCGAATTAGGTTGTGGTCCTGGTATGAAACCTCCTCTTGCTGCTACTTCTTTGTCCACCTCTGATTGATGTTGTTTGAGAAAATCATAAATCAATCCATATTTGATCTCACCAATCTTCTTTGATTGCCTAACAAATGTTGCATATTTCTGCCATTCAGGACCTAGGCATCCCAGAAATTTGGAGTTGATTTCAATCCTTGGAAACTTCATGTCATGACGATCAAGGTCATTAACAACATTGGTGAAGCGGTGGTAGTATGATTCGATTGTCTCTCCCGGTTCCATAACAAAATTGTTGAATTCCATGTACAATTTTGATTCAAGGTCTTCCTGATTGAGCTCTGTTCCTTCCATCAGAAGATGCACATGCTCCCACATGTCCTTTGCAGTCTTCTGAGCATCAACACTTCGATAGATGGGATTAGGAATTCCCTGAAGGATGAATGCCATTTCCATTCCATTTGCTTCTTGTTGTAAGGCTTGTTCGGTTGTATAGCTAGAAACAGCAATAGGAGTGGATGTTTCTTCTCTTTCAGGAGTTGCTGGAACAACAATTACTGTTTCAGGAAAGGGCCCCACAGTGATGACATGCTTCAAATACGGTCCGTGAGGTTTGCGGAGTTCAATGAATCGGAGAAATCTACTTGCCCACTACACATAGTTTCCAGGTGTTAACATGGGTGGAGTATCTTGATTTCCAGCCTCATGACGAGATTGCTGACTGCTTATAGCTTCACACATCTTATGAAACCAGTGAGGTTCTCTGGACACTGAAGGATTGTTCTGAAGGTAATTTTGTTGCATTATTTGTTGTGGAGATAGTTGTGGTGGAGGAATGAATTGATGTTATTGCACAAATGCATGATGTTGTGGATATTGTTGGGGAAATTGTTGTTCTTGTTGAGAGTATTGTTGTTGAGGATATTGCTGTAGCTGGTAGTAGTAATTAAAGTGTGGTGGTTGAGACATCGTGTAGTAGCTTGTGACGGTTAAGGATCTTTAAAGGATAACGACGGTTGTTGTTTGGAAGATTAGAAACTTGATTAGACTTGTAAGAAATCCAAGAAAAATTTTCCTCGTTTGATCAGGTAATCACGTTCGACTAAGTTCGTTCGATCACGTATTCTCGTTCGACTATCTCGTTTGATCAGGTAAACTTGTTCGACTATCTCGTTCGATCAGGTAAACTTGTTCGACTAAGTTCGTTGGATTAGGTATCCTCGTTCGATTAGAATTGCTCGTTCGATTAGGTTTGCTCGTTCGATTAGGGTTGCTTGTTCAATTAGGGTTGCTTGTTCGATTAAGGTTGCTCGTTCGATTAAGGTTTCTCGTTCGATTAGGTTACTTCGTTCGATTAAGTAACTCGTTCGATCAAATTTGCTCGTTCGATCAAGTAAGTTCGTTCGATCAACAAGCTCGTTCGATCAATTGGAAGAGTAAGTCTAACTCGACTACCCTTTTGCTCGTTCGACTGAATGCTCCTTCGATGAAGTATCCTCCTTCGATCACCCTGCTCGTTCGACTAAAACACCTCGTTCGACTACCCTTTCTCGTTCGACTAAAACACTACGTTCGACTACCCAAGCTCGTTCGACTAAACCCCTCGTTCGACTGATGAACAGTATTAACTCGGATGAACAGTAACTAGTCTAACAATTCGGATTTCTTAATTTTTTTCTTAGATCTAACCTTCTAACAACCTAAATTACCCCTAGGCGAATGATACCACTTGATGTTTTATACTTTTATGAATTAAGCTCCCACTAATTACCTACTAATTACCTACTAGATTTAGAGAGAGAAAGCTAGAGAGAGAAAGAGATGGAAGGGAGATGATTTCACACACTTAGTAACAAAACTTCTTAATTCATCAACCAACAACCCTTTCCCTAAGGAGGGAAGGGGTATTTATAGTTTTACATGGTAGAGGGCATGTAGCCCTAATTCTCTTAACTAATACATCATTAAACATAATAAACTAAATAAACGACACAGCCCATGGGCCTTCTACACGGGCTGGGCCTAATAACAAACCTAAAGGCCTAAGCAACCTTAAGACAATATGATCAATACTTGAATAATACAAAACTGTTTCCCAACAAACTTCTTGACATAATGTCTCGTGTTTGCTTTGACTTTATCGCCTACATCATAAGCTAGAAACTCATCCATTTTCATCTTTGTCTCCTGCATCTCTCCCATTTATTGAGACAAATTCTGGACTAAGGTTTGCATCTCAGCCACTTGTGCACTCATTTGGTTAACTTTCTTAGCTTGGGCGAGTTTAACTGCTTTCTTGAGTTTCTTTCCAGCAGGTGAGACAACCTTCACTCTAGTTACACGAGCTATTCTTCTCACATTCTTACCTTTTATGGCTGATTTGATTTGTTCCGCAACAGTTGCTTTGGCTTTTGGTGATGGAGATCTTTTAGGTGATGGAGTAAGTGAAGGAATTGATGATTGTGAATTGAGAGGAGTAGAGTCCTTAGGAGATGAGGGTGGTGGTGTAGGATTCTCGGGAGGTGACCCAGGAGGTGTGTTTGGTTTAGGTGATGATACAGGTGAAGGTTGAACTAGTGGTGATTTCTGCTCCTGTTGAGGGTTATGAACAACCATAGCAAGTTCGGGTGGAGGAACTGATGGAGAACGGATGTAGCTATCGGCTTCCAAGTTAGCTTGAGTATCCTCCTTTAGTTTCCTTTCTGTTTCCGCTTGTCTGGCCATTGCTTCCTCAAGTTCATTTGCAGCTTCAGTTGTCTTATTACCAAGAATTTCCTTTTCATCTTCAGGATTCCAGTCCATATTGTCCTGATGGAGTTGTTCCTCCCCCTGATCATTATCAAACATGAAGTCTAAAATTTCTTTATCAGTTAAGATGATATTGCTCTCCTGATCATTCTCCTTCTCATTCTGAGCTTGTTCTTCCAAGTCGGGTTGATTAACCGAACTTGGTTCCTGAGGAATGACAGATTCAGCCTTATCGGGTTGAATAACCGTATCAGGCTGAATCGTGGATGTAGCTACTCCAGACCCTCCGGGTTGATTAACTGGATTAGTGTGGGTCGAAGCTGCTTCTTGAATGGTTCCTGATCCTCCTGCTCCTTTCTTTGCTTCATACTCCCTCATTTTCTCAATTGACAATTTTGCTCTTCTTTCTTCATCCTCTTTAACTGACTTCAAACTGACTTTTTGTGCATATTCCAAGTTGAGCTTAGTTTGAAATTCAGCCTCTGCTTTAGTCATTCTAACAGGGATCTCTGGTTCTGATTCTGTTGCCTCAGGATCAGAATTTTCATCAATTATTCCAACTGGTTCAGCTTGTGGCTTAGGTTTACTAGGAACTTTTCTCTTGAGAGTTGGTTGTTTCAGTGGGTATTTTGATGTACTAGATGCACTTCCAGTCTTACTCCTGCTTCTAGAACGGGTCTTGGTTGATCCTGACCCTTCTTTAAGTTTAGAACGTCCCACACTACCTTCTTTGAATGCCTCATCATATTCAAGATAGGCTTGTGTTTCTTTTACTTCTTCAGACATCAGAAATTCAGGCAGTCTAGCTCCTTGTTTATGCGTGCTCCCTGTGGGAAAGTAGACATTGTGGAAAGTTTTATCCATCTTGTACAGATGCATTTCTCGATCGGTAGGACGTCGATCAATGTCCACATGTTCGTCTAGCAAATAACTGATGAGAACTTTGGTGTAACGTACGAAAGGGATTTTTCTGAAAGCTTTCCGCATTTGGAATACCATATCTTCCCAAATAAGAGCAGCAAAGTCAATCTTTTCCTTATGCACGAACCCCCAGAAGACTTGAAGATGAGGTAGTCTTGGGTGTTCAAAGCCACTATCTCTACCGGATATTGAACGTGTTACGATGTAGAAGATAGTTCTCCATGGTTGCGGAATGTATTTAGCATTGACTTTAGAGATTTTGGTTAATGGTGTATCGGGTTGAACATCATAACCAATATCTTCAAGGAACTGCATAGCTTCAGATTCTGATGGTGTCGGGTAGTATTGGTTGGTAGGTTCAGGTGCACTTGGAAGGCCTAAGGCTTTGCGGAGGTGACTTGGTGTAACTCTGACCTTCTTACGATCCAGGGTGCATGTGAAAAACTTGTCATCACTGCTCAGCTTGAAGGTGTCCCAGAGTTGATGTATGTAGAATTCTGGAATGCTATCTGAGCTGTCAAGAAGATTTCTGCACTCATGTTGTTTGAGAATTTCCACAGCAATCTGGCAGCTTGGTTCAGAGCACTTTATCTTGTCAAGTTCTACCCGTGCATTGTTTTTCCCAATCTCAAAAGAATACCCATGAGGAAAAACTTCTTCTTTAGTGAGTGTTGGAAGAGGTTGTTGTTGAGGTGCAGCCATTGATGTTTTTCTGAAATAACAATCAAGTACAAATATGCAGGATACATGATTGTTAGTTGATGTTAAAACTTGTATTTCACACATGTGATCCTTTTGCAGTTATGATTGGTATTTACATGCTTGAGCACAAAATTTATCAAGATATGACCAATTTCTATAAAATTTGATCCATTTCGATAAATATTGAAGAGATATTTGAGGAAATTGATCAAAGTCTATAAAAAAATCACATTTGCGATAATTATGGCATTTGCGATAATTATGGCATTTGCGATAATTATGGCAATAGCGATAATTATGCATTCGCGATAATTAGGCAATAGCGATAATTATGCATTCGCGATAATTAGGCAATAGCGATAATTATGCGTTTGCGATAATTTATGCATTCGCGATAATTATGCATTTGCGATAATTTTGGCAATCTCGATAAACTCTTGTACAAGAGTTTCCGATAACTTTTGAAGATGAACCGTTTCATAGATTTTTATCGAAATTCATTATAACTTAGATTTTGCAATCACAGATTATCTCAAACAGTTTATATGACTAATTTAAACAATCTGACCAAGTTATAACAATTTTCATCCACGAAAACTCAATAATCAAACTGCTAGTGTTCATCGTTCTTCATAAACCCTCAAACTCAATTAAATCACATAAGGTGTTTCTGGGTTCAATCAAAGCATGCAAACATTCAATTCAACACACAATAACAACATCCCAACACATAGATTACACAATAACACTCATATATAGTTTTCCCCAAATTTGACGCTTAAACCCTAAAACGAGATTATAACAATTTGATGTTTCTGGGAACAATTAAGCATGCAATCTTGGTTCATTAACGATATCTAAGCATAATCGTACAATCATTCACAACATAAACACATTTAATCGATTATCCCTAATTTAGCGCAAGCCCTAGATTTAAAACAATTATTCTAGACAAATTCCACCGTTGGATTGCAAAACCCTTCAAAACCGTTTGTTATAATCCTGAAACAATCGTAAAAACACTCACAGATTCACTAGATCTTGAATGGATGGTTAGATTCAATGAGAGCCATTCGATGTGTTTGGTGAAGAGAGTAAATGCGAGGGTGTGTGATGTCAGAGAAGTAAATGATGTTTTGACTGTGGTCAAATCTATGACAGTTTTATTTAACTTTTCTAAACTTTACCCTATTGTCACATTTAGTCCTCTAACCTTGAACTTATGCATTCATAGTCCTATCCCACCAAAGTAACTAACTCTTAAGTCTCAAATCTGTCCAACTAGGCACACTATTTTTCCATCTTATGATCACATCACCAAAAACTTTGTGAAGCAACAATTTTAGAAAGCATGCAAGTACAAATTTAAAAAAAAAAATTTAATGTTGTGTCTCCCCCTCAACACTTGTTTAAAAAATAATTTGTGACATTTTAAAAAAATTGAACAAAGTGTTGTAAAAAAGGTTTGTACTTGCATTTTTTTTTAATATATATTTACAAAGATAGTTTGTAGATGTTTGACTTGGTTAATTATTTTTAAGAAATTTTTCCAAATCATTTGGCGTCAAACATCTCATACCAATCCGGTGAACCAGATCCACAAATCTTGCATGAGGCAAGGCTTTTGTGAACAGATCCGCCAATTGGTGTTCAGTTCCCACAAAATACAATTCAACAGTACCCTTCTCCACGTGTTCCTTGATGAAATGGTATCGGAGATCAATATGCTTGGACTTGGAATGCTGCACGGTGTTGCATGAAATAGTGATGGCATTCTTGGAATCACAGTACATAGGAATCTTGTTGAATACGTATCCGTAGTCCATCAGTTGTGATCGCATCCAGATGACTTGAGCACAGCAGGCAGACATGGCCACATATTCAGATTCTGTTGACGACAGTGAAGTGCAGTCTTGTTTCTTTGATTCCCAAGAGATGAGCTTGTCACCCAAGAATTGTACTCCCCCTGATGTACTTTTGCGTGTGTCTAAGCACCCTGCATGGTCAGCGTCTGAAAAAGCTACAAGTGCAAAGCCAGAATCCTTTGGATACCGGATCCCCAAGTTAATGGTTCCCTTTATGTATCTAAGGATTCTTTTTACGGCTGACAAATGCCGCTCAGTCGGTCTAGACTGATATCGGGAGCAAAGGTATTTGGCAAATACAACATCCGGTCTGCTAGCTGTGAGATACATGATCAACCCAATCATACTATGATACTTCGTAGGATCAATGGGAGTCCCATGTATGTCAGCATCTAACTTTGGGGATGAGGAGGACATGGGGGTGTTATAGGTGTCACAGCTGGTCATACCATGCTTTTTCAGGATTTCCTGAGCATACTTTGACTGACTTAGAAATATACCACGGGGCGATTGGTGAACCTGCAGTCCTAGGAAGAACTTTAGCTCACCCATCATAGACATCTCAAAGTTTAGTTTCATTAATTTAGCGAAAGCGTTTGAATATTTTTTATGGGTTGAACCAAAAATAATATCATCCACATATATTTGTACAATGAGAATGTCTTCCCCGTGTGTCTGTATAAATAAAGTCGGGTCAACAGAGCCTTTGGTAAAATGATTGGCAAGTAGAAATGCAGATAGTTTATCGTACCATGCCCTCGGGGCTTGTTTAAGGCCGTAAAGGGCTTTCTTTAGCCGATATACATGGTTCGGATGTTCTTGGTCCACGAAGCCCTCTGGTTGTGTGACGTACACCTCTTCACGGAGTTGACCATTCAGAAATTCCGTCTTCACGTCCATCTGGTAAACCGTTATGTTCTTGTGAGCCGCATAAGTCAGGAACATGCGAACTGCCTCGAGCCTTGCAACCGGAGCAAATGATTCTTCAAAGTCGATAACTTCTTCTTGACTGAATCCTTTTGCTACGAGTCGGGACTTATTACGAATCACTGTACCATCTGCATCCAGCTTATTCTTCCAAATCCATTTCAATCCAACAACATACACTCCATCTGGTCTTTCAACTAATTCCCAAACTTCCAAACGTTTGAATTGTTCCAGCTCTTCTTGCATGGATTCAATCCAGTTGTCATATGTAAGGGCTTCTTTGATGTTTTTAGGTTCAGATTGACCGACAGTGAGTGCATACATGCAGTGTTCACCATCTGAGTAGAGTTTTTGTCTTGTCATTACTGGATTATCAGGATTTCCAATTACGTTTACCAAGGGATGATCTCTTGTCCATTTGTGGGTGGATGGAAAATGTTGAATGTTGTTATGGTGATATGACGGGTCCATATTGCTCGAGGATGACTCTCCTGTTTCTGGAATGGTTGGTGATGGAGCAAATGGATTAAAAAATGCATTCCCGTCATACCCTGAAGGTGTGGGAACTTGGTTAGAAGTGGGGGAAGAATCTTCAACTGCAGGTGGAGGTGTTTGATCCATGGGTGATGAGGGTTCAGGTTGAGGTGCATCGATATCAACTGCTGTAGAAGTAGTTGTAGATTGATCAGGTGCTTGATTCTGGACATGTTGAGCAGCGGAACTCGTGGAAGCATCTGATGCACTACTAACACAAACTTCATCAAACATTGGTGCAAACAAATCTTCCAGATCCTTCCTGTTAAAGAGTAGGGGTGCAGCCGAAGATTCAGGGAAGTTTAGACGGTTAAGTTCGGGTTTTAAACGGTCTTGCTCAGAAGCCATCTCCGTGAGTTCATCAAAATTTGCGTGTATAGTCTCTTGAATTTCCCCTGTCCGACGATTCCAAATTCTATATCCCTTAGAATTCTCACAGTAGCCAACGAATATCCCAATGTCTGCTTTAGCCTTAAGTTTACCAAGATCATCTCTATCATTCTTTAGGTAACACAGTGCTCCAAAGACATGAAAGTAGTTGATGTTTGGTGTTCTGCCTTGAATGAGCTCATATGGAGTTTTGTTGTGTCGTTTGTTGATCATGCAGCGGTTCTGGGTATAACAGGCAGTATTGACAGCTTCAGCCCATAGGTAGTCTGGTAATTGAGCATTAATCAACATTGTTCTAGCTGCTTCCACAAGCGTACAGTTTTCGTCTTTCAACTACACCATTCTGTTCGGGAGTGCGAGCAATTGAATATTGATGAACAATCCCATGTTTCTCAGTGTATTCCCGAAGGGTTTGATTCTTAAATTCAGTGCCGTTGTCTGTTCGAATAATCCTGACGGTGTTACGGACTTGAACTTGAATCTTCGTGAGAAACGTGATGACCATTGAAGGAACTTGATCTTTTGTCCGAAGAAAGTAAACCCATGTCCATCGTGAGTAATCATCCACTATTACGAAAATGTACCTTTTCCCGTTTATAGTTTGAACCCGCATTGGACCACACAAATCCATATGTAGCAGTTGTAGGACATGATCTGTGCTGTGTTCTGTTTTGGGAGGAAACTGAGCATGGTGACTTTTCCCTTGTTCACATGCAGAACACAAATGATCTTTGGCATATCTGAATTTGGGTAATCCGTCAACCAATTTATTCCTTGCAAGGTCAGTCATGGTTTTGAAATTGAGATGAGACAATCTTTTATGCCATAACCAAGCCTTTGTGGGATTAGCCTTGGAGAGTAAGCAGATAGAAGATGAAGCTGCCATGCCTTCAAAGGATATGGTGTATAGACTGGTTCCCCGTTTTCCTTTCATCAAATCATTTCCTTGAAGATCACGAAGGAAGCAAGTTTTCTCCCTAAATGCTACTTCTAATTCTCCGTCACAGAATTGTCCCACTGAGAATAGATTGTGACCAAGGCCTTCAACGTAGTATACACGACTGATCTCGATGTTCCCATTAACATAATCTCCATATCCCATTATTGCTGCGAAGTGATCATTCCCGAACCTGACCGTTCCGATGAACTTTGCGATAAAGTTTATGAGAAGCTTGAGGTTGCCGGTCATGTGTCGGGAACACCCGCTATCAACAATCCAGAGGACAATTTGTATCACCTGCATCACAAATATTGGAAACAGGTGGAGAATTGGTAACGGTTGGACCCGTTGGATTAGTAACACAAGAGTTAATTATCTTTGGGACCCATTTAAAGCTTGCTGTGTTTTGTAACCAATGTTGCCATGTCCAACTGGTCTCAGCCTTTTTCCTAATGAATGCACTAGGTGATTTGGTTATCTTAGGTGTGGCTATGGGTGTTTCAATGGTTTGTTCAGAAACTACTAGTGGTGGTTTCCCTAAAATGGACTTGGCAACAGTTTTGAGCCTAGAGGAAGAGCCACTAGTTCGTTTCTTTTTTCGTTTCAATAGAGTTTTAGCAATGCAGTTTTGATGATCACCAGATAATATACTAGCACGACAAACAATACAACTAGCATCAACCATAACATCATCATTAACATTCATAGATTTAACGTCTGTAACATCATTACTAGAATTAGACTTAGAGAAGTTTGATTCTATTCCTGACATTACATGCGTTTTATTCAAACTACTTGCTTTATCTTTAGCTTCTGCAGACTTAGATGATCCATTCCTAGGTTTCCGGACTCTACGCTTCTGTTGTTTCTTGTAGGTCTTGGAGTTGCTAGCCTTAGATATGGTATCTAATCCTGTGGAAATTGAAGTAGTTGCATTAGTGGTTAAGTCTGATGCTTGGGTAAGTGCCTTGTCTACTGCATACATTCCTGGGGCAATCTCATGAACTTTTGCTTTGCCTTTGTCTAAAACTCTGAGTTTCTTTTTCAGATCAACAATGATGTGTTGGAGTTCTTGATTTTTAGAATCCTAAGAAAGCCTTTGTTTCCTTATTATTATTTTCAGGAACATGACTGTTTTGAAATGATAAAGATCCTATGAGATTTTGAAATTTTAGTTCAAATTCAGCACTTTGATTTTGACACCAATCAAGCCTTTTTTGAAGATTAAAAACTTTGTTTTCCACATCATTGTTGATTTGTCGAAGATCCTCATTCTCTTTGACCAAATTTTCTATTTCCATTTGCAACATCTCAACATTTACAGCATGATCATTCACAAGTAACTCATTGCAAGATTCATAAAGCGAATTCATTATCACAGAAACAACATCATAACACAGAACTTTTTCTAAGAGTCGATCATTTTCTTTTGCTAAAGTTTTCTTTTGAAGTTTTTGTCTTTGAACTTTGTCGTCTTTAGCTTTGAAAATGCTCTTCATAGATGCTACTTCCGTGTGTAATTCTTGTTCCCATTGTGTTGCACATTTCTTCAGATGTTTGACATGAGGCATAATTTTCTTTTGAAGAATATCTCGCTTTTCTTTCGCGACTAGGGATAGAAAAGTAGATACTTCGATTTGAGAACTAAACTCAATTTCATTCTCCAAAAGAAATATGTCTTCCATAAATGTCTTAAAATATCGAAGAATTCGACATTCTTGAGGCATTTGTGGATCAACTTCATCCTCTGTCAAAGCATCCTTGAGATGTGTAACAGTTTTGGACACAGGAATTACTGAAGAAGAAGCATGTATGTAGGTGTTTAACAACGTTTGTTCTGGTTTTTCATTTGGAGGGACAAATGATTTACTGATATGAGGTCTTGCGTTATAATCATAATGAACTCTGGAAAAATCTTTGTCTGTTTTTGGTCGACTCTCAAGTTCTTTTTGACGTTCAAGACGTTCAAGTACTTCATCATTACTAAGCACAACAACTCTTTGAAAGGTATCATCAAGTAATAATTCTGCATTGTATAACTTGGGATTTTTGCTGAGTGCTTTAGAAAGAAAACGTGGTTGGTCACAACCAATAACAAATCCAAATCCTTTCGGAACTGGTTTTACTGTTAGCCTTTGAATTTGAGTGATTGATTCACCATTTTTGTATACAATAGTTTGAAACTCTTTAAGTTTGGATTCCAAAGTGACAATTTCTTCAAGATATGAGTTGACGCGTTTACTTGAGGCTTGCTTTTCTTCAAGAAGATTATTTTGAGATGTTGAAAGCTCAGATTGAGTTTTTAACAGCTCAGAATTTAAAGTATCAATTTGTTTTTTGAATTCAAATTGATCCTTTTCTTTTTGAGAGAGGAGCTCAGCCTTGGAAATGGTAAGCTCACGAACTTGACTTTCTAAATCTTGTACTTTAACGTACTCTTTTTGGAAAGCAATCTCAAAACCTTTTTCACGTTTTTCTTGTTTTTGATATCCAGAAAGTTGTAGTTTATAGCACTCATTGTCCTTCATTAACAATGCAATTTTTGCTTTTAGATTTTGATTGATTTCATTGCATTTCTCAATTTGTGATTGGGTGGTCATTAACAAGGCCTGAAGCTCTGAATCTTGATCAGGCAAAGGACCATTTTGTTCAAGATGATCATAATTTTCATCGTCAATATGATCATCAAATGAAACGACGGTTTTATCATCATCAAATGATACAACAGTGTTTATTTGATCATCTGATGGAGATGAGAATGATGAATTATGTTGAACATAATTTTCATTTGTAGATGAAGATGCAGATGGTGAAGCAATTTCATGTATAAGACATTTTGGATCAGGTACCTGAGATAGACCATCGGTATCATAAACCGGGCCTGTCTCAGACATGTTCAGTTCCTGCATGTTTGCCATGAGCATTACTGCAGCATTTGCTTCGAGATCTTCCATCTCATCATCAGAATCAGCACTTGCCATGAAACTTTGTTCTTTCCCATTCATTGTGCCCCTTGTTTCATCTTTCAATGCCATCATAAGAGCTTCCTTGTGATATGCACTGCCCATAGTACGAGGCTTTGGACACGCGTTTGTTATATGACCACTCCCACCACAGTTGTAGCATGTGATTGAAGTATTTGCAATGCCTTTCTGTGCATTCCCAGCCATCTAATTTCTTCTCTGAGTAGTTCCCATACTGTTCCTGTTACCCTCTGCAGAATTGAACCTGTTCCCTCCTGACTGAAACCTCTGAGACCCAGTGTTTCCTGAACCATATCTGCCCGAAGACCGATTCTGAATTTCCACTCTACCATCGTTAATAACAGCTTGATTCCTGGTATTGGAAGATGAACGAAGAAGATTGTTGGATTTGGTGAACTTGCCAAATGCCTTAGCAATTAATCCAAATGCTTCATTGAGAGAGTTGAATGCATCCTCTTCTTCATCATAATCAGCGTTTGAGTACAACATGGAATCTGAGTTGTTATATGGAACCATTTGGTTGTCAGAGTATTGTGATGGTGCTTCATATGGAATGATTTGGTTAGGAGTTTGTGGTTGAAAGCTTGGTTGGAAAGATGGTTGACCAAATTCCTGGTTTGGTAGTGGAAAGTTGGATTGAGCAACAAGAGCAAGCGAGTTAGGTGTTGGTGCTGATATGAGACCGCCTCGTGCTGCAACTTCCTTATCTACCTCAGATTGATGTTGTTTCAGAAAGTCATACATTAGTCCATACTTGACTTCACCAATCTTCTTAGTTTGCCTCACAAATGTTGCATATTTCTGCCATTCTGGTCCAAGGCAACCCAGAAATTTTGAATTGATAGCAATCTTAGGTAACTTGATGTCATGACGATCGAGATCATTTACAACATTTGTGAAACGGTGGTAGTATGATTCAATTGTCTCCCCTGGTTCCATGATGAAATTATTGTATTCCATGTAAAGCTTTGACTCAAGGTCTTCTTGATTTAACTCAGTCCCTTCCATTAGAAGATGCACATGTTCCCACATGTCTTTGGCAGTCTTTTGAGCATCAATACTTCGGTAAATAGGATTGGGAATTCCCTGAAGTATGTAAGACATTTCCAATTGATTTGCCTCTTGTTGCAATGTTTGTTCAGTTGTGTAGTTAGTGACAGCAATGGGAGTTGATGTCTCTTCTCTTTCTGAAGTTCCTTGAACAACAGTTACTGGAAGTGGAAAGGGTCCTTCTTCAATGACTTGCTTGAGATATTTCCCATGAGGTTTTTCTGAGTTCAATGAATCTGAGGAATCTACTAGCCCATTGCACATAGTTACCAGGTGTCAGCATAGGTGGAGTGTCCTGATTCCCAGCCTCATGTCGGGATTGCTGACTGCTGATTGCCTCACACATCTTATTAAACCAATGTGGTTCTCTGGAGTAGGATGGATTGTTCAGCATTTGATTCTGTTGCATGATTTGTTGTGGGGATACTTGTGGTGGAGAGAGAAATTGATGCTGTTGCACGAATGCTTGTTGTTGTTGATACTGAGGATGAAATTGCTGTTGTTGAGGATATTGTTGTAGCTGATAGTAGTAATTGAAGTGTGGTGGTTGAGACATGTTTGGATCTTGAGATAATTAAGATGTGTTTTAAAAGTTATGTTGTTTGGTTTAAGTTAACTTTGTCCAATTGCGAAAGATATACTGTTCACTCTGCCAATTGCGAAAGAGTCGTCCAATTGCAAAAGTCTGTGAATTGCGAAAGAGAATTGACAATTGCGAAAAAATTTCCAATTTGCGAAAGAACTTAGCAATTGCGAAAAATTATCGTAATTGAGATATAGAAAGGCAATTTCGATAATTGAATCAGAATTGCGAAAGATCTTGCAATTTCGAAAGATTTATCAAAATTTACAATTTCGATCACAATCTCAAATCTTATACAAGAGATGAGATTAAAGCCAAGTCGAGGTAATTTCACAAACTTATACAAGTAAGGAAATACCGAGTCCCAATTCCGAAGATTCTGGCGAATTGCGAGAAACCCGTGTCTGACCCAATTGCGAGAAACCCTCTTTCTACCAAATGCGAGAAACCCTCTTTCTGCCAATTGCGAGAAACCCTCTTTCTACCAAATGCGAGAAACCCTCTTTCTCACCAACTTTTCCACACGCTAAAAATCCGGATTTTACCAAATCAAATAGAAAACCACTAAAAACTAATTGTTTTTGATTTCTAACGATTAGTAAACACAGAATATTGAAAGATCTAAGAACTTTAACGTCGAAGTTGGAAATTTGATGATATTTTTGAGCGTTTGCACGAAATAAGAACTACGAACACTAAAAATGGGTTAAATTCGATCGGATTTTGAACAAAAACTAACTTGTAGGTCCTCTTTTACTTGAACACACACACAAATCACACGTTAACTACTACTCTAAATATAATAAGCTACGATAAGGAGAAATAAGCTATTAAGCTAATAGAGAATAAGAGAATAAGATGATAAGAGAAGAGAAGTGGAAGGAATTCATTTCATTAAACATTCGAGCATAGCTTACGCATAACACATGAAAACCAACAATGAGAATGAGCACCTAAGCCTTCTATTTATAGGCAACACATTAGGGCAACCATGTGCTTAGGTGCTTCTAGAAGTAATTACAATAAGATGGGCGGTCCATGGGCTTCTAATGGACCGCACCATTAAACTAAACATAAAGCCCTATACGCAACATTCTTTGCAAATGACAAAGACTTGAATGAATTGCGAAACGTGTTCCTAACATCCCTTCTTTGCTTAATCCATTATAGGTTGTTGCAAGAACAAGTGTTACGTGATCAAGACTAGCATCGAGTGGTTATCCGTGACATGTAGTGTGTTTCTATCATAGAAGTGATCAACCTCATTGATCACTTGTGTTCCTTATTCCATTCGTGGGTTGGTGATTGCTAGTGACTCCCGAATCACGCTACAAAGGTATATATAATTGTTATATTTATTATTGATTGATTATATGGCTATATGGATCCGTTGTTGGTGATATTATCCGGTGCATTTATTTGTTTAATATGTTATTATATATTCAACATCACCTATAGTTCACTATAGGGCAAATGGCACAAAAAGGTACCAAACTTAGGGTCCATTTCCAATCAAGGTACTCTTCTTTTTTTCTTGCATAAAAAGGTACCCAACAATATTTTTTTGGCGGATTTGGGTTTTTTACTAACGTTCGTTAACTCACTTCGTTAGTAAATTACATGTTTGGTCCTCGAATTCGTATAATCATTTCATGCAACATCCAAAAAAATTTCAATTTTTTTTACATGTTTGGTCCTCGAATTCGTATAATCATTTCATGCAACATCCAAAAAAAATTTTGAAATTTTTTTTAAAAAAATAATTATCGAAAAAATATTTTCTTAAAATATTTAAAAAATAAAATTCTTTTAGAAAATTTTGAAATTTTTTTTTTAACAAAGCTTGAAAATTCTTTTCGAAAATTTTGAAAAAAAATTTTGAAACTTCTTTTAACAAAGTTTGAAAAAAAATTGAAAATTGTTTTTAAAAATTTTGAAAAAAAATTATGAAAATTCTTTTCGAAAATTTTGAAAAAAAAAATTTAAAAATTCTTTTCGAAAATTTTGAAAATTTTGGAAAAATTTTGAAAATTCTTTTCGAAAATTTTGAAATTTTTTTAACAAAGTTTGAAAAAACTGCTATCGTTGGTTAACAATTCTTGTAGCTTCTTGTCGAAGGGATACCAAAACCAAACAACTCTCGAACCACAAATAGTCGGCAGTAGCTTAAATTGTAGACCAAGAATAGCTAGTAGCAATAAAAATCTTTCATTGGGCAGGACAAAAATGAACTAGCAGTACTAATTCAAGATGTAGCAGTATCAACTCGATAGAACTGGCAATACTAAAAACATGTAGCAGTAATAACTTACAAAGTGAGCAGTATTAACTCAAACGCATAGCAGTACTTAACTGAAAAGGAGCAGTACTAAAAATCTGCAGCAGTACTAACCAGATATGCTTGGCAGTAGTAATTGTAAACAACCAGCAGTATTAAGTTTCTAAACAAGCAGCAGTTTTAACACCTCCTTAACTTCCCCTCACTTTGCGTAATCCCCTGTATAATCACAACTCAGATTTCCATGCAAATGAATTGATGGAAACACATGTACAAAATGTCATTTCCAATGATCCACCTCTCGGTCTAGGTAACACATCCCGAAGTGATGAGGGTAGTCATGAAATAAATGAATTGATGGAAACACATGTACAAAATATCATTTCCAATGATCCACCTCTCGGGCTAGGTAACACAAGCCGAAGTGGTGAGGATAGTCTTGAACAACACCTCAAGGAATTGATGGTTACTTGTACCAATTTGACTACACAAGTTCTTGGCCTCACAAAAACTATTGATTCACAGAAGAAGGAGATTATTGATCTGAAGAGAAGGGTTAAGCAGTTAGAAAACAAGAAGGGGTCAAGAACTTCTCAATCTAAATGGTTAAAGAAGGTAGACACAGTTCATAAAGTAAGTTCTTCTGAGGCTACACGTTTGGGAAAGGATGCTCCCAAACAGGGGAGGAATGAAAGCTAGGTCTCAGGGGAGGATATGAATGTTGAAGATGCTACTTTTGATATGGATATGGGTATTGATGATGATAATGTGGTGGCTGATAAGGAGGGAAATGAAAAAGTTGAAAAAGTGGCTAAGGTAGATAGTACTGCTGGTGTAAATCTTTCTGCTGCTAGTGAGCAAGTAACTGCTGCTAGTGTAAAAGTTTCTACTGCTGCATCAGAAGTTACTACTGCTAAGGTTAAAGATGTTTCTACTGCTGGTCTTTTAGATGATGAAACAAGTTTGGCACAGGCAATGATTCAACTGAAAACATCACAACCAACATCACAATCATCACAACCATCAACAAAACCAACAAAGTCACCAGTACTGCTGGTTGTTTACAATTAGTACTGCCACGCATATCTGGTTAGTATTGCTGCAGATTTTTAGTACTGCTCCTTTTCTGTTAAGTACTGCTATGCGTTTGAGTTAATCTGCTCACTTTGTAAGTTATTACTGCTATATGTTTTTAGTATTGCCAGTTCTATCGAGTTGATACTGCTACATCTTGAATTAGTACTGATAGTTCATTTTTGTCCTGCCCAATGAAAGATTTTTATTGCTACTAGCTATTCTTGGTCTACAATTTAAGCTACTGCTGACTATTTGTGGTTCGAGAGTTGTTTGGTTTTGGTATCCCTTCAACAAGAAGCTACAAGAATTGTTAACCAACGATAGCAGTTTTTTCAAACTTTGTTAAAAAAATTTCAAAATTTTCGAAAAGAATTTTCAAAATTTTTCCAAAATTTTCAAAATTTTCGAAAAGAATATTCAATTTTTTTTTTCAAACTTCGTTAAAAAAAATTCAAAATTTTCGAAAAGAATTTTCAAAATTTTTTTTTCAAAATTTTCGAAAAGAATTTTCAAATTTTTTTTTTCAAAATTTTCAAAAAGAATTTTCAAATTTTTTTTTTTTAAATTTTCGAAAAGAATTTTTCAATTTTTTTTCAAACTTTGTTAAAAGAAGTTTCAAAAAAAAATTTCAATATTTTCGAAAAAATTTTATTTTTTAAATATTTTAAGAAAATATTTTTTCGATATTTATTTTTAAAATTTTTTTGGATGTTGCATGAGATGATTATACGAATTCGAGGACCAAACATGTAAAAAAAAATCAAAATTTTTTTTGAATGTTGCATGAAATGATTATACGAATTCGAGGACCAAACATGTAATTTACTAACGAAGTGAGTTAACGAACGTTAGTAAAAAACCCAAATCCGCCAAAAAAATTTGTTGGGTACCTTTTTACGCAAGAAAAAAAGAAGAGTACTTTGATTGAAAATGGACCCTAAGTTTGGTACTTTTTTGTGCCATTTGCCCGTTCACTATAAGCATTTCCATATGCTTATGCACGCACCGTACCTTTCACAAAGTTACGCTATTTTCTTGCGTAATCTCATTATTTGATTTCGAGTTTATACACTTGTCGTGGTTTTGGGAAAGATTTTGGATGTAAAGGTGTAGTATATTCACAAGCAAAGAAACACACGTTTGGGTCTATGTTATGGATCGAATAGATGGAGTTTAGAGAGAGAGAGAAGAAGACTTGGAACCTTGAGAGAGAAAGTAAGTAGGATGTATTGAATATGAGAATAAGGTCCAACCCTCTCCTTTGGTGGAGAGGGCTTTATATAGTACTACATAGGGTGCCCCTAGTGGGCTGTGGAGCGAGCTGACATTGGGTAAAAGACCCGACCCACTCCACAATATTAATACTAACTAATCTACTGCTAATATTACAAATAAAACTACGAGCTATTAAGTGCTATTAAGTACTCGGGGTGACCGAGTCTTCAACTGAATATTTATATTCCTAACAATCTCCCCCTAAGGGAGGTCACCCCGGAAGTAACGTTCTGAATTCTAGCACTCTATCCTTGAATCTTGACTTCATAGCTCGTAGACCTTGATTCTTCTACGTCAAAAATCTTTGTGCCTTCAGCAGTGAACTTGCGATGACTGTTCTTTGTTTTGGATGATCTTTGAGTATTCTTTGAAGTTATCATCCAACATGTGTCTTCAAGTCATCTTGTGGCTTCGTCATCATGCGAAGTTGTGATCTTGGAGCCTTCTTTGAGATCATCAGTCACCGTAAATCTCTGAGCTTATCCACTGCAGTGATATTGCCTCCATGTGATATCTTGTGACTTTTGGACTCGCATGCTCACACTTTTCTGGATCATGATAATTATCATCAGAGTTGCGGAAGCTGTGTCGTAGGTCTTTCATCTATCATGATGTCTTTGATAATGAATTGGAAGTGTGAGCATGGAGTGTGGATTGACACGTCTCTGCTGGAATCAGGAACCACCATCGCCATCTTTATATGAATCTGAAATAAAACAATTAGCAATAAAGTTGGAGAACGAATATGGCTTTGTCATTCGTTCGATGTGGTGGTTGGATTTATCCTTCGGTTCTGTGAAGACCGACCTGTGATCAGGTAGAATCCCCTTTAAAGAAGATTCTCCTTGACAGGAATTTCCAGCTTGTAGTAATGAGTCTTCCAACAAATTAATGTCAGAATCATCATACTAAGCATGTTCTCAAACCGGAACGTCTCAAAGCAGACAACACGGTAGAGTGAATCAGTGAATTAACTACACACTGATTGACGAGAAATTGATTAGAAAAAATCACTTGCGTGTCACTGGATAAACATTTTGTGCAACACGACAAGGGTTTTATAAATTGAATCACATTTCTGTCAAAAATACTTTTGTTTGCAAAATTTCACAATTAATGTGCTCGAAACTTTGTTGGTGAGCACATTGAAAGGTTTTTCAAAAGTATCCGTCAATCCATTCCCTGGAACAAGTTTGATTCAAATTTGAATCGCCCCATCGTTTCTTTCCAGTTGTCACAAAATGATCCATGAAGGATCTCACATGTCACCCACCAAGAGCTTGTTTGATGTTCGCTCTAGAAGGATTTCCATCTTCATTGTGAAAACTTTACGTATCACTCGGATGTTCTGGCAATACTACAAGGATAACGCGTAGGACTCTTCATATGTATTTTCTTTCTTTTCACGGTGTATGAAACAGCAAGCATATTAGGAATGTGTCCTATTGAGATTTATTGATGATCTCTGGGCTCTAGACTCAATAGTGCATTTTGATTTAGTGATCGGAGACTGGAGAGGACTGCCACCTTTTCAATATCATCTAACTCGGAGTGAGATAGACGATAGCAATGTATTGATCTCCGTGACAAATGAAACAAGAGTCCTTTGAGGGACCTTGAGTGGCTAGGGAGGGTTGTGCAGCGTATCACTGGGTCCATGATACTTTGTCTTCAATGTCAGCAATCAACTAAGTGATTCTGACAGCATATGTATTGACCCGGTTTCTGCCTAAGATGTAAGGAGGGCTTCTTTCTTTTCACCCTTTATCTTTACATTTCTTTTTCATTCTTCAACCCCTTCAGCGCTTACCGAGACTTCATTACTAGCACCTTGTTGGGTTTGTTCCAGCACTAGCTCCCTTATTCACTTTATCTCCTTTTTTGTAATCATACCTAAGGACTTCTACACTAACTAGTGGATTGTCCCTGGGTAGATCCCTCCGGTTCTGGCTGGATCATGGGAACTAATACCTAACCTTACCATCCTTATAACTCCAATACATAAAGTAAAATGGTCGGTCTTTGGTATTCTTTCACAATTGCCATCACAAATCATTTGCTCCCCCTCAATATGTGCATCGATATACGAAAAGGTTTGGCACATATGGGAGAGCCTACACTTGAGTTTCAAAAGATCACATTTTTTTATCAGAATTCCATATTTAAATCACATTCTCTCCCCCGATCAAAAATTTCAAACCACTTGAGATTTGTGATCCCAATTGATTTAAATAAGTGAGAAATTTTGGGATAAAATGTGGTCAGGTTATACTGTGTTCTGATTATGAAGCATACTATGCTCCCCCTTAAACCACGAGAGAGTGTCACTGCTGATGTTGCACAAATTTGGCAAGGTGTCAGAAATTTGAACAAATATTCTCCCCCTCAATTAATGACCCGTTTTCTATTTAAAGAGTTGTAGTCATTCAATTGAGCGACGAGTATTTGTGAAAATTTAATTCAATTTACCACCTTGTGTAACATCAAGACTCTCTTGAAGAATCAAAGAAGATAAAGAGTCTGATGTAAAGAAGACTTCTCTTCCTATACACAAAATGACGCACTGAAACGTACATCAGATCGGACGAAAAACATGGATATAAAGTAATCCATGCCCAGGTGAACATCACCCGGTTGGAGGAACAGCCGTCTTTTTGGCGACATGCTTTCCCCATTGTATAGCGCGGGTTGCAGTATGAAGTAATTGCAAGCCATTAAGACATGTTTTAACCAATTAGTGTAACTTCTGCTCGAGCTACATTTAAAGACCCGTGTCATTATTGAATGACATTTCTAGGTCCATAAATGTTATCGATAAATAGAAGACATGCCTAGGTGAAACTATTTTTGGTATTTTCTGATTTTTTTTATTTTTATGGTTTTTATAGGTTTTATATTTTTCTATTTCCTTTTTGATTTAAGATATATACAACTATATACAAGGATATAGGAAGTCAATCCTTTACTCCTCCTTTTCTTCTTGAAGACACTTGAGGGTTTCAGGTGTCAAGCTCTTCATACCAAGATGTGGGAGAATAAACTGAAACCTTTCTCTCGGAAGAGCCTTAGTGAAGATGTCTGCTAACTGAAACTCTGTCCTCATGAAGTATAGCTCCACAATTCCTTTCTCAACTTGTTCCCTAATGAAGTGATGCCTGATGTCGATGTGTTTTGACCGGGAGTGTTGGACATTGTTACAACAAAGAGCTATAGCGCTCTTGTTGTCACAATATAGAGGAATCTTGTTGTATGAAAAGCCATAGTCTGAAAGCTGTGATCTCATCCATGGAATTTGTGCACAGCAACCAGACATAGCGATGTATTCGGCCTCTGTAGAAGATATCGACGTACTCATTTGCTTCTTAGAAGACCAACTCACCAACTTTTCCCCTAAAAACTGAGCTCCCCCCGAAGTACTTCGACGAGTGTCTTGACATCCCGCGTGATCAGCATCAGCATACGCAGTTAACTCCATTGATGTGTCCTTCGGATACCAGAGACCCATATGAACTGTGCCTTAAAGATATCTGAATACCCTTTTTACTGCTTCTAGATGTTTCTTAGTAGGCTTGGATTGATACCGAGCACACATGCATACGGCGAATAGAAGATCTGGTCTATTAGCAGTGATATACATCAAGGATCCAATCATGCTTCTATACTTTGTTTGGTCGACTGGAATCCCCGAAGGATCTTCATCTAGTCTTGATCTATCAACCATGGGAGTATCAACAGGCTCACTCAAATCAAATCCAAACTTTTTCAAGATCTCATGGGCATATTTGGGTTGATTTATGAAAATGCCTCCGGGACTTTGTGAGATTCGTAATCCTAGGAAGAATGACATTTGTCCCATCATTGACATTTGAAACTTGGAACTCATCTCCTTTGAAAATCTATCACATTCACTAGGATCAGATGAAGCAAAAATAATATCATCTACGTATATCTGAACATGAAGCCGATGTTTGCCCGACTTCCTAGTGAATAATGTGGGATCAACAACACCCTTCGAGAACCCGTTTGCTAGAAGGAACTTGGACAATGTATCATACCATGCCCTTGGTGCCTGCTTTAAACCGGAGAGAGCCTTCTTCAAGCTGTAGACATGAGTAGGATGTTCAGCATCCACAAATCCTTCTCGTTGGCTCACATAGACTTCTTCCTTTAAATCTCCATTCAGGAATGTTGTTTTGACATCCATCTGGTAGACTATCATATTCCGACTAGCAGCATTGGCAAGGAAGATTCTAATGGCTTCAATTCTAGCAACTGGAGCAAACGATTCTTCAAAATCTATGCCTTCTTCTTTTCTGTATCCTTTTGCAACTAACCATGCCTTGTTCTTTAAAACATCACCATGCTCATCTAGTTTCACCTTGAAAATCCACTTGAGAGCAATAATCATAGCACACTCTGGAGGAGGCACCAATTCCCATACTTCAAGTCGATCAAATTCATGGATTTCTTCTTGTATAGCCTCGAACCAGCAATCTTTAGTCATTGCTTCTTTGGCATCTTTTGGTTCGACTTTGGATAGTACGGAATTGAAGAAGCACCACAGTGCATCAGTGGCCAGTTGTTTACGTGTGGATACAGGACGAGCGGGATTGCCAATGATGTTGTCAATAGGATGATCGTTGGTCCATTTTCTGAGATGATCATGAGGTTGAGGGTTTTGAACTGATGTTGCCGTGCTGTGTTCTTCGAAAGAGAATGTGTGAGTTAAAGATTCAGGAGCAAATATATTCTCAAAAGGAACATCATCTATAGGAGCAAACGGATTAACTTCCAAAGAATGTTCATCTGCAGATTCTTGTTGCACTGGAGAGGATTGAGTATTTGATGATGAGGGTGATTGACTGGCAGCTGGTGCATTGAAACTGATTGAGACAGATGCTGATGGGCCTTCAGAGCCTTGCGGAACTTGAGCATCCACATTAGGAAGAACAGCTGCAGCATTTGAGGTCGTTTCATTTGTTGGCTCAAAATATTCGTCAAACATAGGATCAAATAACTTCTTTAACTCCTCACTAGTTGGTGGTACATAAGACTCTGCAGGCGTGGGATTCTGTATAAGCCCTGAACTAATTGGTCCAGGTGTCAAAAGTTTAAGATCGGGTCCAGAACTGGTTTGTCCTGAAGCAGGTTGCTCACTCAGCTTGTCGAACGTGACATGGATGGATTCCATGATTTGTCGGGTTCTCTTGTTGTAGATTCTGTACCCCTTGCGATCTGGTGCGTAACCAACAAAAATACCTACGTCTGCTTTAGCTCTTAACTTTCCCAAGTCTTGACTATCATTAGTCGGATAGCAAAGTGCGCCAAACACACGAAGAAAGGAAAGATCTGGTTTCTTGTTATGAATTAACTCATAGGGAGTCTTGTCATGAATAGGATGAATCAGAGATCGGTTTTGGGTGTAGCATGTTGTTGCAATAGCCTCTGCCCAGAGAAACATCGGTGCCTTTGAAAATATAAGCATGGTTCTCGCAGCTTCCACTAGAGTACGGTTCCTTCGTTCAACAACTCCATTCTGCTGATGAGTGCGAGGGATACTTTTCTGATGCGTGATGCCAATATTTTCATTGAAATTTCTGAGTTGATGATTAAAAAACTCAGTTCCATTCTCAGTGCGGATGATTCTGACAGTTTTGTCGAGCCTTACTTGCAGCTGTTTTATCAGTTTGATGATGACCTCTGGAGTTTCATCCTTTGTTCTCAAAAACTTTACCCATGTAAACCGAGAGTAATCATCTACTATCACAAGAACATATTTCTTTCCATTTATGGTTTGTACTCTCATTGGGCCGCACAGATCCATGTGAAGGGTGTGAAGAACTTCCAAGTTGGTGTTGACGGTTTTGGGTTTGTGGGTTTGTTTCTTGCTTTTTCCCAGTTGACATGCTGAGCAAAGATGATCTTTCTCAAATTTTAGTCTGGGCATGCCTCGTACAAGATCTTTGCGGGAAAGATTATTTATGGTACCGAAGTTTAGATGGTTCAGACGACGATGCCACAGCCATGATATTGTCTTGGAGGCTTTAGAAAGTAAGCAAATGGGAGAGGACCTCAACATTTCTTCAATTGATATGGTGTATAGATTTGTGCCCCGACTGCCTTTTAGAAGGTCTACACCATCCAATTCCCTGACGAAACATGTGTGTTTTCTGAAAGCCACTTCTAGATCTGAATCACAAAATTGACCCACAGAAAACAGATTGTGCCCTAATCCTTCCACATAATATACCCGTGAGATTACACTGTCACCGAACACATAATCTCCATAACCCATAATTGCACCAAAATGGTCGTTCCCGAATCTAACTGTCCCGATAAACTTTTTCACGAAGTTCTTGAGCCGTGAGCGATCCCCAGTCATATGTTTTGAGTAGCCTGAATCCAAATACCAAAGGACGATTTGTACGACCTGCATTTGAAGACAGACAAAGATGGATAACTGAAATATGTGGATCCCCACGTGTAGCTGGGGTCCGTTTGGTTAGCATTCACAAATTCAGGAGCAACAGAGTTTGCTAATACTGAAGTCTCTACAGTGGGAACAATCCTAGAGTCAACGGATGGCCTATTTGGAAGGCATTGTGTTCCTAGAGACAAAATTCGACCTGTTGGCCTCCATTCTTTAACTTTCACAAACCTATGATCATTCAACTTAGGCAATGGACTTTTATTTCCTAAACTGAATTTTCTTCCAGTGGGTCTCCATTGATACCCAACAGTAGCAAAAGTTTTTCCTGTTGCCTTCCAAACTTTCTTACTTCTTTCAGTTTTCCTAACATACTTAACTTGGGGTGGTCCATGAGATATCAGAAATGACACAACACAATCATCATGATTAGCTGAAATTAAGCATTTGTCACATGTTTTACAGACTGCATTAGAATTCGAATTAATTACAGTACTTTTGATACTAGAATCAACACGATTCAATATAGTCATTACAAACTTATTGTTCCTAGGTTGGGCTTCTACACTCTTCTTGTGATCACTATTAGCTGGCGCAGTCCTATCTTTCCTTGCATTGCCTCTAGGCTTTGACTCTCTAGCTTGGGTGTCACATTTCACTCCTGTAGAAGTAATGATAGGAACATTAGTTTATTTCACTGTCACATGCTTTCCTGATTTTGATGTGCTAGGTTCTGATGTTCTTGATGGCAAATCAAAGGTTACATGCTTGTTTTTAATAGTGGATGATGATGCACCTAATCTATCTCTTTGGTTGCTAGACTTGGGACCCGTGCCAATGGCATATTCTAACTGTTCCTGGATCCTTTTTGTGAGGACGCAGGCATAACCTACTGCCTTATCAAGTGGTTTTTCTATTCTGTCCTCTTCCACAACCTCACGAAGAGTGTCAAGTCCATCCCTAAGGTGACAGAGATACATTTGATGGACAGGTCTGTTGTTTCTCAAGGGAAATGGAATAGGCCCCACATCAACATCATACATTTTACAAGCAGAGACCTTTGATGCAACACAATTACAAGAGGTGCATGGCATTTTTCCTTTCACCTGAGTCTTAAGATTCTCAATTTCATTTAACAAAGAAGTTATCTTTTCATTATGACTATTTCTAGTAACTTTAATTGAGTCATATAACTCTTTGTAATGCTGTTTAATCTTAGAATTTTCTTCTCGAAAACACTCATTTTCATAATGTAACTTATTGATGGTGTCTTGATATTGAAAATTCTGAGAATCTGAAGACGAAGGTTTATTGGTGCCATACACATCACACATGTTGGATTTCAATTGGGCAATTTGGGCCCTCAACAGTCGAATCGTGTTTGTGTGAGCTTGAATCTTTTCATCTCGTTTGCTTAATTCAAAATATGTATCAAACTCAGGAGCATCCAAGGATGTCTTGTCATTTGATATTTTGCATTTTTCTTCTAAATGTTGATATTTTAGTTGCAGATTTAGATAATCAACCTCTAGTTTTGAAAAACGTTTAACCATGTTATCATGGTCATCATTTTGAATTTTGTCAAGCAATTTCACATTCTCCCCCTCAAGCCCAACAACACAATTCTGGGTAACATTTAAAGCAATAACATACTCATGAAATTGACAAGCAGATAAAGCAGAATCAGTAGTAGTATAAAATACATCTTGCGCAATACATCTAGCAATCAAGTTGTCATTGGCGATGAGTATGTTTTTCCTTTCAATTTCACGACTCTTAAGTTCTATTGCACATTGAGTTACCTCATTTTCCATGTCTTTAAACACTACTTTCATTTCATTTATTTCGGTATTAAGGGCAGTTTGCATCCCTTCAAAATGTTCTTTAAGTAGTTTAAAGAATGGCATGACCTCAGTCAAGTAACACCTTTTCACATGCTCAAAACACCTTTCCCCCTCAGTAATTCCGGTTGGTGTGATTCTCTTCTTACATGTTTTATCAAAATCAGCAAATAGTTGCCAAAGCACGTATAAGCTAATTAATGTTTTGCATTCAGTGGGAAGAGACAAAGGAACCAAATTCCTAGGTGTATTGGGAGGATACACCGTTATGGACGCAACTTTTCTAAGGGATGGGGTGTTGGCTTTAAGTTCATCAACTTTTAATTTCTCAGTATCATACTTCCAAAATATTTGTTCAGACGTTAACTTCTTTTGAGGTGCAAACACAGTCAAGCGATTCTCCTCATAATAATCATGGGGTTTGACTATTACTCACTTGTCTATGCATATGGGATCTTTCATTTTCTCATTCATTCTTTCTCTATTTCTCACTTCTATTTCATTACTCTCTTTCAAAGATAAAACCTCAGGTGGGCCATGACTAGGCATAAGCATCACATTGGCATCATATAAGGCAGGTTGGGCTACTTTAGCAATCCTAAGAAGAGCTAATTTAGGTTCAGCTACATTCCTTTCACTATGCTTATCACTCAGCTTTCTGTGCTTCTAAATCATTTGAGCAGTCTGTCTGGTTTGATCTTGTGTGTACAACTTATCTTCAAGTTTATTCTTTAATGTTTTGAGTCTAGAGAAATCATCTAAGATTTTAGATTCTTTTTCTTTGAATTCTAGCTTAAGCCTATTCACACAATTTTGTACTTCCTGTTTTTGTTTAACAGACACATCTAGCTGGCTTTTCAAAGAATTCAACTCTTGTTTTAATGTTTCTTCTCTCACTCTATAGTATTTTATAAGTGTACGCAACTGACCTTCCATTTTCTGCTCACGTTCAGTTAGTTCAAACTTAGCACGCTGTTCATACATAGCTACTTGTTCCTTATAGATGTTTAGTCTAGTGATCAAGTTAACATTAGGAGCAAGTACAGAGTTTTCATGCCACTCACATGCATTATCAACATCACATGTATTTTCTAAGGCACACACGTTATTAACAACACAAGCATTATTATCAACAGAAGATTCTCCATCTTGTACATCAGGCACGTTGTTGTGAGTCAAATATTGTTCATATGGAATCATATCGCTATTTTCCATGTCAACATTATTTGAGTCAGAAACATCTCCCTGTTGTACTTCGTTGGGAATCTTTTGTTCATCAACTACTTCATATGTGTCATAAAGTTTTAGTACCTCAGAAATCACAGATGCATTTGAAGAACCAGCTTGTCGAGGTGATGAAGCCAAGGATGACAAGTTAGCCATGAAGACTGTTTGAGCCATTGGTTCATCATCCACATCAGAGTCAAATGCATCACAATCATCAGCTTTGAATATGTTGGGATCGTTGAGTGCTAGATCCTGAATTGGTTGCTCATCCACATCTTCATCAAAAGTATTTCCCCCATCACCAGCCAAAAACAACAGTTCTTCCTCATCCAATACAGCTCCATTCTCTTGAGCCTCCATCAACAGCATCTTATCCTTGAAGTAATCTGAGTTCTGAGGACGTTTCGGTTGATTGCAATTCCTGGCAATGTGTCCCAGTCCTCCACAATTATAACACTTGAGCTGTTTCCCCTACCCCTGATTGGCATTCCCCGCTCTGTTCTGCACATTACCTCGACCCATGTTTCTTCCTGCTCTCCCTTGCACATTCTGAACCACAATTTTCCCATCCTCCACCATTGCTAGATTGCGTAGGTTGGATGAGTTTCTTAACTGATTGTTGGTCTGAGGGAGAGATGCTTTAAATTGTTGAACCAGTAATGATACTTGGTTGGTGAGGTTATCAATCATTTTGTCGGTCTGAGAATAGCCTGAGTCGAGTTGTGAGCTCATAGCAGAATATGGTGAGTGAAGTTGATGATAACCTTGGTTAGGTGATGGTTTGGTGTTTGGTAGAGCACTTGCCATAAATGCCAGTGGGTCATTAGGAGTTGAAGGATTGAGCTTTTCTCTCAGCACCCGATCGTAGGCAGCATGCTTCTCAGGTTGTTGTAGGTAGGCATACAACTGTTCATAGTTAGTGTCTCTCAGACCTTTGTTGAGTTTGACAGCAGTAACAAATCTGTCCCATTCTGGAGTCATGTTGTTCACAAACTTTGAGTTAAGTTGGATGTTGGGCATAGTCATTCTTATCATCCTCATGTCATTCACCAACTTATGGCATCTCACATAGTAATCTGTGACATTCTCTCCTGGGTTCATTTTGAAGTGTTCAAAATCATCATACAATTGTGATTCACGGTCTTCTTTTGTGAGTTCTGACCCAGCTAGCAACATCTTTACATTGTCCCACACTGCTTTAGCTTCAGTGTTGAAATTGATGAGTTTGTAGACATCCTTTGGCAAACCTTAAACAACAATGTTTGAGGCCCTAATGTCAGCATCATACCTCTTCTTTTCCTCCTCATTAAGGTCATTGTAAGTGCGTGGTCGGTCAATTCCAAAGGTGACTGTGCCATCTTCACTAGTAGTAACAGCATCTCTGGTGGTACCCATCTGAAATGGTCCTTCATCAATGGACTTAAGGATATTTGCTCCATTCTCTTTTCCCAAGCAGTAAAGCCGTATTCGTTGTGCCCACGACTCATAGTCCGTACTATCTAGCATAGGCGGATGGGTATCGGACCCTGCTACTTGAATGTCATCGGATGCGGTGCTTGTAACGCTGGCCATAATGTATACGGGATTTTACAGTTCTTGTGATTTAACCGAGAAATTGACTCTTTCGCGGGACTTTCTAAAATCACCATGACACAAACCGTAAACTAATGAGTATCTTTCAAAATAGAATTTTAAGTCCTAACTCAAGGAAACACAAATCTCAATTGATCAAATCGCAAAGATTCAAGACACAGCTTGACAAATCGCAACAAGACAAATCGCAAGCTTATCAAATCACAATAAGTCAAGTCACAAGTGTTAGCTTGCAATGTCAAATCACAATAGATCAACTCGCAACAATCAAATCGCAATGAGTCAAGTAGCAACTTGTCAAATCGCAGACAATCAAATCGTAATTTGTTAACTATGAGTCAAAACGCAAAGTTCAACTCGCATGTGCTCAAGTCGCAACTCACTATTACAAATCGTAATAGACAAATCACAACCCTGAGGATACAAACTGCAACAGACAAATCACAACCCTGAGGATACAAACCGCAACAGACAAATCACAACCTTGTGGATACAAACCGCAACAGACAAGTCGCAAGTCTAACAAGTCGCTACCCTGACAGACACTAGTCGCAACCGCAACAGACAAATCGCAAGCCAAACAAGTCATTACCCTGACAGACAAGTCGCAAGTCTAACAAGTCGCTACCCTGACAGACACTAGTCGCAACCCACAAATCGCAAGTCACAAGAAGACAGAACTGTCACTATCTTGGTCAAAACGCAACACACTAAATGCCAGACACGTCTCTTTCTTAGCGGTTTGTCATCTTTTGCCAAATCCAGTAATGGGCCAAATCGCAACTTCGAGAAACCACAAATCGCTACTTTCACTTACCCAACAATACACAAATCGCTACTATGAAACCTTCACAGAGGGACAAAACGCTACGAAGAACTCCTTTACACTAACCCTCGAATCTGCCAAAAACTACCACACAAAGCCTGAAACTATGATTCCAAACACCAAACACTACTTCAATACAATCCCTAAGCTAGAAAGTACAAGATCTAACACCTTCTATCAACAAAACAAAGCGCAAAATAGAATTTCAAGAAACTAACTATTCGAACCAAAAGTACCTCAAATCTACACAAATCCGTGAATATAACCATACATGAACCTAACCATGGCTCTTGATACCAATTGTAGTATATTCACAAGCAAAGAAACACACGTTTGGGTCTATGTTATGGATCGAAAAGATGGAGTTTAGAGAGAGAGAGAAGAAGACTTGGAACCCTGAGAGAGAAAGTAAGTAGGATGTATTGAATATGAGAATAAGGTCCAACCCTCTCCTTTGGTGGAGAGGGCTTTATATAGTACTACATAGGGTGCCCCTAGTGGGCTGTGGAGCGAGCTGACAGGGGTAAAAGACCTGACCCACTCCACAATATTAATACAAACTAATCTACTGCTAATATTACTAATAAACCTACGAGCTATTAAGTGCTATTAAGTACTCGGGGTGACCGAGTCTTCAACTGAATATTTATATTCCTAACAAAAGGACATACTACTAGTATAACTAGGCTGAGTATTTCAAAATTCATTCAACCTCGGGTGAATATAGACTGATCACCTATATTCAATCAGGGACAGTGGGATATTGCCTGATCACCTATGTCCCACTCAGAGGTGAATTTTGAAATACTAGGAGTATTTATGATGGAATTATGTTCAGTTTGGTTTTGATTTTGGAAATGGTATAGTTTTGCGCTTGTAAACGAACATAGAATATTACTTCCACACACTCAACATACTGGCATCACAACACCGCATGAACCGTAATGCCCCTGGCACCGCTATACATCTCTGTTATATGAAACTCTTGTTTGTCGCCATCTGGCCGTAGTTTTCATCGGTCGGGTTAGATCCGATTGGCACCGTTGGAATCCAAGTTACTTATTCGTAACCCCTTAAGAGCGTAATAAGCCCGTCTGAGCTTATTGGAGTGTTTGGATTTGATTTCGGTACGTTTGGATTTGATTTTGGCTACGTTTGGACTTGATATTGGCTATGTTTGGATTGGTTTTGATTCTGATTGAATTTGGATTGTTTGATTTTGTGATTTTGGACGTCATCCTGGATTTGGATTTGTTATTCGGCCTTGTTTTTGTTGTGGCCTTGTTACAGTCGCCTCTAGCTTAAGCCTTGTGCTCAATCGATGTTTTTCAACCGAAGTTGTTCAATCAATGTTGTATCTCCCGCTTTAAGTACTATGTACATTACTGATTAAATCGACTGATTGCTAGTAGCAATCAACATCTTCCCTCAGAGTTGTACTCTGAACTCACTAAACTTTCCATTTGATAGAGATTCCACGCCCAACAGAAATCTTAAGACCTTAAGGAGTAATCTGAACCGCGTTCCTTGGGACAACCACCAAACCTTTCTATCGTCCCTCGGGAATACCAGTTATCTTTTCTAACCTCTTATAGGAAAAAAACTGTTTTGCCATTAATTTACAAACTACCCTTGGTTTTTCTACCAACCATTTGCGGTCATCCTACAAAATGTTTTACTGCTATTTCACGCAAATTGAAAATTTGATCTTACTACCATTTTATAAATGGCGAACTATCTTCCTGTTACCCCGTAAACTGTTCAACAAATCATTTGGAAAAATGATTTCATAAAACGTTTTGTTGCTTTGTTGCGATGTTATGAATCAAACTAAAAATCAGAATTTTGACTTTGCTACAATTTTATTAATGATAAATTGTTTTCCTATTATCCTATAAGCTGTTTCACAAATCATTTAACAAATCATTTTGTAAGTCGATTGGCTGTTTTTGCTACTATATCATAAGCTAGACCTCAGGAGCGAATCCCGCACCTCTACCTGAGTAATCGAGTGTGGTAATGGTTGCGATAGACACCTCCTGTTGACCAAATTCTCTTATAACAGTACCTACCACTCAAGCATTCCAACGGCACCGTACGAGGCACCATATGGTCGCAAGTGCCGATCGCCGACTTGATGGGTAGAAGTTGGGGATACCCAACTTACTGATCCTGAACTTGTTCACGAGACGACCGAGAAGATCGTTCAGATCAGAACCGAGTTGCAAGCTGCTCGCGAATCATCAGAAGAATCATGCTGACAAATGACGTAAACCTCTTGAACACCCAGTTAGAGCCTAGATTATGCTTAAAGATTCACCATGAGAAGGTGTGATACGTTTAGTTAACGCAGAAATCTTAATCCTCGCTATATTGATCCTTTTGAAATCCTTGCTAGAGTTGGGCCAGTAGCTCACAGACTCGAGCTACCGTCAGGACTCAGTAGTGTTTGCAACGTTTTTTTAAGTGCGAAGTGAAGAAATGACTTGCCGATGAGGCAACTGCCATTCCTCCGGGAGAGATCCAGATTGATGAATGTTTAAATCTCGTTGAGAAACCTATCAAAATCATAAACCGTGAAGTTAAACGACTTTAGTAAAGTCGCATCCCTATCGACAAAGTCTGTCAAAGCTCGCGAAAAAGTCCCAAATTCACGTGGGAACGTGAGGATGAATTCTCGTGTGTATGTACTCATCTCTTTTTAACCGTAACGAGTAACTTGAATTGAATCGCGAGGTCGCGATTCCATTTAAGGAGGTGAGACTGTAATACCCCTTAATTTTCCAGACGTATTCTTATATGGAATTATCTCTGTTTTCCATTTATGAACTTTTCTGAACTCAATTGGCTTAAAAACGTGAAGTTATCTCGCGAAACGTGGAATTTGTACACAACGCGTACTGGCACAACTGACGATTTGAATTGATTATTTTATTATTTGTGTGAAACGAGGCGTATGAATAGTCATTTTTATTGGAAAAATTATTCTGAACGCAATGGCGTAATTCTCGTGTTTTGAATCTATCGTTTACTAGTCGAAATGAGCCCTGAACGGGATTTCGTGAAAGATTGCAAAAACTACAACTATGGTCCCTGCAGTAAAAGTTCCACCACTGCCCCTAGACTTTAATTGTGACAGTTTTGGTCCCTAGGGTTTTACACAACTTTTGGCTGCCTATATAAGGCTCATTATAACCCAATCTAGGGTTATTATCACTCTCAATTCCGGCAGCCCCCCCCCCCCACTTTTTCCGGCCAACATCCGGCGACCACCCCCGGCCAACCTCTGCTGCCGTTAGCCACCATCAACACAACCACCATCAACACCTCGCCATCACAACCCATCTCTTTTCTCTCTCTCTCGATAACTTAAAGATTTTCCCGGCGAAATTTTCTAGCGACACAAGTTTATAGCCGTACGAGTATAGATCTAGAAGAAGGTTCGAGTTGGTAGCTATGGTATGTATCAGAGATTCGCCTAGGGTTTTCTAGGGTTTTGTTGGGTTGACAGCCATGGTTCACCACCACCACCAGCCACCACAGCCGCATTTGCAAATCATATAAACCGATTGTTGTGTTATTGTTTTCGTGGATTTAAAAACAAATATAAACCGAGGTTATTAGTTTTTGTGAATAAAAACGAGATTTAACAAGTTCTGATAAGGTTTCGTGTGGTATAAATCCCAAAAAGGGTGTCGAGTTGCTTATTTATTTGTTATGGTCTCGGTTTGAGAAACCCTTTGGTCATGAAAAGATAGTCGTAAGGGTGTATATGTTTGTTTTAGCTGATTTTAAATCTTATAGCTTATTGGTGGTATGGGTATATTTTATTCGCGTTTGGTCTTGGTTAGATTTAATGAGAGCCTGTAGGGGTTGCTCATTGATGTTGTTGTTCTCAGCTTCAAAAGAAGCTGTTTAGGGTGGCTTGTTTGGTCTTTAGTCTTGGTTAACATCGAGAAACACCACGAGGGTGTTTGTTTCATTTTAGTCGAGTATATGTCCCATGTGGGATGTTGACTTTGAGCTTATGATTTATTTGACCATGCGTGTTGGGTTGCTTATTGCTTATTTTGTAGTCTCGGTTTGAAAATTTTGGGTTAACTTAATAATTTGTGTTGCGTCTGGAATTTGGATCTTGTTTAGCTATTTGGTTGTTATGAAACTGGGCCGAAGCCCATGATTTGCAAATGGTGTGTTTGCATTGTTTAGCCCAAGTGATGAGTGTGTAAATACTCATCATTTTTGTCCCATCTGAACTGCAAAAACATTTAAAAACACACAAAAATGCTTCAAAATACAGAAAATATCCTTGAATTGTGTTTTTATCTGTTTCATGTGCAAAAGGATTAAAAACGGGACGAAAACAAACATTTTTTGATTGACTCGGAAATAAATGTGCATTTGATCAAGTGAAGAAGAAAGTCAAAGACGGAGTCAAAGTCAACCCCCAAATTACCAAAAATAACACAAATGGTCCCTGGAATTAATTTTCACTTTTGGCAATTTTGGTCCTTGGATTTTCGACATGGTATAACAATGGTCCCTAAGGTTTACCTAAAATCCAATTTAAATCCTAAATCACTAAACCCAGCTAAACTAAATCCAACCCAATCCTAAACTCTAACCCAAGCCCAATCCCACAAACCAAGCCCAATCCCAAATAACCAAACCCGACCGAAGTCCCGACCTAAGTTAAATACCCAGAGTTTGACTTCGGTCAAACTCATCTTCTTCCTAAACTACCCCGCCAAAACCAAAACCACCCTTCACCCACAGTATTTTCCTGACACCTCCCCCCTCCTCCTCAACACTTCACCTAACAAACCAAAATACATTAAATGCTTCTTCCTCAGTACACTCAACCAAAGATAGTGGATTTTTCCACTATCTCAATTTTGGCGGCAAATTTAGTTTCAAAGGCTGAGATCATTTGAAGACCATCCAAGGGTGCAGAAAGATTCAGAGAAGAAGATTAGACATATCCCATCTTAGTTTTGTATATATAGGAGACAATGTAACCTGTGAAAGGAGTAGTTAATTTTAATTAATCGTTTTTACTTATCAGTCTTTTACTTATTGTAATTTTCAATTCCAGTTGTTAATTCAAGTTGTTCTTAAGTTATTTACTCTCTTGTAATTCAGTATTGTACTCAGTTTCAGTTATAATAGAAATCCAAGTTTTTTGTTAATTCGAATTAAGCTTAAACTCTATTAAGAATCAAACACAAACACTCCACACCCTTGTTATAAGCTTATACAAGCTTATCATAGCTTGTTGTAAGTTTATATTAGTGATAATCTGTTCTAAATTCAAGAAATGGAGAAAGTCAAAGAAAGTCAAACCTGGACCAATTAAGCTCTTCTGGTGAAATAAGCTATTCAGAAAAGCTGAAATTGGGTTTCTAGCTTGTTTTTAACAAGCTAGATGTGTTCTGTTCTTAGTTCCACTGTTCTATAAACCATATCAGTTGTAAGCCATTTTCAAGTTTTTGCATAATTTCCTAAGTTTACTGTTCTTTAGCTTATCCTTGTGCTTATTGTCATTTCTTTGCTTATCTGTGGTATTTGGAGTAATATTAGCTAGGTTTGATAATTAGTTTAATCTTAAATCTCATTTTCCATTAAAAACTTAAAATCAGTCAATAAGTCAAAATATAGGTGTTAGCTTATTAGTGCTTATTTCTGTAGTGGAAGTTGCTTGTTAGGAGTTAAATAAGTTAGTTAATCAATAAAAATCAAAATTTATAAATTAATTTTGTCTGTGTTAGTTCAAATCCAACACAGAACACCTTGAAGGGGTGTTTGGTTTATAAGTCAAAATGGGTCAATTTGGTTTATTCCTGTTCATTTGCATTTTTCTCAAGTTTGATTGAGCTTAACTCAGGTTGTTTGAGTAGTCAGTAAAAGCTTTTAAGCTATCTTGATAGGATTTGTGATTTTGAGCCATCTGTGAAAAAATTAGAACCTCAACTGCACAAATAAGCCAAATTGAGCAATAGGCTCATTTGTCTTTTCCTTGTGGCTTTTCTGAGTCCCTTTGGTCCCAATTAGTGTAACTACAAAAGTTGGTTTGAGGTCCTTTGGTTTGTCCTAATCTGCACAGGTCTGCACTGCACCAAATTCTTAGCAGTCTGCACACCTTTTTCTAACTAGGTTTTTAGTGCTTATTTGTGTTAATAAGCTCTTAATTGTTGGTTTCTAAATAGTTTTCTAGGTCATTTTTGCTTATTCACAAACTCAGCACTTAGCATAGCTTATTGAAGCTTTAAATTAAGCTCAAAGACCCCCTATCCAAGCAAGTATATACTGAGAGATCAGTACATACTGGCTTTGTATAGCCATTTTCTCAGCTTATTTTTAAGCCCTAAATCAGCTCTTCTTGGTCTGAGTCTTGGTTTTTAAGGTCCTTGCTAGGTCAACTTTTAGTATCAACTGGCTTTGTGGTATTGCTTATCAGTTTGAGTGCTTAAAAATAAGCTTGATGTTGCCTGATTGAGCCTGCAAAGTGCCCTGTGCATTCAGCAGACTTATTGCTTATTTGAGTTTTGAATTGTGCTTATTTCTAAGACATTGTGCTTCTTCAGTGTTCATTCTAGCTTATTATTGTTTGTTTTGCTTATTTCAAGTTTGTTTTAGCTTAATTTCATTGCTTAACAGCTTTTCATCAAAAATCTTGGGCTTAATCCTTTTTAGCCTACTGATCAGCAAATCATAGCTGATTTCTGAGCTTATTAGTGAGTTTCATAAAAAGTGGTAGTTATCAAATTTGCTTATTAACTTGTGCTTAATCTATTTCAATCATAAAATCACAAAATGAAAATAAAATCAAAAAAGGGTCAGGGGTAGGATTCGAACCCTGGTCTCTCAGATAAACACACACACACTCTACCATCTGCCCTAGGGACTTGTACTGGTTAATCCCTACACCTTTTAATATTTAATCCCCTTTTTCCATTTAAGCCATCCGTAGCTTTTTAGCCTATAGCAGCTTATTAAAATAAGCTGAGCACTTGTCCTTATTTTTCTTAGCTTTGTTTCATCATTAAGTAATTTTACAAAAAGTTTCAAATTTTTCCTTATAGTTTTAGTATTTTTAATAATTTAATTAGTGTAAAATAGATTTTAATTCATAATAAATAGAATATTAATCAGAAAAATACAAATCTTTTTCCTAAAATTTTCTTTTGTCATTTTTAACTTAGGAAAAATAATTTGGTACTTGTAAGTTTTATTTTTATATATTTCACTTTTTAGTCCCGTTTTAGAATTCCAGTATCGCGTTTTTAGAATTAGTTTAAATCTTAAATTTCCTTGTGAGAATTTGTTTCTCATTGTTTAAATTAGAATAATCAAGCAAAATTCCATAATCTAATCATCAGTCACTCTAATCTAAACCTTCAACAATTGCCCATTCACTCCTCGTTGGGAAACGACCCGGGTAATCACTTACCTGGTATCACACACACAAACGTGAGTTTTTGCAAGTATCCTTTTTCACAAAGGGGTGATTTGTATTTATTCACGTGTATCCGTCTGCATAATATTTATATACACTATTTAGCATGGATCAAATTTTGGCGCCGCTGCCGGGGAGGTTGTGTTGCGACAATATTGTTTAAAGTTTAAGCGATTAGTGATTTGAGACCCTTCCTTGTGAAGTTCCTATTTCCCATAAACCATATAAAATACAAAAATATTTTCCTTTTCTTTTATATATATAAATATCATATAAAAATAAAAACCCAAAAACATTTTCCGTTTTATTGTTAAAATAAAAGATTAAAAGCAAAATTAATATAATATTCCTCAACTTGGGTATTATCATAATAAGTTCCCAAACATCAGATTAAAACTTGCCTTTGTGTCGCTTGCGAATTCGGCTCACCTTTGATTGATAAACAAACTATAACGGAGGTTTAAGGATAGTTTGACATTAAATTGTCGAACTGAAAGAAGCGGGTTTTTAAGGAGCATTAATTGCCCACCTTTGCTTCTCCGCCACTCTGTGCGTTTTTCAGTCAGAGAGCTACCGTGCGCTGGTTGATTTAAGGATTTAAGTTCCTTTTGTTTTGGTTCGATCTTGTTTTAATTGAATTATTTTATTGAGTGCATGCGCACTCGTTCTTCTAGGTCATCAAGCCCTTTTCGTGAGCTTGTAAACATACCTCAAAGACGTCGTAGACGTTCTGCCCCATCAGTCGTACCCGAGATACGAACTGATCCCAAAACCACTGTCATCATGGCAGAAGACCGTCCTATGAATGAGCTTCTCCAAGCTCTCACCGAGGGCTATGGAGATGCCATTATTGTTCCAGCCATCGTGGCTGAGAATTTTGAGCTTAAAACCGGGTTGATAAACCTTGTAACATCACGTCAATTCTATGGTTTTGAAAGGGACGATCCTCAAGATCACATTCGATGGTTCAATAAAATCACATCCACCATCAAATGCAAAATTGTCCCTCAGGAATCAATCAAACTTCTTCTTTTCCCGTTTTCCATCGATGGGGCAGCCCGGATTTGGCTTGACAAACAACCCCCTCGATCAATTGGAACATGGGAAGATTTGGTTCAAAAGTTCGTAAATGAATTCTTTCCTCCTTCTAAAACAACGCATCTTAAAAATGAAATCATGAAATTCTCTCAAAGGTTTGATGAACCATTTGGAGAGGCATGGGATCGTTTCAAAGAATTGCTCCGCAAATGTCCTCATCACGGTTTCACCAATTTGATGCAAATGGACACTTTCTACAATGGGTTAAAACCCATCTGACCAAGATTCTCTCAATGCCTCAGCTGGAGGTAATTTTCTGAGCAAATCCACTAAGGAAGCCATTGCACTTATTGAAAATAAGTCTAAGGTCCGCACTGCACGAACCAGGCCATATAATTCCCAGGCTAGTGCTGGTCCTTCCACTTCATCTCCCGTGAGTTCTTCTAGTACTGATACTCAGCTTGCTGAACTCACGAAGGCTATTCAAGCTTTGGTTTTCTCCTCACAAAAGAAAGATTCTGCTCCACAAACTTCTCACACTGCTGAAGTCAAAAAGATAGAAGTTTGTGTTACTTGTGGTGGTCCTCACGCTTACTACAATTGTACTGCCACCGATGGCACTTCATTTGATGTTAATGCTATAGCCGGAACTTCCAATCAAGGAGGTAATCAATACCGTCCTCAAGTGGAACCAAACTACCGTGCTAGCAACCAAATTGGACCACCCGGATTTCCTCCACCCAACAATCCAAATAGGATTAATCCTAATCAACAAAAAGGGCAACACATGCAAAATCAATTTCATGCCCCGAACAATCAATACCCACCCCAAAGGGGTAATCAAGGGTATTCAGCTCCTAATTACCAAGGACCTCTCTCAAATGAACTTGATAACTACATCAAGGTTAATGAGACCAAAATGAGGGCAATGCAAAATCAAATCTCTAATTTGAAGAATGAATTTCAATCTTCAATACACAAGCAAGGAACTGAGCTAAAGAATGAGCTTTCAAACAAAATTGATCATTCTCAAAGCGAAGTTAAGAATATGCTTGCCAGTCTCATGAACCATCTCAATCCACCTTCTTCCTCGGGAGGTCTCCCTGGTAACACTGTTGTCAACCCAAAGGGTGAACTCAAAGCTGTCACCACACGCAGTGGTAAAGCTTATGATGGACCCACTATTCCTACTACCTCTTCTTCTCCTCCCCCCAAAGTAGTGGAAAGTGAACCTGAGGTGACTAAGGACAAGGTACTTCCTACTAATAACGGAGGTACCGACAACGTCCAGCCTCAAGTTGTCCCGAAACCCAAGACTAAACCTGGAGTTGTCTTTGAACCGCATGAAATCCCTGTTGAAGACCCTAAATCCAAACCTTCTATTCCTTACCCATCACGTTTAAATGAGCAAAAGCTCCGCGAAAAGGCTAGTCAACAAATGGATAAATTCTTTCAAATCTTTAAAGAATTACATTTTGACATAAGCTTTGCGGATGTTATCATTCTGATGCCCAAGTTTGCATCCACAATCAAACACTTGTTAAGCAACAAGGAAAAACTGTTTGAAATGGCAAGAACTCCATTAAATGAGAACTGCTCAGCAGTTATCTTGAAAAAGCTTCCCGAGAAGCTTGGAGATCCTGGAAAGTTTCTAATACCTTGTGTATTTCCGGGAATGGTTGAATGATATGCCTTGGCCGATCTTGGTGCAAGCATCAACCTGATGCCTCATTCAGTGTGGAAGAAACTTTCTCTTCCTAAACTCACTCCTACCTGCATGACTCTTGAGCTTGCAGATCGTACCATATCTCATCCAAGCGGCATTGCTGAGGATGTATTTGTGAAAGTAGGAAAGTTCTATTTTCCAGCTGACTTTGTGGTTGTTGATTTCGATGCTGATCCTAGGGTTCCTCTCATTCTTGGAAGAGGATTCCTAAGAACGGGCCATGCTCTCATTGATGTATTTGAGCATGAAATCACATTACGTGTGGGTGATGAAGCTGTTACCTTTAACCTCGATCAAACTTCGAGGTACTCCTCAAATTATGATTCTGAATCGGTTAACCGAATCGATGTCATTGATGTTGCTTCAGAGGAGTACTCTCAAGAGTTTCTTGGTTATTCTCATAATTTTGTGAGTGGGGATTCCACCACATCTTCTCTGCCTATCATTTCCGACTCTTCCCCTTCTCTCACTCCGTTTGAGGGAAGTGATTTCATTTTGGAAGAGATCGAGGCTTTTCTCAAGTGTGATTCATTTCTAGAAGGAATTGATAACGCTGAGATTGATCTGGAGGGAGATATTCTTCTTCTAGAGAAATTGTTGAATCAGGAAAATTCTCCTCCACTCCCTCCCGTTGAACTTCATAATGAGGAAATCAAATCAGTTGAGAAAACCGATGAATTTCCTGTGGTCAAACTCAAAGACTTACCACCTCATCTTGAGTACGCATTTTTGGAGGGTGATGATAAATTACCCGTCATTATTGCTAAAGATTTAAGTGATGAGGAAAAGACTGCTCTAATAAAGGTCTTGAAGTCAAACAAGCAAGCCATTGCTTGGAAACTCTCCGACATAATGGGTATCAACCCTGAATTTTGTACTCACAAGATTTTAATGGAGGATGACTTTAAACCAGCAGTCCAACATCAAAGAAGGGTGAATCCTAAAATCCACGATGTTATCAAACAAGAGGTTCTCAAACTTCTTGATGCAGGATTGATTTATCCCATCTCTGATAGTCCTTGGGTTAGTCCCATTCACTGTGTTCCAAAAAAGGGTGGCATAACCGTTGTCACAAATGATGAGAATAAGTTGATCCCAACTCGATTGGTTACGGGGTGGCGTGTTTGCATTGACTATCGTAAGTTAAATGATGCCACCCGAAAGGACCACTTTCCTCTACCCTTTATGGACGAAATGCTTGAGAGGTTAGCAGGGAACGAGTACTATTGTTTCCTTGATGGTTTCTCGGGTTACTTTCAAATTCCCATTGATCCACAAGATCAAGAAAAGACCACCTTCACATGCCCCTATGGAACCTTTGCTTATAAACGTATGCCTTTTGGCTTATGCAATGCTCCAGGCACATTCCAAAGGTGCATGATGTCCATATTCTCCGACATGATCGGGAAAACTATGGAGGTCTTTATGGATGACTTCTCGGTCATTGGGGATTCATTCAAAATATGTCTCTCCCATTTAGAAAACATGCTGAAACGGTGTGAAGACACCAATCTTTGTCTAAATTGGGAGAAGAGTCATTTTATGGTCAAAGAGGGCATTGTCCTCAGCCATAAGATATCAAAGAACGGGATTGAGGTTGACAGAGCTAAAGTTGATGTCATTGCTAAATTACCTCATCCCACTACCGTCAAAGATATTAGGAGTTTTCTGGGTCATGCCGGTTTCTATCGTAGATTCATACAAGATTTTTCTAAAATCGCCCGGCCTATGACTCATCTCCTTGAAAAGGATGCTCCTTTTATATTCTCACCCGAGTGCATCGAAGCTTTTGAAACATTAAAGAAAAAGCTTACTGAAGCACCCATTCTGGTTGCCCCCGACTGGGATTTTCCCTTTGAGCTCATGTGCAATGCAAGTGATTTTGCTATCGGTGCAGTCCTGGGGCAACGAAAAGCCAAACACTTTCAGCCTATCCACTACGCAAGTAAAACCATGACTGAAGCTTAAACTCATTACACCACTACAGAAAAAGAATTATTAGCTGTGGTGTATGCCTTTGAGAAGTTTCGGCCATATTTGATCTTGACGAAATGCGTAGTGTATACGGATCACTCGGCTCTCAAATATCTCTTTGCAAAACAAGATGCAAAGCCGAGATTGCTCCATTGGGTTCTCCTCCTGCAAGAATTTGATATCATTATACGTGATAAAAAAGGAGCTGAGAACCTAGCTGTTGATCATCTATCCTGATTAGAGAACCCACACCAAGATGTTTTTGAGAAAAAGGAAATAAATGAAACATTTCCTCTCGAGACGCTCAATGCGGTTGCTTTTCGTGGAGATTCTACTACCCCATGGTTTGCTGACTTCGCAAATTACCATGCGGGTAACTTCATAGTGAAAGGGATGTCGACCCAACAAAAGAACAAATTCTTCAAGGATGTTAAACATTACTTTTGGGACGACCCCTACTTGTTTAAAGTATGTGCGGATCAAGTCATTCGGCGGTGTGTTCACGGCCAAGAAGCCGTTGATATTCTTAAGGCTTGCCACAATGGACCCAAGGGGGGACATCATGGTGCCAATTACACCGCCAAGAAGGTGTTTGATTTCGGTTTCTATTGGCCTACAATCTACCGTGATGCCCATGACTTAGTCAAATCTTGTGACTCTTGTCAACGTCACGGGAAGATCTCTCAAAGAGATGAAATGCCACAAAACGTCGTTCAAGTTTGTGAAATCTTTGACGTTTGGGGCATTGACTTTATGGGCCCGTTCCCGTCTTCACGAGGGAACAAGTATATACTCGTGGCTGTCGATTATTTTTCTAAATGGGTTGAAGCGAAAGCTCTCCCCACCAACGACGCCCGAGTAGTGTGTAAATTTTTGAAATCACTCTTTTCTCGGTTTGGAACTCCCCGTGCTATCATTAGTGATCGCGGTACGCACTTTTGCAATGAACAATTTGCAAAAGTCATGCTTAAATACGGTATTACTCACCGTCTTTCTACCGCGTATCACCCACAAACAAGTGGACAAGTGGAAGTTTCAAATCGTGGTATTAAAAGAATACTGGAAAGAACTGTAGGAGAAAATCGTGCATCCTGGTCGGATAAATTGGATGATGCACTATGGGCCTTCCGTACAGCTTACAAAACACCCATCGGGTGTACGCCTTACAAGCTTGTGTACGGAAAGGCATGTCATCTTCTGATCGAATTAGAGCACAAAGCCTACTGGGCCTTGAAACATGCTAACTTTGACATCCAAACTGCAGGTGATCACCGTAAAGTTCAAATGAATGAATTAAATGAACTACGTGATCAGGCCTACGAGAACTCTTTGATCTATAAAGAAAAGACAAAGAAGATTCATGACTCTAAAATCAAGAACCGCTTTTTCAACGTTGGTGATCGAGTCCTTCTTTTCAATTCAAGATTAAAGATCTTCTCAGGCAAACTCAAATCCCATTGGTCTGGTCCATTCACTATTACAAAGGTTTATCCATATGGTACCGTAGAGTTATCTCAAAATGAGGGTCCAAATTTTAAAGTGAATGGTCATTGTTTGAAACACTACTTTGGAGAGGATATACCACCCATGGTTGTCCCGGATCTTCAAACTTTCTCCATGAACCAATGAATGTGGGGTCGAGTCAAGATAGTGACTCGGTTAACAAAAATATTAGCACACCATATGGGTTTTCACCCATATTTCTGTCTTCTTTCTCTTTTCTAACACCTAAGTGTGGGGGAGTTGCTCCTGCTGTTGTATATATATATAAGTTAAAATATATATATATATATATATATATATATATATATATATATAATATATATATATATATATATATATAATAATTGTTGTGTTTCCACTCTTGGCTAGTAGTATTTCCTTTTTACGTTCTAAGTCTTGGCATAATAGCCAGTGCTTTGAATATTGAGGGCAATATTCAATTCTAAGTGGGGGGGGGGGAATTCTCTCGAATTTGGCCAAATTGTGCTTTCTAGTGCCCTAATACCCCCGTTTTGGCCAAAATTTTAATTTTTTTTTTCATTTGGTGGAAGTGCTTTGCACTAACACAACAAATAGTTATCAGTCCACCATGCCTAACCCACATAAGGACTGGCTAATCCGAGAGCAAACGGCTCTTGGTAAAGATATCTTAAATCCGTTTATGGCTTACAATTTGCCAAAAATTGTATGGTATTCAACTCCCCATATCTTTATAAGTGAAGAGTTGGCTAGCCCGCAAGGTTATGGCTTGTGTTAAAGGCATTGGAAAACCGTATTTGGCAATCAGCTCACCAAGATAATAACTGTATTTTATCTAAGAGTTGGCTAGTCCAGAAGCAAACGGCTTTTGGTAAAGACAAATCAAATCCGTTGACAGCTAATGGTTTGCTCAAAATCATTTGGTTATTAATGTACCAAAGTATTATACTAAAACATTGGCTACTCCAGAAGTAATGGCTTTTGGTAAAGAGACATAAAATCCATTAAATTTTCATAAAAGATTGCTAGGGACTAGCAATAGTTTAGTATGGGGGATTGATGAGTGTGTAAATACTCATCATTTTTGTCCCATCTGAACTGCAAAAACATTTAAAAACACACAGAAATGCTTCAAAATACAGAAAATATCCTTGAATTGTGTTTTTATCTGTTTCATGTGCAAAAGGATTAAAAACGGGACGAAACCAAACATTTTTGGATTGACTCGGAAATAACTGTGCATTTGATCAAGTGAAGACGAAAGTCAAAGACGGAGTCAAAGTCAACCCCTAAATTACCAAAAATAACACAAATGGTCCCTGGAATTAATTTTCACTTTTGGCAATTTTGGTCCTTGGATTTTCGGCATGGTACAACAATGGTCCCTAAGGTTTACCTAAAATCCAATTTAAATCCTAAATCACTAAACCCAGCTAAACTAAATCCAACCCAATCCTAAACTCTAATCCAAGCCCAATCCCACAAACCAAGCCCAATCCCCAAATAACCCAACCCGACCTAAGTTAAATACCCAGAGTTTGACTTCGGTCAAACTCATCTTCTTCCTAAACTACCCCGCCAAAACCAAAACCACCCTTCACCCACAGTATTTTCCTGACACTCCCCCCTCCTCCTCAACACTTCACCTAACAAACCAAAATACATTAAATGCTTCTTCCTCAGTACACTCAACCTGAGATAGTGGATTTTTCCACTATCTCAATTTTGGCGGCAAATTCAATTTCAAAGGCTGAGATCATTTGAAGACCATCCAAGGGTGCAGAAAGATTCAGAGAAGAAGATTAGACATATCCCATCTTAGTTTTGTATATATAGGAGACAATGTAACCTGTGAAAGGAGTAGTTAATTTTAATTAATCGTTTTTTACTTATCAGTCTTTTACTTATTGTAATTTTCAATTCCAGTTGTTAATTCAAGTTGTTCTTAAGTGATTTACTCTCTTGTAATTCAGTATTGTACTCAGTTTCAGTTATAATAGAAATCCAAGTTTTTTGTTAATTCGAATTAAGCTTAAACTCTATTAAGAATCAAACACAAACACTTCACACCCTTTTTATAAGCTTATACAAGCTTATCATAGCTTGTTGTAAGTTTATATTAGTGATAATCTGTCCTAAATTCAAGAAATGGAGAAAGTCAAAGAAAGTCAAACCTGGACCAATTAAGCTCTTCTGGTGAAATAAGCTATTCAGAAAAGCTGAAATTGGGTTTCTAGCTTGTTTTTAACAAGCTAGATGTGTTCTGTTCTTAGTTCCACTGTTCTATAAACCATATCAGTTGTAAGCCATTTTCAAGTTTTTGCATAATTTCCTAAGTTTACTGTTCTTTAGCTTATCCTTGTGCTTATTGTCATTTCTTTGCTTATCTGTGGTATTTGGAGTAATATTAGCTAGGTTTGATAATTAGTTTAATCTTAAATCTCATTTTCCATTAAAAACTTAAAATCAGTCAATAAGTCAAAATATAGGTGTTAGCTTATTAGTGCTTATTTCTGTAGTGGAAGTTGCTTGTTAGGAGTTAAATAAGTTAGTTAATCAATAAAAATCAGAATTTATAAGTTAATTTTGTCTGTGTTAGTTCAAATCCAACACAGAACACCTTAAAGGGGTGTTTGGTTTATAAGTCAAAATGGGTCAATTTGGTTGATTCCTGTTCATTTGTATTTTTCTCAAGTTTGATTGAGCTTAACTCAGGTTGTTTGAGTAGTCAGTAAAAGCTTTTAAGCTATCTTGATAGGATTTGTGATTTTGAGCCATCTGTGGAAAAATTAGAACCTCAACTGTCCAAATAAGCCAAATTGAGCAATAAGCTCATTTGTCCTTTCTTTGTGGCTTTTCTGAGTCCCTTTGGTCCCAATTAGTGTAACTACAAAAGTTGGTTTGAGGTCCTTTGGTTTTTTCTAATCTGCACAGGTCTGCACTACACCAAATCCTTAGCAGTCTGCACACCTTTTTCTGACTAGGTTTTTAGTGCTTATTTGTGTTAATAAGCTCTTAATTTTTGGTTTCTAAATAGTTTTCTAGGTCATCTTTGCTTATTCTCAAACTCAGCCCTTAGCATAGCTTATTGAAGCTTTAAATTAAGCTCAAAGACCCCCTATCCAAGCAAGTATATACTGAGAGATCAGTACATACTGGCTTTGTATAGCCATTTTCTCAGCTTATTTTTAAGCCCTAAATCAGCTCTTCTTGGTCTGAGTCTTGGTTTTTAAGGTCCTTGCTAGGTCAACTTTTAGTATCAACTGGCTTTGTGGAATTGCTTATCAGTTTGAGTGCTTAAAAATAAGCTTGAAGTTGCCTGATTGAGCCTGCAAAGTGCCCTGTGCATTCAGCAGACTTATTGCTTATTTGAGTTTTGAATTGTGCTTATTTCTAAGACATTGTGCTTCTTCAGTGTTCATTCTAGCTTATTATTGTTTGTTTTGCTTATTTCAAGTTTGTTTTAGCTTAATTTCATTGCTTAACATCTTTTCATAAAAAATCTTGGGCTTAAACCTTTTTAGCCCACTAATCAGCAAATCATAGCTGATTTCTGAGCTTATTAGTGAGTTTCATAAAAAGTGGTAGTTATCAAATTTGCTTATTAACTTGTGCTTAATCTATTTCAATCATAAAATCACAAAAAGAAAATAAAAGAAAAAAAAGGTCAGGGGTGGGATTCGAACCCTGGTCTCTCAGATAAACACACACACACACTCTACCATCTGCCTTTTTCCATTTAAGCCATCCGTAGCTTTTTAGCCTATAGCAGCTTATTAAAATAAGCTGAGCACTTGTCCTTATTTTTCTTAGCTTTGTTTCATCATTAAGTAATTTTACAAAAAGTTTCAGATTTTTCCTTATAGTTTTAGTATTTTTAATAATTTAATTAGTGTAAAATAGTTTTTAATTCGTATTAAATTAAATATTAATCAGAAAAATACAAATCTTTTTCCTAAAATTTTCTTTTGTCATTTTTAACTTAGGAAAAATAATTTAGTACTTGTAAGTTTTATTTTTATAGATTTCACTTTTTAATCGCGTTTTAGAATTCCAGTATCGCGTTTTTATAATTAGTTTAAATCTTAAATTTCCTTGTGAGAATTTGTTTCTCATTGTTTAAATTAGAATAATCAAGCAAAAATCCATAATCCAATCATCAGTCACTATAATCTAAACCTTCAACAATTGCCCATTCACTCCTCGTTGCGAAACGACCCGGGTAATCACTTACCTGGTATCACACACACAAACGTGAGTTTTTGCAAGTATCCTTTTTCACAAAGGGGTGATTTGTATTTATTCACATGTATCCGTCTGCATAATATTTATATACACTATTTAGCACGGATCACCAAGTGTCAAAGATAAAAAGGGTTCGTTTGATTTAACTAAACTAACGAGTATTTAATTGTTTACATGGCAATCATATTGGTACGTTTCGGATTTTATTTGGAATTGTGAATTGGATTTGAGTACGGATTATGACTATTATACATGGACGTTTGGACAATTATGGATCGTTATCAGATTTACGATATTAGATATTGGATTCATTGGACATTTTGAGACTTGAGACGACATAAAATATTAAACTAAAAAAGACTTTAATATATTAGACTCGAACCGGACACGAAATATTCAATTAACCCAAAACTAATAATTAAGCGAATGATAACGAAACATAAAACTTATGAAATATTGTAATTATAGATTTGGTTAATTAAAGTCACAACGACTTGGGAAAACTGGTTTTTTTATTAGTTATATCTACTTTCATTTATAAGACATTTATGTTTTATTCAAATTATTTGGGATATCGAGGTAAATACCGAAACGTACAAGCTGATTTATTTTATTTGAGGTGTTTATTTGTCGTTAACTTCTAGATTTGTCTTCTTTGGTTTGAGTTCTCGTCAGTATTCTCTCGACTATGTCGATGTTTATTTCTCTTTGGCGTGAGTTGTATGTCGAGTCTATGTTTTCTTACCACCAAACGAAACGTGATACTAAGCTTTTGATAAGTATTGGAATTGAGTAATCCACGAAAACTACAACACGTTGTCTTTTATAGACTTTATTATTGTGCGAGACGTATTTTGAGATAACCATATATGTATTAGGTTGTGCCGATCCTAGACCGTTGTATACCGCTATGCTTGTACCTTCGTGTACCGTTGTGCCTGTATATCTTGGAACCGTCGTGCCGTATGCCTTGAGACTGTTGTGTTTTGCTCCTCGATGCCAGTCGTGTCAGTTGTGATCTTTGCATTGCTATGGCTAAGGTGAGTTCATGGCCCCTACTTTTACCGGTTTTCTAACTATTTTGGGGGAGAATACATGCTCGTTATTAACTAAACTCAATGACTATTTATTTGGAATATGTGAACTGTTTACTCAATATTTGACTGTTTGGCTGAAATATCTGATTTGGTTATTTGAAGGCATTATGTGGTTGACTGATATGTATGTGAGAAAACATTCAAAACTGTTTTGAATGGACCTAACTGTTGTTTTTGATTTGCTATAACTTGTTGACTGGCTAAGGTTAGATTTGTGACAGATGTTTGTCTTAGACCAGGGTAGCAAATAATCTAGTTTTGATTTGCTATAACATATTGCCTGGCTAAGGACTGATATACTTAGGGCCCTACTGTGTTTCTCAATATGAAAGAGGGCTATCGTGACCTATCATATTGATACTGGATTGTTTGTGTTTGTTGATATATGTGGAAATTATGATTTATATCTATTTAGTCCAGTGTAGCAAATCATTTATCTTGGTCCACTGTTATACTTTTACTAAAACCTGTGAACTCACCAGCGTAAGCTGACCCTTTTAGCATGTATTTTCAGTTTTAATGCGATAGCTTACTTTTGGAGGCGCTTGGCAAGGGGCATGGTCATAGACGACACTGATATACATGTTGGGACCGCTTTGCTTATTTTATGGGCCTATGTTGGGAATTAAATGTTCTGAAGATTAGTATTGGAAATTGAATGTTCACAAAGTTAGTACTGCTGATACTACTGCTAGTGCAAAGAAGGTACTGCTAGTGTATTCAATACTACTGCTAGTATTGGAGATGTAGCAAATCGCATTTGAGGTTAATTTCTATTTCTGAAATTTTTACTATTCATTTTTACTATTCACTTGCTCTATTCATTCCCGAAATTTTTATTTCATATTCTCGTAAGTTAAATTATTTCCATGATAAAGTGAAAGTTTGACGCTCATCGGGTCATTTTCGCAAAAGTTAATAAGAAACTATACTTTTGGTTTAAACGTCGTTTAAACATCCTGCGCATAACAAAAACCAACTGCGCCAATTTTCCTCGCATCAGATTAATGTTTAGTACACTCATAATCAATTAGAGAATTTTTCATAATTAAGTTAAAATGTTACCAAATAGACCCTGTGTCTTACAAAACAGAAATTGCATTTTAAGCACTTTTACTTATCCGCAACCTTAGCCTTTACCTGCACCACATTTTCTAAGACATTTAGAAGCTTTTATATTGTTGAAAAATTCAACATATTTTCCCTCCTCCATTGACCATAAAATCATTCTTTGATTTTATAAATCATTCCTTGATTTTTAGGCTTCCGGTTTTACGTCTAAAGGACATTTAACACCAACCAAAACTAGACTGAGCCCAGTCTAGACATTATAGGTCATTTTAATTCATTATCGTCATATTAGAAAAGTTACATTTTACTTTTCTCAGTTTTACGCAACTTTTGTACGTTTTACGTATTACGCGTTTTAGACCCGCATTTCCAGTTTTAACAGGGTTTAAGCAACCCGATGGAACTTACCACTCATTTTATATTTTATTATGGAGTATAATGATGAGTTAAATCATTCCTACAAGTTTCGTATTTTTACGATACCCGGTTTTACGTTTCGTGACTTAACAACTTACGGTTAACGATTAACGGAACCAAAACTCACTCCGTAAACAGGATAACACCAAAATTGACCAAGTCATCTCATCCTACCCTTATGCACCACCAATAGGGGGGGGAGTCACCCCTTGGATGGCTTGATCCTAGACATTGATTTCTAAGATTATTACATGTGTAAAAATCTATTTACAAAACTACCCTAATTCCTTCCTATAAATACTAACCTAAACTAACACTAATTCTTGCACCCTCCTTTCTTATAAACCTAAAGTCCTAAACCCTAAAGGAAATTCTATTAGATTTGGTAAGAACACTCTTATGTTCTTAAGAAGAAACTAGGTTTTGATCTTGTTTTCTTCAAGTTTTCAAGAAAGAGACGTTATAATCTTCAAATAATTTCAAGTCTCCAAAAAGACTTGTTATTATCTTCAAATCACTTCGGGTTTCCAAAAAGGCGTCGTTATAATCTTCAAGTAGCCTCGGGTTTACGAAGATTACAAATTCTACGTCGAAGCTCCGCTTATATTCCCTTTTCTATAATACTCAAGCATTCTATATTAAGGTAAGTATTTATGAACCTTAAATACTTATGAACTTTTATTTGATTATTTAGCGTTTTATAAACTCTTAATATGTCATATAATCAAGTAATCAAAATATATGTTTCACATATTAAATACTATGTTAGTAGGGAGCTTCATGTGAGGGGTTTCATTTGGGTAAACGGATCGACGAGTTGCTGGATTTACGAATTAAAGTGTCCTAGCTCCTCGAACGTTTACTGCATGACCTCTGAATTATGATGGCCCGAACAGTAGTACGTGATATACAAACAAAACATGTTTCATAAACCATATGCAAGACATATACATGTACGTCTTTGTATTCTTAGACTTTATTCCAAACCTAAGTCGCAACGTTCTATTGTAGGTTGCACTTAGAGGTTTCCCGACTTATCCATCGAACTCATTGAAGCACTAAAACACCATCCAACTCACGGTGAGTTCATAGCCCCACTTTCTATTACTTAACTATTTTACAAACCCTATGGGGGAATACATGCTATTTTAACCGAACACAATGCTTTGAAATTGTATACTATCTGATTGTTTTATTATCACTAAGTACCATCATTGCCAATCAAAGTCCCCATATCATGAACCATTTAATCACTAGGATAGTGAGCGCGAATATTGTGAATAGGCCTATTGGGATTGACGAATCCCGTTTGTATTGACCCGGCCCGATAATCAAATGCACTATATTTGAGTCTTAGGTATGTTGGCAAAGTACCTACAGGGGCAATCAGCCGATCGATATTGACACACGTTAACGTATTGGTTACATGAGATTAGTGAATAATAATAATAACCATTTTGTTTTCCAACCATGAGTATGAGTCTAATTAACTCACACTACCAACATATTGTGTTCAAACTACATAACAAACTCTATGAATATCACTCAACCTTTGTGTTGACAGTTTTAAGCATGTATTTCAGGTGCATAATGATCAAGGATGGCACGGAGGGGCACAGACTAAATCAAGAAGGCTATAACTTACTTTATCATTCAAAAAGACATCAAAATACTTTATATTGATGTTCTTTGTAAACATGGAACCTTTTGGGACCTATTTTGTAAACTCTGATATATTATAATATTTGAATGATAAATCTTTTTTAAAACGACTCAGTTAGAGATCATTTTCTATTAGGGCTAAATATACGAGTAGCCCGGTCTTTTAAAGTGTTGGGCTTTTTTTGCCCCAAAATAGTCGCTTTCTCAAAATAGCTCAGAAAATAAGCGACTTTCTTAAGCGACTTTTTTTTCAATTAAGCGACTTACTATTTGTGGCCTTTTGCAGCCAAAAAGTCACTTTTTAAGCGACTTTTGCTAGATTTTAAGTGACTGATCCGTGTGTGAGTATATATAAATAAATATAGTATCGTGCACACGTGATACGTGGGAAATGACAAGTCAAACCTTTAGGAAAAGTCAAACTTGCAAAACCCGTGAATGTGATGTGTGTGATACCGGGCAAGTGATCACCCGGGTCGTGTCCCAGCGAGGTGTGAATCGAGGATTTCGTTTTAGGTTCGGGATTAAAATGCTTGATGATTGGATTTGGAGATTATTTGGTGTTGTGGTATAATTACACAAAGCAATGAAACGCAAAAAGGTATTTAAAACTAAAAACGCACGTTTTAATTAAAATTAACGTCAACGCGCAAAAATAAAAGTGAAATCTAAGCACGACTAGTCCTACGGGCATACAAACAATTTTCTAACGTACTAGATGACAAAACAAAATTTTAGAAAAAAGAAAAATAATTATTTAATAAAAATTCTAATTATTATGAATTAAAAATTATTGAACACTAATTAAATCCTAATAATTACTAAAACATTTCAAATAAATCTGAAACTTTTTCTATAAATACTACAAGTTATAACAGACCTATGAAAAATATAAAAAGCCTAGGTGCTTAATAAAAAAGCTGAGAAAATAAGCAGTTAAGGAAATAAGCTAAAGTTGGAAAACAAGGTTAAATAAAACTGTTTGCAAAAGTTTAACAACAAAAGACTCAGAGCAGATGGTTAAGAGATGGGTTTGTTTCCTGAGTGACCAGGGTTCGATTCCCACAAACAACCCTTTTTTACTAACTATTTTTTACTTTTCTTTTATGAATACTGATTTAGTGAGTGAAATAAGCTTATTTGAAAACTGAAAACCTTTATTTTTTTTTTTTTGAAAACCAAGAAGTAAGCTCAGAACACCTTATCTTACTGATCAGTAAGCTATTTTGGAAATGAGCTAGGTTAGAACAAAAATTATCAAGTTGTGCAATAAGCAAAGGGCAGTAAAATAAGCTCAACTCAAACAAGCTATATCTAAGGGAATCAGCAGAGTCAGAATAAGCCAAAATAACTAGCAAATAAGCATTGGTTGAAACAAAATAACCCTAAGTGGTCTGCTGTTGTGGGGTGAACAGGGCAAAATGAGTGACTTTCAAGCTATCCAAAAGCTACTATAAGCTACTCTAAAAATCTTAGAAAAAAATACTAGAGCTAGGTGAACTGGTGAACTTTGATAATCCTGAAATTCAGCTTATGACAGCTTATATTAACTTAAATAAAATTCTCCAAAAGACTGCTAAAAACCACTAAAACTGAAATTCTAGGCTACTATGTAATGAAGGACTAATATGGGTGAACCTTAGAACTAGGCCTATGGCACTCTATCACAAACTGCATTTGAAAAGATAGGAACCTGAGAAGTAGCAAAATGAACTCCAGAATAAGCTGAGCTTATTGGAGCTTATGAAGACAGCCCTTGGCCTTGTGACTGCAGTATTTCAAGTTCAGCCCTGCAAACAACTCAAAACAAGCAAAGAAAAACTGAAAACAGCTTAAGTAGGGTGTTATAAGCTCAATCAAATTGGGTTAAAGTGCAAATGAACAGTGTATGCTCCAAATGACCCACTTTGACCTTTTAATCCAAACAGCCCTATAAGTAGACTGTTATGAGAAATAAATTAGAAAAACTGAATTAACTTGAACTTGTGACTTATTACTGACTAAGTTGACTTAATTAAGCTGAGAAAAGTAAGTTCCAATTAAAAATAAGCTCTAAATAAACTTTTGGTTAAATTGGACTAATTGACTGATTTTTAAAGATTTAAGTGAAGATGAGCTATAAGGACTTTTTATCAGGAAAACCTCTTAGATTGACCTCTAAATAAGTAATAGAGGCAGAAAAGTTGAAATAAGCTGAAAAATAAGCTAAACTACAGTAACATTGACTTTTTTTTTTGACTTTTTTGATTTTTTGAAATGTAAACCTGTGGAAACTGAATAGAAGCTTACAAGCAGCTTATGTGAGCTTATATAAAAGGTTTTGAGGCTTTTGACTTGTTTTTAACAACTTAATAGCTTAATACGAATTACACTAAATACTTAAACTTAAATAAAACTGAAAATCGTTACAACTTGACTTTTTGAACTGAGAAAATTGTATTAAACTTAAAACAATTGATTACAAATTTAAAACTAAAATTACATAAAAATTAAGGACTGCCTCAAAGGCTACAAATAACTTCCTATTTATACTAAACACTAACTAAGGTCTTCACTCCATTTTGTGTTTCTTTTGTGAGAGAAACTGCTGGGAAACTCTCATTTGTGCTTCCTTGGGATCAATTCCAGTCGTTGGATCAAAAAGGAGTGATCTCAGTACTTAAATCAGTTTTGGCGCCCAATTGTTCACGTGGATTAGTGACATAGAGGAGGGGGATGTAAAGTAAACTCTGGGTTTTGACTTTGGGGTGGTAGGGTGGCTGGGTAGAGGTATTAGGAAGTGGAGAGGGACAAAGTTATCTGGAAAGGTACAAGCTTTGGTTGTGGTGATTTTTGGCGGGAATTGGGGAAGAAGAAAGGTCAGTTGACCGGGTTAACTTGGGAGTGTTTAACGAAAACAAAGACCGGGTATGGTTTTGGGTTATTTTCGATTAGGCTTTTGGGTTTATTTATTTTGTGGGCTGGGGTTGATAAGGATTTGGGTTAAAGTTTGGGTTGGAAGTGGATACGGGATGGTTGGGTCATGTATTCGGTATAAGGGATTTATGGTTAGGATATGAATTGGTTTAAGTTTTAAAGAGTTAAACTTTTTAGGGACCATTCGTGTAAAAATCCGAAAATCCAAGGACCATGGCTGCCAAAGTCTGAAAAATAATTCCAAGGACCATTTGTGTTGTTTTGGTCATTTTGGAGTTGACTTTGACTTTTACTTTGTCTTCACTTGATCAATTGCACCATTGTTGTCGAATCGATCCAAAAATACTCGTTTTCGCTCCGTTTTCAATCCTTTGTACCTGAAACACATAAAAACACAAAACCAAGGATATCTGCAATATATTTGGGTGTTTTTGGTTCTTTTTGTGTCTTAAATGGGTGTAAAATGATGAGTATTTATACACTCATCAGTGACTTTTTGACTTTTTAAGCGACTTTTCGCTAGGGGCCAAAAAAAATGCCACGTGTCGCTCCCACATTTAGTCGCTTATTCCTCGGGCTATTTTGAGAAAGCGATTTTTTTGGGGCTAAAAAAACCCAACATTTTAAGCTCTGGGCTATTTGTAGAATTACCCCTTTCTATTATTATGACTGTTGTGCCATCGAGTAACACCCAGTTTGAATTCCGCTGCATCATTGAATTGGGGGTGTTACAGATTGGTACCAGAGCCATGGTTGTAGAGAAACGGGTCTAAACGAGACCTTAACTATAACCACCTTTACAAACAAAAACATTTTTATAGCCTTCCGCTCTTCATGCCTTCCATCCTTCAGACGATCATGGACTTGTTAAGCATTTTATTACTACACAAACATGTTAGCATATTGATATATGTACCTTTAGCACATTTGAGCATTTGAGCATAAGCATGTTATGCTATGCAAACATATTAACATGTTGATACATACACACTTGTCATATTTGAACATTTCTCATAAGCATTAGATTTATTCTAACATCATAATCCTTATTGTAGACATCATGTCTGTACCTCCATCACCCGATCACATTCCCGCTATGCCCGCTCACTTACCATTTCTTCCCGGACTCAATGATCCCTATCTTGAAGCACTTGATTATGACAATGAGGAAGAACCTGATGAGGATATAGTCAGTGACCAAGAGGAAGAAATGGAAGAAGATCCGGACAAAGATCCTGAAATGGACATAGACGAGGAAGAAGAGGAGGAACTACCAGTTGTACGACCACTATCACCATTGACATCACCACCTCCGATCTCCGTAACCTCCTCCGAATCAAATCATAATACTCCCACTCGAGGTCCAAAGTCCACTTATGAGATCGGCGGATCATCCAAACTCACACCTACATTCATAAATTCTGCCCAGTACGATGTATACTGCTTGAAACAAGGCCTCGACCTAACTCTACATAAACTTCAAAACTTGACACGCCAAATGAATGACTATGAACCCAAGGTTACTGCAGCCAGAATGGAGGCCGTTAATGCACGGCAACGCCTCGATTTGTTTATCCTTAATACGAGCTATGTAAAGGAAGACTTGACTCTTGTTCAGGATATAGTCTTGGATCCTTTAACCGGCTTGGATGACATCAAGAATAGACTTATGCGAGTAGAAAATGCTCAAGCCCAAGACGCGGCCCAAATTCACGCGCTACAACACCACCTAATGGCAGCACAGATCCGACTGGATGTCGCCAACTTTGACCGGTACCAACTCAAGAATGAGTTGTACGCCATGCAACAAAGGTTACGTCAAAGAGAAGTCGATGAGATTCGCCCGAATGAATGTGTGGATGTGCTAACTACTTATGGAAACACCGATCCGTCCGAATCCTCCAACTAGAAGTAGACTAGTGTTATAGTTATCTTTTGTACTACTAAACTGAGTAGATTCAGTTAGTAAACTCTATAAAATCCATGTAATAGCTAGCGGTAGTAAAACATTGTAATTACTAAACTGAAAGTATCAGTTAGTAAATTTTGAAGAAGCTTGTAATAGGTTTCGATTTTGTAATCAATCAACGTTATATGAATAAAACTCTTGCTTTGTATTATCATGTGTTATAATCTAAACCTCCAACATAATTATTCTATCATTTCCATCAAAATCATGCTTATTCTAGCAACTCTATACTTACGACATACCTTTTATGTAATAGCATCATGGCGCCAAAGAAGAGTACACCACCAACAATGACTCAAGCCGCCATCAATAAACTAGTTAATGATAGTGTGAAAGCCGCACTCGAAGCTGAACGCGCAGCCATAGCTGCAGCAGCTGCTGAAGCTGCCCTGAATAACACATCTAACCCTAACATTGAAGGACCAAACCCAACTAAGTGCTGCACATTCAAGGACTATTTGAACTGCAGACCCACTAATTTCAAGGGTACTGAAGGAGCCGTACGTTTGACACGCTGGTTTGAAAAATGCGAGTCAGTATTTTCCATCAGCAAATGTGTCGAGGAGGATAAAGTTAAATTTGCCACCAGTACACTGCTGGATGAGGCATTATCATGGTGGAACTCGTTATCTCAACCAATAGGCATTGAAACTGCTTATAAGATTTCTTGGGATAATTTGAAGAAAATGATGATCAAAGAGTACTGCCCCCGCAGTGAGATTCAGAAGTTAGAAGTGGAATTCTGGAATCTTGTTGTTAAAGGGAATGACATCCTAACTTACAACCGTCGATTCCAAGAATTGAGAATACTATGTCCAACAATGGTTTGAACAACCGAGAAAGTATTAGAAAGATATATCTGGGGACTCCCACTAAGCACACAAGGGAACGTAACTGCATCCGCTCCCAAAGCACTTGATGAAGCTATGCGATTGGCTCGCAATCTCACGGATCAAGTGGTGCGAACGGGAGCTACCCAAAAGCAAAACTTCAACAAAAACACCACTACCACCAACAACTCCAACTACCATAACAACAATAACAATAGAAACAACAACAATAAGCAACCATGGGATGGTAACCGTGGAGGTAACAACAACAACAACAACAACAACCCAACCCGAAACAACAAGCATCATAACCAGCAAAACAAAAGACAAGAAGCCTCAACGGCTTATGTTGCTGCACCAACCGGAGGTGGATATACTGGGAACCAACCACAGTGCACTAAGTGCAACTATCATCATGTAGGTCCCTGCCCCGCCAAGTGCAACAAGTGTCAAAAGCTGGGACATCTTACCAAGGATTGTAAAAACAGGGCGACTGGAGCTAACACTCAGCCTATAATCACATGTTTTGGGTGTGGCGAAAAAGGACACTTCCGCAACCATTGCCCTCAAAACCATGGTCAACAAGGCGGAGGTGCTCGTGGTAGAGCCTACGTCATGGGCAACGGTGAACCACAACATGACCCGAATGTGGTTACTGGTACGTTCTCACTCAATAACATTCCTGTTAAAGTCTTATTCGATTCTGGTGCTGATATGAGCTTTTTATCTACTAGAATTGCGCCTTTACTTGGTATCACACCAATCACTCTAAACACAAATTACAATATTGAACTAGCTAACGGTAACTTAGTAAATACTAATACCGTAATCCCAGACTGTACCCTTAATCTCCTAGACCACCCATTTAACATCAACCTTATGCCAATCAAACTTGGAAGTTTTGATGTAGTCATCGGCATGGATTGGCTATCTAAACACCAAGCTAACATCATCTGTGGTGAAAGGGTTGTTCACATTCCTTGTGACAATGAAACTTTGGTCATCCGTGGTGATCAAAGTGGAACCCGATTAAATATCATCTCATGTATCAAAACCTTGAAATACATTGAGAAATGATGTTATGCTTTCCTAGCACACGTAACCGAGAAGAAATCCGAAGAAAGACATCTTGAAGATGTTCCCATTGCACGTGAATTTCCCGAAGTCTTTCCCGAAGACTTACCCGGACTTCCACCAAATCGTCAAATAGAATTCCAAATTGATTTAATACCAGGAGCGGCGCCAGTAGCCCGCGCACCTTACAGGCTAGCACCGTCAAAGATGCAAGAGCTATCAAATCAATTACAAGAACTTTCAGACAAGGGATTTATTCGACCTAGTTCCTCACCTTGGGGAGCTCCCGTCTTGTTCGTAAAGAAGAAGGATGGATCATTACGAATGTGTATTGATTATCGTGAGCTAAACAAGTTAACAATAAAGAACCGTTACCCATTACCAAGAATTGATGATTTATTCGATAAGTTACAAGGTTCTACCTATTACTCAAAAATTGACCTACGATCAGGTTAGCATCAAATTAAAGTTCGTGGGGAAGATATTCCAAAAACAGCCTTTAGGACACGATATGGTCACCACGAATTCCAAGTAATGCCCTTCGGTTAGACTAACGCACCGGCGGTATTCATGGATCTCATGAATCGAGTGTGTAAGCCATACATAGAAAATTCGTAATTGTATTCATCGACGATATTCTTATTTACTCCAAAAACGAAGAAGAACACAAACAACATCTAAGAATAATTTTAGGGTTACTCAAGGAAGAGAAATTGCATGCGAAATTTTCAAAATGTGAATTTTGGATTCGTTCGGTGCAATTCCTTAGGCATGTGATTGACAACACTGGTTTACACGTCGATCCCGCTAAAATTTAAGCTATCAAAGATTGGCCAACACCTACCACACCTACAAAAATTCGTCAATTTCTAGGACTAGCTGGGTATTACCGAAGGTTTATCGAAGGATTTTCCTCAATAGCAAAACCTTTGACCCAGCTAACCCAGAAAAACAAGAAGTACATTTGGAACGAAGATGAAGAAAAAGCCTTCCAAATCCTCAAACAAAAACTTTGTAGTGCCCCTATTCTAGCATTGCCAGATGGGATCGAAGATTTTGTAGTCTACTGTGATGCATCGCACCAAGGTTTGGGTGCCGTGTTGATGCAACGTGAGAAAGTCATGGCTTATGCTTCACGACAACTCAAGAAACATGAGGAAAACTACACCACTCATGACTTAGAGTTAGGAGCGGTAGTCTTTGCACTAAAAAACTAGAGACACTATCTATATGGTACTAGATGTACTGTGTTCACCGATCACAAAAGTCTCCAACACATCTTGAATAAAAAAGAACTAAACATGAGGCAACGTCGGGTTGGAATTACTAAGTGATTACGACTGAGACATTCGCTACCATCCAGGAAAGGCAAACGTAGTAGCCGACGCCCTGAGCCGAAAGGAACGGGTTAAACCATTACGAGTCCGAGCCTTAGTCTTTACCATAAATTCTAATTTTCCCGCTCAAATTCTTCACGCTCAAGCTGAAGCTGTGAATCAAGAAGACGTCAAAAAGGAAAAGTTAGACGGCATGATACAGAAGAAATTCGAAACCCGTTCAGACGGAACTCTATGCTTCGAAGGTCGAAGTTGGTTACCACTTTATGGTGGCCTACGAGACTTGATCATGCACGAATCCCATAAATCTAAATATTCTGTACATCCAGGATCTGATAAGATGTATCAGGATCTTAAACAACTCTATTGGTGGCCAAACATGAAAGCCGATATTGCAACACACGTTGGCAAATGTCTTACATGCTCCAAAGTAAAAGCTGAACATCAAAAACCATCCGGTCCATTACAACAACCCGAGATTCCTATGTGGAAATGGGAACGAATTACAATGGACTTCATTACCAAGCTTCCAAAGACATCAAGCGGTTATGACTCCATCTGGGTCATAGTTGATCGTCTCACAAAGTCCGCACACTTTTTACCAATTAAAGAGACATACAAAATGGATCAGTTAACCAGACTGTACATTAAAGAAGTAGTCTCAAGACATGGTGCACCAATATCTATCATATCTGACCGAGATGGTAGATTCATCTCAAACTTCTGGCAGTCACTCCAAGACACCTTTGGAACAAAGCTAGACATGAGTACAATGTATCACCCTCAGACCGATGGTCAGAGTGAACGAACCATTCAAACGCTGGAGGACATGCTTCGAGCTTGTATAATCGACTTTGGAAAAGGATGGGATACTCACCTGCAATTAGTCGAATTCTCCTACAACAACAGTTATCACGCAAGTATCAAGGCAGCACCATTTAAGGCGCTTTACGGACGAAAGTGTTGTTCACGTGCCTGTTGAGCCGAAGTGGGAGATGTTCGAATCACTGGTCCAGAACTCATTCATGAAACAATGGAGAAGATTGTACAAATCAGAAATCAACTTCAAGCCGCAAGAGATCGACAAAAAAGTTATGCCGACACACGATGCAGACCCCTAGAATTCCAAGTTGGAGATAGGGTTATGCTAAAAGTATCGCCTTGGAAAGGCTTAATACGATTCAGTAAACGAGGAAAACTAAACCCAAGATACATTGGACCATTCAAAATCCTAGCCAGGGTTGGTCCAGTGGCGTACAGACTTGAGCTTCCATCAGAACTCAGTAGTGTACACCCCACTTTTCATGTATCCAATCTAAAGAAATGCTTATCAGACGAATCACTCGTCATTCCACTCGATGAAATCCAACTCAATGACGATCTTCAATTCATCGAGGAACCAGTAGAAATCATGGACCGAGAGGTCAAACAACTCAAACAAAGCCGAATTCCAATTGTCAAAGTTCGTTGGAACTCACGACGTGGTCCAGAATACACATAGGAACGAGAGGACCATATACGTCAGAAATACCCACACCTTTTTACCAACAATGCTTCTACACCCAATGCAAATTGATCTCCGGGACGGAGCTCTCTTAAAGGGTGGAGACTGTAACAAATCGCATTTCAGGTTAATTTCTATTTCCGAAATTTTTACTATTCATTTCACTATTTATTTTTACTATTCACTTGCACTATTCATTCCTGAAATTTTTATTTCATATTCTCGTAAGTTAAATTATTTCCATTATAAAGTGAAAGTTTAACGCTCATCGGGTTATTTTCGGAAAAGTTAATAAGAAACTATACGTTTGGTTTAAACGTTTTTTAAAAATCCTGCGCATAACGAAAACCAACTGCGACAATTTTCCTCGCATCAGATTAATTTTTAGTACACTTGATGAACTCAAATAAGTACATTTTATTACTATCATTTATCCTATTAATTTGACTTGTTTTACTATATTATGTATGAGGATTGATACTTAATCGTTTACTTTTGTAATTCTCAGGTAAAAACAAGCATTTGGTGAAACTTAGCTATTTTGGACTAATTAAGGAGCAAAACGTGCATAAAGTGAAAGTCTACTGACATGGACAAGATCAAGTCAATTCTGCTCCAGATGCGCCGCATCTCACTCTCGACATGCGCCGCATCTCTATCAAGATATCACCAGATACGATCCAAGATACAAGAGGACATGCGCCGCATCTAATAAAGAGTTACGCCGCATCTTCTGGCGGTGTACGAATATTCCTGAATATTATAATCTTGGACCCCACGCGAAGTTAAGTACATGCGCCGCATCTACTTAGTTGATGCGCCGCATCTTCCCTCAGACAGAAACTATAAATACCCCGTAGACCAGACGAATTTAAGAGTTCCAAAAACCCTAACACCGAAGACCGAACAGTAGGAACAAAGGACGAATTCAGTCAAGGAGGCAGCACAAGACACACCCAAATCAAAGATACAAGAGCTGTAAGAAGGTGCTGCATGTATTTAATTCATTAAGTAGTTTTGTTTTATTGTGTTAGCAAACTTTAATTCATCAGGATTGGTGGCTTGTGTAATGTGACAACGGAAAGATTGCACTCCCTTTAATACTTGCTTTCCCATCAATTAAAGTTTATATGTTGATGTCTTTGGTTACTACTTATTAGTGCATTGATAACCTCTGTGTTTATTAGTGGCTTGCGGGCATTTGACTGCGGGTCATAATGTGGCTCCCACGGTTGTTTCTAAACTGATCACTTAGGAATAACTTTTAGACATAAGTAATCATTAAGGGTTTACTCGCCGATAAGAATAGGACCAACGAGAAAGGATTAACTACATACACTTCATATAAAGCTATCAATAAAACAAGTGACAATCTACTTAATTATAAGGACAGCCCTCTTATTGTCTCGAGTATTTATCTGTGTACGTGTGTGCTACTTGCTGATTCGTGCCTATTGATTTATTTTATTATATTAATTGCAACAAATCGTGCCAGTCTCTCAGGCTGAAACCCCCTTGCGTTAGGATATTAAAATACTGATTAGAATAACGAGATAATACGTTCCACTCTTAGTGATCGACACTCTACTTACCATTATCTTCATACTGACCGGGTGCACTGCTCGTTAGGTGTGTGTGTTATTGATAAGTCGGCTAAATATAAATTTAAAACTTGAGTAGGCATTAAAACTGCTAAACCGCAACGACACACGCAGCACATCAACACTCATAATCAATTAGAGAATTTTTGATAATTAAGTTAAAATGTTACCAAATAGACCCTATGTCTTACAAAACAGAAATTGCATTTTAAGCACTTTTACTTATCCGCAACCTTAGCCTTTACCTGCACCACATTTTCTAAGACATTTAGAAGATTTTATATTGTTGAAAAAGTCAACATATTTTCCCTCCTCCATTGACCATAAAATCATTCTTTGATTTTATAAATCATTCCTTGATTTTTAGGCTTCCGATTTTACGTCTAAAGGACATTTAACACCAATCGACACTAGACTGAGCCCAGTCTAGACATTATAGGTCATTTTAATTCATTATCGTCATATTAGAAAAGTTACATTTTACTTTTCTCAGTTTTACGCAACTTTTGTACGTTTTACGTATTACACGTTTTAGACCCGCGTTTCCAGTTTTAACAGGGTTTAAGCAACCCAATGGAACTTACCACTCATTTTATATTTTATTATGGAGTATAATGATTAGTTAAATCATTCCTACAAGTTTCGTATTTTTACGATACCCGGTTTTACGTTTCATGACTTAACAACTTACGGTTAACGATTAACGGAACCAAAAATCACTCTGTAAACAGGATAACACCAAAATTGACCAAGTCATCTCATCCTACCCTTATGCACCGCCAATAGGGGGGATTCACCACTTGGATGGCTTGATCCTAGACATTGTTTTATAAGATTATTACATGTGTAAAAATCTATTTACAAACCTACCCTAATTCCTTCCTATAAATACTAACCTAAACAAACACTAATTCTTGCACCCTCCTTTCTTATAAACCTAAAGTCCTAAACCCTAAAGGCAATTCTATTAGATTTGGTAAGAACAATCATGTGTTCTTGAGAAGAAACAAGGTTTTGATCTTGTTTTCTTCAAGTTTTCAAGAAAGAGACGTTATAATCTTCAAATAATTTCAAGTCTCCAAAAAGACTTGTTATTATCTTCAAGTTACTTCGGGTTTCCAAAAAGGCATCGTTATAATCTTCAAGTAGCCTCGGGTTTACGAAGATTACAAATTCTACGTCGAAGCTCCACTTATATTCCCTTTTCCATAATACTCAAGCATTCTATATTAAAGTAAGTATTTATGAACCTTAAATACTTATGAACTTTTATTTGATTATTTAGTGTTTTATAAACTCTTAATATGTCATATAATCAAGTAATCAAAATATATGTTTAACATATTAAATACTATGAACTCACGGTGAGTTCATAGCCCCACTTTCTAATACTTAATTGTTTTACAAACCCTTGGGGGGAATACATGCTATTTTAACCGAACACAATGCTTTGAAATTGTATTGTTAGGAAATTAAGCTTTAGCAGTTAAGACTGTTGAAGGTAACAGTTAGGACTGTTGAAGATGGAAGTTAAGACTGCTGAAGAGTTTTGAAGACATAAGCAGTTAGGACTGCTGAGTGAAGAAGTTAGTACGGTTTATGTTTATGATTTATGTAATAGATAATTATGGAAAATATATTGTGTATATCGTATAAGATTAGAATGATAGTTATCTTGTAAAGGAATCCTTGGTCTATAAAAGGATTGCCTAGGTTAAGGTTTAGATATACAACACATAGACGTATTATAGAGATTCAAGGTTGTAAACCCTAGTGATAGGAGATCACTCGTATTATTGTTTCAATAATATTGAATCGTTGAAGTTTATTATTCTGTGTTCATTGTTTCATTCAAATCATACAAAACACATAAAGTCTTCTAAGTGCTAGCTAGTAAATTCCGCGTGCTAGACTACGTATAATTCTTAGTATCACATCTAACACAAGGAGTGTGTGTAGATCCGGTCAAGTGGTATCAGAGACAGGTTGCTGATACTTAGATTTAGAAGATCCGAGAAGAACAAAGATGGACATGGAAACAACACCATCCACAACTAACATTGTTGCTAAGCTTCCTATGCTTAAACCTAATGAGTTCGACATGTGGAGACTTCGTATTGAGCAGTTTTTCCAAGTGCAAGACTATGCACTGTGGGAGATCATTGAAGATGGAAACTCTTTTACACCTGTAACAACAACAACTGTTGTTGATGGTAAATCTGAGAGTACAGTACAGACAAAGCCAACTACTAATGAAGAGAAGGCAAGGTACAAGAATGATGTTAAGGCTAGAAGTTTGCTTCTGATGACTATTCCCAATGATCAGTTGCTGAATTTTAGTAAATTCAAGTGTGCTAAAACCCTTTTTGAAGCTATTGTTGCAAGATATGGTGGGAATGAAGCCACCAAGAAAACCCAGAAGACCCTTCTCAAGCATCAGTTTGAGAACTTTACTGCAACAAGCAATGAGTCGTTGGATCATATGTTCAATAGGCTTCAAAAGTTGGTGAGTCAATTGGCTGTTCTAGGAATTGAGATGCCTCAGGAAGATCTCAACTCCAAATTTCTGAGGAGTCTACCAGCTGAATGGGCTATGCATGTGGTAGTATGGAAAAACAAGCCTGATATAGATTCCATGAGCTTAATGGATCTCTATAGCAACTTCAAGATAGTTGAACATGATATTAAGAAGTCTGCTGGATCAAGCTCAAGCTCAGGGAATTTGGCCTTTGTATCAACTCCCAGTTCCTCAAGTACAGATGAAGAAGTGCAAGTTGCTGGAGCAGTTGGTACTGCTAGTACAAACCTTGGTACTGCTAGCACCTCAAGCAGTACTAGTGGACTTTTGAATGATAATACTTATTGTGCTTTCTTGACTACTCAGCACAATGGAAGTATGTTGACTCATTCAGATCTTCAAGAGATTGATGAAGATGATATTGAAGAGATGGATATTAAGTGGCAGCTCTCTCTTCTCAGTTTGAGAGCTAGGAGATTTTTGAAGAAGACTGGCAAGAAAATTGTCATAAACAGTAATGATGTTGCAGGGTATGACAAGTCCAAGATTGAGTGCTTCAACTGCCACAAGAAAGGTCATTATTCAAGGGAGTGCAGATTACCAAGCCAACAAGATGGAAAGAGCAGAGGTTATGGTAACAAGTCAAGAGTTGTGGAGGTTACTGATTCAAGCTCGAAAGCCATGGTTGCTATTGATGGCTTAGGATTTGACTGGAGCTATATTGCAGAGGAGGAAGCAGAAGCATCTACAGAGGTTGCTCTCATGGCATTCTCAGATTCTGAGGTACAAGTTTCAAAATGTTCTAAATCTTGTGAAGCTTTAAAAGATCTAGAAACACTTAAAACAAGATATGAGAATCAGAGAAAAGAGTTAGTTGAAACTGCTTTTAGCTTAGCAAATCATAAGAGAGCTTTAGCTGTGTTAGAAGAACAAATTGTTCATTATCAAAGTAATGAGTCTAAGTTTTCTGATGATATGATTATTGTTAAGAGAGACTTAATGCTTAGGGAGAATGAAATCACTGTGTTGAAACATGAGCTAGAACAGGTTAAGAAAGCTAAGGAGAACATTCAGATGAGTGTAGACACACTAGAATACACATCAAAAGGTGTTCAAAAGATAATTGAGACTCAGATTCTTAATAAAGCTAAGTCAGGCCTAGGATATAAGACAGTTCCACCTCCCTATAGAGGAATTCCAACACCCCCAGGTGTAGACTTAGAATACACAGGACTCCCTGAATTTCAATTACCTGTGCTTAACTATGGTCCTCAACCCAAGAAGGATGTAGTTGATAAACCTGTGTTTGAAAGTGCAAGTGATAAATCACTATCTGAGGACAAGGTGTCTTCTGATAGGACCTCACCTAAGGACTCAGATGCTCCAACTATCGAGGAATGGACTTCTGATGATGAGGATGATCAGGCTGTGGTTAAGCCTGTTAGTGCTAAAGTGGAGGAACCAAAAGTTCCAAAGATGGTTAAACCTGAGACTGTTAGGCCTAGATCAAATGCCAAACCTTTTAGACCAACAATTAGGTATGCAGAAATGTATAGAACCACAAACAAGCCAAGAGGTAACCAAAGGAATTGGAATGACCTCAAATCTCACCAATTAGGGGAGGATTTTGTCTGTTATAGGAAAGCTTGTTACTCTTGTGGTAGCTTTGACCATCTTGCAGATTATTGTGATAAATGGGTATCTGGATATACAAATCATAGGTTGAGCATAGCAAGACCTCAATCTTTTCTTAGGAATGATAGAATGATACCTAGATCAGTTCTTTTAAGGTCTGGACCTAAAGCAGTTCAAACTGCTAGACCAGCAGTTCAGACTGTCAGACCTATGAGAACAATTCACCCAAGGCCACCAGTTCAAGGTGCACAAATGTTTTCAAAATCAGCACCAAAAACTGTTAATAGACCCTTTCATCACAAAGCAGTTGTAAAAAATCAAGTTTGGAAACCTAAGGTAACAACTACCAAGTCAGCAGTTCCAACTGCTAGCAGGGTAATTGGTACTGGTGTGAATAAAAACACTGCTAAGGGAAACATGGGTACTGGAGTGAATGCATCAGCATGTTGGGTATGGAGACCTATTAAACCCAATGGTGCTAAGACTGTTTTGAAAAGAATGAATTATGTTGATGCTAGAGGAAAGCCTAAGTCTGTTTTGGCTTGGGTTCCACAAGGAAATTAATTTTTCTTGTTATGTGCATTGTTAGTCATATGCTTGTATCTTGTTTCTTTGTTTTTGGACTAACAATTGCAGGATTGGAGAGAAAACACCAAGGGATTATGAATGCTTGATGTTTTGGACTAAATGGTGTTCTGGAGATTAGTATGTGATCTTTGAATACAAAAAATGGTAATTGGTTCACCATGTCTTATCCACATAAGAACCAACTAGTCCAGAGCAAACGGTTTCTGGTAAAGACTAATCAAATCCGTTGATGGTTGACAATTTACCAAAAATTGTATGGTTATCAGCTCACCATATCTAAGTGTGAAGAGTTGGCTAGTCCAAAGCAAACGGCTATTGGTAAAGACATATCAAATCCGTTGATAGCTGATAGTTTGCTAAAAACTATGTTTGAGCCATGGTATTTTAAAATATATTTTGAAAAGTTCGTACGGCTCAACAAAATTTTTACTGTCCATCTTTTGAGGGTATGGCATCAAATGTTGACAGTAAAACAAAGTTTTTAATGTATCCGAGGTTTGTTCAAACAATTTTAAATAAAAAGAAATACCTGCTTACAAAACCAACTGAAACTTTTGCTACGCCTAGTCTACAATCAAAGGTTTTTCAAAATATGGCTATGGCTAGTAGGCTTTTTGAAGGGGAACCAGTTCCATTGTTTCCTCAAATGCTTCAAACTGAGTTGGGTGAAGGTTCAATAGTTCCAACTGATCCCCATCACACATCCACTCAAGAATTTGAAACAACCCAACAACCACCTATCACTTATAGGAGAAGGTCTAAACCTAGTCTAACTAGGGTTGTGACTAGATCCTTGCCCAAAGATTCACCTCTCCTAGCAGGTAATACAGCTAGAAGTGATGAGGGTAGCTCTTCACAAACTGAATTGATGGAAATATGTACCAAGTTAGTTGACAGAGTAAAGACCTTGGAGGAGGAGCTTAAGAAGAGCAATGAGGAGATGAAATCTCATAAAGAAATGTTTTCCAAAGTCTACACCAAGCTAACAAAAAGGGTGAAGAAGCTTGAAGATCAGTTAAAGAAGAAAAGGGCAAAAAGTGATATTGGATGATGCTTCTGATGATGATGATTCAGATGGTTCAGAAGGGGATGATGAAAATTCTTCCAAACAGGGGAGGAAATTTAGTGAAGACATGGATAGATCAGGTTCTCAGGGGAGGCATGATAAAGATTCTGAACAAGATGAAGGTTTTGATATTGGTTCAGGTTCTGGTTATGTTCAAGAAGAAACAGCTGAGACACATCAAGCAGTTCCAAATGTTGAAGCAGTTCAGACTGCTGAGACAGAGCAAGAAACAGTTCAAACTGCTGAGACAGAGCATCAAGCAGTTCCAACTGATGAAACTTCTGCTGAACAAGTTTATGAAAGAAGAAGAGCAGATAAAGGGAAGAAGCCAATGATATCTGAAGAAGTTGCTGCTGCTCAAGAACTTGAAAGGCTTAAAAGATTGAACCCAAAAACTCAAGAACAGATAGATCATGATGCAGAAGTTGCAAGGAAAATGATAGAAGAAGATTTGGCAAGTGAAGAAGCTAAACCAGCTTAGATTGCTCAAGATGAGGAATTTGCAAGAAAAAATGGCTGCTGATGATGTACGAAATATAGCTGAATTTATGGAAAGAAAAAGATCAAAAGAAGTAAATCAAGAGGAGTTCAATGAACAGTTACAATATGTGTTAGATTCTGATGTGATTGTAAGAGCTCAAGCTTCAATGGTTCTTAAAGATAAACAGTTGAATGAAGAAGAAAAGACAGAGGAGCTTAAAGAATTCATACTCAAAAAGAATGGAGTTGCAACATGGGAAGATCTGATTCAGAGGATAAGAGAAAGACAAAAGTCAGGATACAAGACAAAGTTGCCAACAAAGAAGGAACAAGTTGAGTCTATGAAGCATTATTTGAAAAACTCAGCAAATTACACCATGAATGACTTCAAGGGAAAATCTTATGCCATAATTGAAAAGGAATTCTATGAAACCTATGCTATTCTGAATACTCCAAGAAGAAGTTTCAAAACTGGTAAGAAGAGGGAATCAGAAACTATGGAATCAGAAGTTGCAAAGAAACAAAAGTCTTAAGAAGAAGGGTTAACAAATGAGAAGATCAGAAGTATGATGATGATTGTTCCAGAGTCTTCTTATATTAAACCTTTGCAAGTAAAACATCCAACCATTGACTGGGAAGTGTTCACTGATGGAAGAATGAAAGGATGGAAGATTGTCAGACTTAGAGATATTTCTGAAAGGTACAAGTTGTTTGAAGATTTACTCAAAGGCTTTGACAGAGAAGATCTAAATCAACTATGGAGCTTAGTGAAAGAGAAATTCAGAGATAAAGATCCTATTGAAGATAAAGATAAAGAACTATGGGTTCAATTGAAGAGAATTTATGAACCAGATGGTGGAGAGTCAATATGGAGATTTCAAGCACAAGTCAAGGACATCACTTGGAAGTTATTTGGAACGTGTGGAGTACACAGAGATTGTCTACCAAGGATGGAATAGAGATCTATATGCTGGTTGAAAAAGATTATCCACTCAGACCAGGTGTTTTGACGATGATGGCACATATTAAACTAGAAGCTAATGAAGAATCTGAGATGGCTGATATGCTGGTGACAAAGATATTCAACCTTGCACAAGAAGTAAAAGCTAGATCTAAGAGATTTGCTTGATAAGTGTTTGAAAGAATTTTCAGCATTAAGAAGAAGAAGCTTAATTTGAAGAAACTTAGTGATTTGGATAGAAATCATAAGTTTAGGGGAGGATTGTTAGGAAATTAAGCTTTAGCAGTTAAGACTGTTGAAGGTAACAGTTAGGACTGTTGAAGATGGAAGTTAAGACTGCTGAAGAGTTTTGAAGACATAAGCAGTTAGGACTGCTGAGTGAAGAAGTTAGTACGGTTTATGATTTATGTAATAGATAATTATGGAAAATATATTGTGTATATCGTATAAGATTAGAATGATAGTTATCTTGTAAAGGAATCCTTGGTCTATAAAAGGATTGCCTAGGTTAAGGTTTAGATATACAACACATAGACGTATTATAGAGATTCAAGGTTGTAAACCCTAGTGATAGGAGATCACTCGTATTATTGTTTCAATAATATTGAATCGTTGAAGTTTATTATTCTGTGTTCATTGTTTCATTCAAATCATACAAAACACATAAAGTCTTCTAAGTGCTAGCTAGTAAATTCCGCGTGCTAGACTACGTATAATTCTTAGTATCACATCTAACACAAGGAGTGTGTGTAGATCCGGTCATGTATGCTATCTGATTGTTTTATTATCACTAAGTACCATCATTGCCAATTGATTCGACGGAATCAACACGTATTTTTTATCAAGGATTTACAAAGGAAATATGTGAACCCGAGTCGTTTTCCCCAACGAAGGATTGAATGGAATTTCGTGATCTCGATTCGTGATACGTGTCGTGAATAAGGAAAATAATGGGAATTTGGGTTTCTATGCTAAGTTAAGTGAACATTAATTAAAAATGATTTAAAAGGTATGGAAAACGATAATCTAAGGAACGCGTAATTAAAAACGTAAAGAAAACTTAAAACGCGCGATTAAACGTCAAAACAAAAAAAATTGATCCTAGAAATGCCAAAATAATTTTCCTAAGTTCTAATAGATAAAATAAAATTTTACAAAAAAGAATTACATTTTTCTTAATTACATTAAATTTAATACGAATTAAAAACTATTTTAAAAAGAAAAATACATAAAAAATATTAAAACTAATCTGAAAATTATGAAACTTTTTCTAAAATTACTTGATGATAAAACAGACCTAGGAAAAATACTACAAGTGACTCAGCTTATTCCAATAAGCTGATAATAAGCTAAATGCTACGGATAGGCAAAATGGGAAAAGTGGCTTAAGAAATTAATCATGCAAGGATAATCTGACAAAGACCCTAGGGCAGAGTGGTAAGTGTGTGTGTTTGTGAGTCAAGAGACCAGGTTTCGAGTCCCATGGTGCTCTTTTTTGGAAAATCATTTTTATTTTATTTTTTTCTTTGCTGAAACTCAATAAGCACATCACCATAAGCAATATTACTAACTACCAATTTTATTGAAAACTCATAATAAGCCCAGAAATAAGCAAAATACAATCAGATTGCTATAAGTGACAAAAGTTCTAAAGCTACTTAAATTAAACTAAAAGGCTTCTAATAAGCTAAATGTAGATGAAATAAGCTAAGATACTTAAATGTAAACTTAAATAAGCAGTAGCAATCAGAATAAGCTAAGCAAAAAGCCAAAAGCACAAATTAAGCACTGATCAAGGCAATACAAGCAACTAGTCTGCTGATACACTAATGGAGCAGGGCAGAATTGGCCTTTTTCAAGCCATTGAAAAGCTACCTAAACCTAATTCTAAAAATTTATAAAAAATGGGAACAACTACCATAGCAAGCCAAGTTCATCTATGCCAATTCTCAGCTTATAACATCTTAATTTGAGCAAATTAAAAATCCACAAAAGGGCTGCAAAAAATGGAAAAGTGGAAATATTCAGACTGAGTAGGAAATATGAGCAGACTAGAACCAAATCTAAGCAATATCTAATGAAATTTAACAAGCTATTCAAGATAACCTATGTGCACTAAATGGTACCTAAAAACACTACAGAAAGAAACTCTAAAAGATTAAGCTCAGAATGAGCTTATCACCACAGTTCCAATCCTAGATTTGCACCAACTGATGCAAAACCTCAAACTACTACAAATCAGCTTAGAAACTCCTACCAACAACTTAAATAATCTAAACTAAGGCTGATTGAAGTTCACCTAGGTGCAAATGAATAGTGACTTTGACTTTTCTTGACTTTATGGGAATTTGTAATAATAAACTGAATTAATAAGGAGGAACTTACAATAAGCTGGAATGAGCTTGTACCAGCATATATAAGTAGAAAGGAGAGCTTATAGGGCTTCAATAACAACAATTTCCAATTACTTAATTAAAAGATACTTGTATTTTCTTTAAACATAGAAATTAGAACAATGTTTGATAAATTGAGAACAAACAATCTTAAAATAACTTGAATTACAATTTTGGAACTGAAGTTGAAATTGAAAACTACTATAATTATAAAAACGACATTTAAAAATTAAACTACTCCTAGTTTAAGCTAACATCTACTACCCCTTTCTGAGAGCTGAGGAGGACTTTTATATCACTCAAAATGTTCCTCTCTTTCTTCTGAGCAAATCCCAGCTGTTGGATAACTATGAATCAATCCTAATCGTTGATTCCCATTTTGGCGGGAAAATTGGGATAAGTGGGTTTAAGCTTTTCAGAGCACGTGGGACTTGTACTAGCTAAGTGAGGGGGAGGGTTGGAGTGTTATCAGAGAATAGGCATGGAGAGGATTGGGTTTGTCAGGAGAGGACATGGGGAATTGGTGGTAGTATTGGCAGTAGTGGTTTTGGAAAGGAGATGGGTTTGACTGTGATGTTTGTCCCTGGTATTTAACTCAAATAAGAAAAACGGGGTAAGGGAGTTGGGTTTATTTATTGGTGTTGGGCTTGGGTGGTTATTGGTTGGGCTGGGTTAGTTAATGGGATAGGTTGAAAAAGACAGAAAAAAAATCCAGCAACTTGAAGAGGAACTCTCCGGCTTCCGGAAGGGCCTTCTTGCATGGACTTGGGCTTGCTTTGATGAGGGGTAGGCTTGTTGAATTGAAGGCATACCGCACACTGCTTCAAATAGAAAGATATTGGTTGAATCTCAAAGCCTCGCCAGAAGACGTTCCACAAAAGCATTATTTCATCTTGTTCCTTGAGCAATTGAGGAAGCGAAGCGGGTTGCTTGTTTAGTGGATTAGGTTTAGGATAAAAGGATTTGTGATAAAAGGGTTAATTTAGGTTAGGATTATTATTGGGATTGGTGTTTAAGTTAAAGGACCAAATTTGCCAATTCTGAAAATCCAGGGACCAAAATTGCCAAATCTAAAAATTATCTCCAAGGACTATTTGTGACACTTTGATATTCTTGGAGGTTGACTTTTGACACTTGAGCAATTTCTCGGTCCAAACTCGTAAATTTCTTCCCCGTCCTTGGCTTTTCACAACTTTCCAATCTTGTGCTCGGTTTTTGTCCGTTTTGCCTTGTTTTCGATCCTTTTGTACCTGAAACACATAAAAACACAAACCAAGAATATTTGCAACATTATTTGATCTATTTGGGTGTTTTTGGTCATTTTTGTGTCTCAAATGGGCATAAAATGATGAGTAAAAAGGCACTCATCATCCCCCCACACTATGCTATTGCTAGTCCCTAGCAATTCGATCATATAAAGTAATGAAAGGATCAAAAGAATACCAAGCATACCCCGTTTTGACTTTTTATTCAATGCAAGAAATTTAAACTAGAACAAAAATAGATAACATGCTTGATTCCCAAAAATGGTATCATGGAACGGGATTCACACAAAATGGATGTCTCCAGGGAATTGTAATCGTCATCCTCTTTTTATACTCCCAACTAAGCTTAAATTCAATGTGCAAATGCTTTTGTAAAATACTAACACTACTTATACAAATAATCTATGTAAGCCGAGACTTAACTTTTCACTCCCATATTTATTTAAGTTAGGTGACTGTGCTTATTTTCAAAATTTTGACCGCAAAAATCGACGTTTTTATAAGATTTTGACTAATACTAGCTGAAAGATAGATTTAAAATTTACAATAAGCAAGCACATCAAAACTTATTGCATTTTGCAATATCATTCCATTTTATTTTATTTTTTTCTTTTCATTTTTACATCATTTTTTTTACTTGTGCAACATAAACTAACGGAGTTTCACGGGAACCAAGACCTTAGACCTTCCGGAATAAAGGATCCAAGGGCCGTTACAACGGAGAGTTCCAAGACTCTAAACATTCCTGAAATGAGGATCCAAGGGTGTTAGACCAAGACCTCACACATTCCTGAATTAGAGGTCCAAGGGCCGGTGTAAGAGGGTAGCCAAGACCTAAACGCCTTCCGAAAATAAGGATCCAAGGGCCGATCTTGAATCCGCAGCTTATAGCACATACATTTATTATTTAACTTTTACAACTATGACATATGCTTGTTCCGAAGTTTAAATAAATCTTTGAACTAGTATTTTTCAAAATCGTATACAAAAATGATTTTGTGTGTTCAAATGTTTGAAAATAAGCACTTATTAAGTCAGATTAGTTATCTCCTGGGAGGAAAAGCCATAGATTACTTGTATAAGCTCTAAAGAAAACCAACTACTCTACGCTTAGCATTTTCATTTGCACAAATCGTAAAACCTTAGTCTAACCGTTAAGGGAGCAGCCAGATCAATACTCTGGCAGAGTCGGGATTCCCTTTGTTCTAACCTAATCAAGACTAAACATAACACAATTTCTTATTTAAAAACGAAAAAAATTTAAAATTTTGGTCAAAACGGGGGTACTAGGGCACTAGAAGGTACATATGTGACAAAATTCGTGAGAATTCCCCCCCCCCCCACACTCTTAGAATTAAATATTTCCCTCAATATTCAAAGTACCGGCTATTATGCCGACACTTAGAACGTAAAACGGTAATACTAATAGCCAAGTGTGGAACAAAAATCTCTATTTTCACAGACAGGATTAAAAAGATATCCCTAGATAAACGTTAGAAACAAGATCGGATATTGGGCGGCTGGATTGAAAACAGGCGCATCAATCATCACGATCTAAGGGAAACCTACAAACAAGAGCAAACAACACACAAACAAAGCACAGTAGAGGAATCCCCCCACACTTAGTGTCAGAAAATAGAAAGAAGTCAGAAACATGGGTTGTCACCCATGTGGTGCTAATGTTTTTGTTGACCGAGTCACTAGCTTGACTCGACCCCGAATTCATTTGTTCTTGGGGAAGCATGTGGAAGAGAAAATCTACATCGGACTTTCGTTCGAAATGTTTGGATAAACATTGAAGTACATGAAAGTTCCACTCCGATGAGATACACCCGGCTTAAAAGAATGATAAATTGAGATGCCGGGGTCAAAAATGGTGTCTTCACTCCCACACGAGTGAAGGAAAGGACAATCTACCTTATAGGCGAAGAAAGGTAGAAAAACTCGAACGACATATGTGAAGTCAATATAATGGCGATCCTCAAAGGGAAATGTCACATATGTCGGAGAAAGAACGTCTTTATGAATCTCTGGATTAAGAGTTGAGGTCATATCATCAAGATTAGAAATAATAGAGTCCTTGACCTCATTGTTCTCTAACTCTTCATCAAAGAGAGGATTTATTTTGCTAGAAAAGTACTCGTCATCACATTCAAACAGAGAGTTCGAATAAACTTTGAGACTTTCATTTGAAACGTCCTCATCATAAAGTGATTCGTCATCACTAGATGAAAAATCATCATTTGAATTGAAAAGAGGGTTAGAGAAAATCCCGGAAAAATCATCCTCAATGTCAAGAGGATCACAAATAGACAAATCACATTCATTGTCCGATATATCCTCAGACTCACTTGGGATTGGGATAAGGTTCTCAGCACTAGACTTTATGAATTCGTCCGATTCCTTTTCAGGAATAGTGCTAAGATGCTCATCCCCCATAATAAGAGAGTCCTCGGAGTCCAGAGTTGGAAAGAATGATATGATTGCAATAGACTGAGGGAGTTGAGAAATGATATCGTTCAAAGGAATAACACTCTCCTCGTCGTCCTCCTCGTCATTGTTGCTAGCATAAATGGCTTTTATACGTTCCATTTGCTCTTCTGCTAGCAATTCTGCAATACTTTTGTCTTCCTGCCTTTTCTGGACAGGTGCGATTGCAGCTGACGAATTCTCATAATATTCCTTCATTTGAATAGTATCCTCATCATCTTCATAGAGAATGGAAGCCTTGAGAAATTTGGCACGCGTTTCCGCTGCTCGTTCCTCGGCTAGCAATTCTCCCATAGATTTTTCATGAGGATGAATGATGGAATACTGTGGGGGTTGGACATTGTCAAAACCGGAAGTATTAAACCAAGGATATGGTTCTTGATTCCTCGGCTGACATTGATTATCGTCATGAGGACCCCCACAATTTGCACAAGGAATATTCTGAGCATTTTGCAACGATGTATCATTGAAATTATGATAGCAAGGTTCTTGCTCCAATGAATTCTGAGGAGGGTGGCTGAAATAGTTTTGAAATTAAGTAAATGTATTTTCGATTTCAGAAGTGCAACATATGCAAAGTCCATGAGTAAACTCACATTCTTTGCAAAAACATCGTTCACAAAGTGAATTATTTCCCAACGGATCTTGATGGTGCGTGTTATGTGCTCTAATTCTTTTATATCCACGGCAGCGGCTCCAAAGACTTGGTGCGCGCGTGATGTCGTTGTGGTTTTAGCAGTATTAATGCCTACTCAAGTTTTAAATTTATATTTAGCGACTCATCAATAAAACACACACTTTAACGAGCAGTGTACCCGGTCAGTATGAATATAATGGTAAGTAGAGTGTCGATCACTAAGAGTGGAACGTATTATCTAGTTATTCTAATCAGTATTTTAATATCTTAAGTTAGCTATACAACCTAATCTAACGCAAGGGGGTTCAGCCTGAGAGACTGGCACGGTTTGGTTATGATTAAATAGAAAACTAAACTAATGAGCACGAATCAGCGATTAGCACACACGTACACAGATAGATACTTGAGACAATAAGAAGACCTGTCCTGATAATTAAGTAGCTTGTCACTTGTTTTATTGCTAGTTTTATATGAAGTGTATATAATTAACCCTTTCTCGTTGGCTCTAATCTTATCGGCGAGTAAACCCTTAATGATCACTTATGTCTATCCCACTATCCTAGAATATTGAGCATTTGTGATGCCCACGTTTCGTATACGCTAGAATAGACAGGCGAGGAAGGGGCATGGCGACCCAAGCAATGCTCAGCTAGACACAGAGGTTATCAATGCACTAATAAAAGTCACCAAAGACATCAACATATAAACTTTAATTAATGGGAAAGCAATTTTAAGGGGTGCCCATGATTTTACGTAGTCACATGGAATCGGCCCATCAATCCTGATGAATTAAAGTGTACTAATAGAATAAAACAAAACTACTTAATGAATTGAATACATGCAGGACCTTCTTACAGCTCTTGTATCTTCGTTTAGGGTGTGTCTTATGATGCTAATACGTCTGAATTCGTCTCCTAGGGTTCTTCTGTCTTCGAAAGCTTAGTGTGCAGGATCTCGAAATTCGTCTGGCCTTGGGGTATTTATAGTTTCTGTCTGAGGGTCAGATGCGGCGCATAGGATAAGTAGATGCGGCGCATTGACTTAACTTCGCGTGGGGTCCAAGATTAATATATTCAGGAATATTCGTACACCGCCTTAAGATGCGGCGTAACTCCATTTCTCTATACGGCGCATGTCCTTTGCTGTCTTGGATCGTAACTTTTGAAATCTTGATAGTGATGCGTCGTATGTACGAAGTATGTTGCGGCGTATCTGGAGCAGAATGATCTTGCTCTTGTACATTTCAGTAGACTCTTAACATCTTGCTTGTTTTGCTCCATAATTAGTCCAAAATCGCCAAGTTTCACATAATACTTGTTTTTACCTGAGAATTACAAAAGTAAACATTAACGTATCAATTCTCACAGATAATATAATAAAACAAGTCAAATAAATAGGACAAATGATGATAATAAAATGTACTTATTTGAGTTCATCAAATATCCCCCCACTTGAACTTTACTTGTCCCCAAGTAAACCTTAGAATGAATTTTATGAAAATGTATCCTAAAAGATATTAGGATTTATTTTTATATTTAAGCATGTATTCGTTTTTTGTCATAATTACACAACCAAACACTTAACGAATTAGAAATAAAATAAAATATTTCGATAAAAGCAAATCTAATCGTTTAATTGTCCAGTCGTGACGAATATTCTATCATAAGCTTGGCAAGTATACGCATCTCCCCCACTAAAGCTAAGGAATAACAAGTCTAAAGCGGTAAAAAGGGTTTGTTGGTTAAGGGTTGATCATCCTTTTTAATCTCTATCGATCTCAAATTCCAGAAAAGGCGACAAAATAAAAAATACATGATCGAATCCACGACCACGATACTTGCAATTGCTCAAATCCTTAACTCGAATAGGCTAAAGATAGGACCAAGTAATCTTCACCAATAATATTATATCAAAAAGAGCGACAAAATCATAAATACATAGCCGAATCCACGACTACGATACTTAAGATTGCTCAAATCCCTAATCTCAATAAATCAAAGGTTTGGATAAAGAATGATGTAGGGTATGGATAATATTTGGGATACAAATTGGTGTAAAATGAAAAATAAACAAAACAGATAAATTAAAATCCTAAGTGTGGTAAATTACTTTCCCAACCATCCCATGAATAAGACTCATATCATTGAATAACTCACGCTTTAATACTTGAAACACACGCTTTAGGTAGACACGAATTATACTCAACAAAATCTCAATCAAAGAATAATCTTAGTTGGCGTTCCCATAACGGCCAACTCCCATTCAATCCATATATATAATATACAACAAATAGTGGTGATATCGACCACTTAATACAAAATTTTACATAAGTTGGTTAAAACAAACTTCCAACTTTTCCTTTTTCTTTTTCTTTTCTATTTTTTTGATTTTTTTTTTTTTTTTTTTTTTTTTTTTTTTGACATCAACATATAAATGTGTAAAATTTCACAACTTTTCTATCACTTATTTTTCCGGATAATTTTTACATAATCTTCATACTTTCAGAAATTACTGTAATAGCGAAAGTAGTAAACACACGAAAAATAAACTCAAAGTTATACAATATTTACTTTCATACCAATTGCATTGTGCAATTTCCTGACTTAACCAAAGATAATGAATTACGTACGCGAACATAGGTAATGTAAGGAAACACACTTTGCCTAAAGCAATTAACCACGGATTTTAATCTACAGGGTAGGCTAAGGTGTAAGGGTGTAACGAAACATCATAACAAAGGTGTAAGAAACGAAAGGAATGGCTCTGAGTGTTTTTCTAGGGGTATCTTACTCTAAAAGTGAGAGTAACAAAAGGGTTTATACGGGGGTTAACTAACCAATGTAGTTAGTTAATATCACATAACATAAAAAGGCTATTTGGGTGTAATCCTAGAAATTTACCAATTTAGACAAGTCATTCCAATTATATAAATAATACTTATTATGGTGGTCTCGAATAGTATATAAGCCAAGTTCTAAAGTTTACAAGTCACCGGCACACTCATAGATTTGTGAATTTTGATAAGTTCACAATTTTTGAAAATAATGTTATGTGTGCAGCTATGTAATTTAGACTTTAAACAAAAACATGCTAAAAATTTTAAATTTTGATATATTAAGCGCATTTTAAGCATATTTTGAAAAAGTTTAGGACAAGTAAGTGTTCTAATACTCCAATCCCCCCAATTAAGTTAAACAATGTCCTCGTTGTTTGTGTCAAAGGTTAAAAACTGGAAAATAAAAGAATTAGAACAGAAAAACTCCCCTGAGATTTGCTCGGTATGATCCTCCATTATTCGTATAAGAGGAAAAATCAACTTTCTTGTGGATGAGAACGTTTAAGCTTCATACATGATGTATCCACAGGAAATGCAGGAATCTATAATACCATTATGACTTTAACACACCTGAGTTAAGAAGGTTCAAACTTGCATAATACATTAGTAGTTAGAAAAAAATAAAACTTAAAAATTGAAAATGAAAATCATCAGGTCAGTCGATACGCCGTATCTTATGGAAAAAGATAAGCCGTATCGAGCCTGGAATAAATACGAATCAGAATAAAAGATGCGTCGCATCCTTAACCAGGGATGCGCCGCATTAAAATACTGACAGAAAGTTTTAAAGTCAAAAATAAAAATGCTGAAAATTAAGATAAGATATGACCAGTGCAGGCGATGCGTCGCATCTTATGATGGAGATGCGCCGTATCTTCTGCAGGTCTGACAGACTCGACACAGAAAAGAAAAGTAAAAATTTTCCAGGTTGTCTCCCGGTTAGCACTTGTCTTTATTCCAGAGTCTTCAAGTTAGACTCACGTTCAGCTCCTTATTTTGTGCTATTGATCCCCACATGTCCGTGCACGATGTAGTTGCGAATTACATCGTCACGAACATATTCCGGCCCCAATTCAAGTACACCTTTGTAGAATCCTTTCATCTTTTGGTACGGATACTCGATCCCTTTCTCAGCGTCATTTTCATCTACAAAAAGATATGGTGTAAATTTGTAACAAAATTTGTTAGGGGCATGTTTAAACCTTGGTGAGCACGAGGCATCATGTAAGTGATAACGTTGCTTCCACTTTTAAAGGTGATCTTTCCTTCAAATGTTTTAGCGTTAATTTCGATCTCCTTACAAAATGGTTTCCCAACAATCACGTCACCCATCTCAACATCACGATAAGCATCCATGTTTTCCACCACGGTGAAATCTGAAACAATAGTTAAATTCCCGAAAAAAATTGGTACATTCATGAACATTCCAACTACGTTTTTTCCCTCTATACTCAATTTTGTTTTTCATTATAGAATTATAGAAATCTTTTGACATTACATTAATTGGTAAAATAGGGAAAAAGTTGGCACTAACCTGTTTAAATCCTATCATGCAAGGAAATTGTAAATTATAAGCACAATCAACATGGATCTTTCTACCATAATCACAGAAACTAGGATATCCTTCAAATTCATCATAATTCTTAGTGTTGATCATATTGACTCTAGGTATATCCATAATTTCTCCTTCTTCAATTTCGGGTTCAAAATCCTCCATAAATTGATCATTGATTCCTAATGGTAAATTAAGATCATTTAATTCAATGTAGTCTCCACTATAGGTCTCAAGTGATTCATCATTTACCAACGTCTCTCCCATAAATCTAGCTTCAAGATCGAGGTCCATACGTTCTCTTAATCCTAGCACATAGACGCCTCTAATTATGCTTTTAGCAGGATTTTGGCACTTATAGACTAGTTTATTATTCCCTACTTTTAATGAGATTTTTCTTTTAAACACATCAATATTAGCATGGGCGGTAGACAAGAAAGGTCTTCCAAGGATTAAAGAAATCTTAACATCCTCGGGCATATCTAATATAACAAAGTCTACGGGGAAAACAAACTTCTCAATCTTAACTAGCACATTTTTAGCAATCCCTTCAGGTCGTTTTAACATTTTATCAGCCAATTCAATAAGCAACTTAGTTGGTGCTAATTTTCCTAGTCCTGGGGTAGTGAATGTCTTAAGGGGCATAACACTAACGCTAGCTCCTAAGTCAGCTAACACATTATTGAAAGATATATCATTAATTGAACAAGGTAAAGTAAAACTTCCTGGGTCCTTTTCTTTATGAGGCAAGGCATGTAAGTCGGTTGCAGAGCTCTCTTCTTTCATTGTGGCCTTGATCTCCTCTTCAATCTTTGTCTTCTCTTTTAGTAATCTCCTAAAACTGATTGAAGAATTAAAGAAAAATTCGGGCTTTGCACCATCATTACCATTCATCAATCTTCTAGGAAAAGGTATGTTAGGCGTGTCTTCCTCAGTTGTGCTTATGGCCTTGACATGATCTCTTTGGTTAGTTTCAGTTGAGCTAGGTAAACTTCCGTATCCCCTTTCTTGAAGAACTTTGCTCATTTGTCCAATTTGTTGTTCCAATGCTTTGATCGAAGCTCCCTGATTTCATGTAATAGTATCCGTTGAGGCTCGAATTTCTTTGATCATAACAGTGTTTTCTTCATGTCTTTTAGCAGCATCGGCCATAATTTGCTTTAAAGTGTCGTCCAAAGTCTGCCTCCTCTCTTGATAAGTGGGATTAAAGTTGTTCTTTTGATAGTATCCCGGAGCAGCTTCCCTAAATCTTACTGAAGGTCGGAATGGTTGTCCAAATTGTGTGTAGTATGCTTCTTCAAAAGTCTCACTTTCATTCTTATTAGGGCAATCTTTAGTGTAGTGCGGTCCTTCGCATTTTTCACATCCAACTTGGGCAGCATAAACTTTCTCATCACGCTTCTTCATCTCTCTACTAATTTTATCCAATTGAGCTTGAATAGCAGCAAACCCGTCAAAATTAGTGCTGCTCTTAGATCTAGTAGAGGTTCCGTCGTGCCATTTTTGAGAATGATCAGCAGCTTCTTGGATAGCTTTTCTAGCATTGGCTGCACTCATTTGAGGCACAGCTCCCTTAGCATCCAAGATTTGTCTAGTAGGCACGTCCAATCCTTGATAGAACAATATTATCTCCTGCATTGGACTTAGATAATGTTGAGGGCATTTCATTAACAAGTCTTTAAATCTTTCCCAAGCTTGATAAAGAGTTTCATCAGGCTCTTGATTGAAACTGTTGATAGCCTTCATCTTTTTAGCAGTTTTAGCAGGTGGACAATATCTTTTCAGGAATTTGCTCTTCAAATCTTCCCATCTTGTGATTGAACTAGCAGGTTCATTCCTTAGCCACTTATTAGCAGCTCCTTTAAGCGAAATTGGAAAGATTCTTAGCATAAGTTGATCGTCAGAGACTCCTTCTGTAGTAAACAAATCTGCAATCTCGAGGACTTTTTCAACATGTTCATTAGCATCTTCATGTTCAGTTCCACTGAAAGCATTTTCTCTTAGCTCCTTGAGAAACTGACCCTTCAACTCAAACTTTGACTTTTCATCAAACTTTGGTCTAGTTACTCCTGAACTGTAATCAGCACGGGTTTTGTTCATGTATTCCTCCATAGTAGTGTTTTCCGTCATTGTTTCTGTTTCTTCTTCCTCCTTCTCTTCAGAAAAATAATCAAGCTCGAATGAACTTGAAATTTCAAAGCTTTTTGTGTAGAAAAGCCTTTTAAGCGAATGTAAGGCTCGTTCAGGATCTTCGAAAGTTGTAATCAAGTTCTTAGTTGAACTCCTGGTCATGCACTTCCTGAAACTATCACAAAAGCATTAGTAGGGTATGTTCAAGAAAGTAATATATCAGAAAATTAACAACGAAAAACGGAATACGAAAAATAAAAGTTACTGATATCTGCAGACGATGCGTCGTATCCAAAAAGTTGGATACGCCGTATCTTATAATCGTTAAAATTTAATCAGACTTTAATTCAGAAAGCAGATACGCCGCTCATGAATTGGAATGCGTAGTATCAGTTTAATTTATCAAAAATCGATTATATTTATTAAAAATTTAATGCATCGTATTAACAGAAGCTAATGCGCCGTATTTTCGTTACGTTTCAAAATACAAGATTTTTGATTCAGTAGATGCGCCGTATCGATAAAAATCGATGCGTCGTATCTGTTTAATAATTCGAAAACTGTTTTTAATTTAAATAGACAATACGCCGTATCTGTTAAAACAGATGCGTCGTATGGCGTTAGGGTTTAGAAAAATTTCTTATTAAAAACAGAATACGCCGTATCTTGGGGAAAGATGCGTCGTACTCGAATTTATTAAACGCGTTGTATTTTATAAAAATTAAACGTAATACGCCGTATCTGCGAAAACAGATGCGCCGTATCGTTTGTATCAGCACAGTACAACGATAGCAGAATGCAAAAAAATAAAAAGAAAAACAAAAAAATAAAATCAAACAAAAAGAAACAAAAATTAAAGAAAACAAATAACACACAAAAACAGAAAATATGCAAATAATACAATGAATGCAATTTAACTAATATACAACGGGGTTAGCGGTTAGAATCTAAAAATAATTAAAAAGAAAAACCTAATTAAAATACTAATCAAATTAACAGATAATAACAATTCACTCCCCGGCAGCGGCGCCAAAAACTTGATGGTGCGTGTTATGTGCTCTAATTCTTTTATATCCACGGCAGCGGCTCCAAAGACTTGGTGCGCGCGTGATGTCGTTGTGGTTTTAGCAGTATTAATGCCTACTCAAGTTTTAAATTTATATTTTGCCGACTTATCAATAAAACACACACTTTAACGAGCAGTGTACCCGGTCAGTATGAATATAATGGTAAGTAGAGTGTCGATCACTAAGAGTGGAACGTATTATCTAGTTATTCTAATCAGTATTTTAATATCTTAAGTTAGCTATACAACCTAATCTAACGCAAGGGGGTTCAGCCTGAGAGACTGGCACGGTTTGGTTATGATTAAATAGAAAACTAAACTAATGAGCACGAATCAGTGATTAGTACACACGTACACAGATAGATACTTGAGACAATAAGAAGACCTGTCCTGATAATTAAGTAGCTTGTCACTTGTTTTATTGCTAGTTTTATATGAAGTGTATATAATTAACCCTTTCTCGTTGGCTCTAATCTTATCGGCGAGTAAACCCTTAATGATCACTTATGTCTATCCCACTATCCTAGAATATTGAGCATTTGTGATGCCCACGTTTCGTATACGCTAGAATAGACAGGCGAGGAAGGGGCATGGCGACCCAAGCAATGCTCAGCTAGACACAGAGGTTATCAATGCACTAATAAAAGTCACCAAAGATATCAACATATAAACTTTAATTAATGGGAAAGCAATTTTAAGGGGTGCCCATGATTTTCCGTAGTCACATGGAATCGGCCCATCAATCCTGATGAATTAAAGTGTACTAATACAATAAAACAAAACTACTTAATGAATTGAATACATGCAGGACCTTCTTACAGCTCTCGTATCTTCGTTTAGGGTGTGTCTTGTGCTGCTAATACGTCTGAATTCGTCTCCTAGGGTTCTTCTGTCTTCGAAAGCTTAGTGTGTAGGATCTCGAAATTCGTCTGGCCTTGGGGTATTTATAGTTTTTGTCTGAGGGTCAGATGCGGCGCATAGGATAAGTAGATGCGGCGCATTGACTTAACTTCGCGTGGGGTCCAAGATTAATATATTCAGGAATATTCGTACACCGCCTTAAGATGCGGCGTAACTCCATTTCTTTATGCGGCGCATGTCCTTTGCTGTCTTGGATCGTAACTTGTGAAATCTTGATAGTGATGCGCCGTATGTACGAAGTATGTTGCGGCGTATCTGGAGCAGAATGATCTTGATCTTGTACATTTCAGTAGACTCTTAACATCTTGCTTGTTTTGCTCCATAATTAGTCCAAAATCGCCAAGTTTCACATAATACTTGTTTTTACCTGAGAATTACAAAAGTAAACATTAACGTATCAATTCTCACAGATAATATAATAAAACAAGTCAAATAAATAGGTTAAATGATGATAATAAAATGTACTTATTTGAGTTCATCAGATCTCCACAATTAAAGCAAAAATTTTGCTGATTGATTGGAGATGGCTGGGATTGTGGAGGGTAGTCGGAAAAACTACAAAGATGCTCATCATCCACTGGATTAAATAATGATTTGCACCAATTGCACAATCCGTTTCTATAATCACTTTCATACCGCTCACTCAAACACTTGTAACAACGATGTTCATCATCCACTAGACCTTCACAATGAAAACAGCGATAGTCGGTGACGACATAAGAACTAAACGGATAAGAGGAATGAGAAGATAATAGAATTAAATGGATAGAGGGTGAGATATAAAGAATAAAACGAATAAGAGGAATAAGAAGAATATTTTTGGATTTTTAGAAACATTTTGAAAAACACAAAAGAAAAGGGAAAAATAAATTTTGAAAAGAAAATATTTTTGGGTTTTCATAAGAAAATATTTACGAAGAAAACGATAACTTCTCGAGAGAAGGGTCTTCAAACACGCATCGAACAAACGAGAATCGAAAATTCGCTTCAACCTTCCCCGGCAGCGGCGCCAAAAATTTGATTCGACGGAATCAACACGTATTTTTTATCAAGGATTTACAAAGGAAATATGTAAACCCGAGTCGTTTTCCCCAACGAAGGATTGAATGAAATTTCGTGATCTCGATTCGTGATACGTGTCGTGAATAAGGAAACTAATGGGAATTTGGGTTTCTATGCTAAGATAAGTGAACATTAATTAAAAACGATTTAAAAGGTAAGGAAAACGATAATCTAAGGAACACGTAATTAAAAACGTAAAGAAAACTTAAAACGCGCGATTAAACGTCAAAACAATGAAAAACTAATCCTAGAAATGCCAAAATAATTTTTCTAAGTTCTAATAGATAAAATAAAATTTTACAACAAAGAATTGCATTTTTCTTAATTACATTAAATTTAATACGAATTAAAAACTATTTTAAAAAGAAAAATACATAAAAAATATTAAAACTAATCCGAAAATTATGAAACTTTTTCTAAAATTACTTGATGATAAAACAGACCTAGGAAAAATACTACAAGTGACTCAGCTTATTCCAATAAGCTGATAATAAGCTAAATGCTACGGATAGGCAAAATGGGAAAAGTGGCTTAAGAAATTAATCATGCAAGGATAATCTGACAAAGACCCTAGGGCAGAGTGGTAAGTGTGTGTGTTTGTGAGTCAAGAGACCAGGGTTCGAGTCCCATGGTGCTCTTTTTTGGAAAATCATTTTTATTTTATTTTTTTCTTTGCTGAAACTCAATAAGCACATCACCATAAGCAATATTACTAACTACCACTTTTATTGAAAACTCATAATAAGCCCAAAAATAAGCCAAATACAATCAGATTGCTATAAGTGACAAAAGTTCTAAAGCTACTTAAATTAAACTAAAAGGCTTCTAATAAGCTAAATGTAGATGAAATAAGCTAAGATACTTAAATGTAAACTTAAATAAGCAGTAGCAATCAGAATAAGCTAAGCAAAAAGCCAAAAGCACAAATTAAGCACTGATCAAGGCAATACAAGCAACTAGTCTGCTGATACACTAATGGAGCAGGGCATAATAGGCCTTTTTCAAGCCATTGAAAAGCTACCTAAACCTAATTCTAAAAATTTATAAAAAATAGGAACAACTAGCATAGCAAGCCGAGTTCATCTATGCCAATTCTCAGCTTATAACATCTTAATATGAGCAAATTAAAAATCTACAAAAGGGCTGCAAAAAATGGAAAAGTGGAAATATTCAGACTGAGTAGGAAATATGAGCAGACTAGAACCAAATCTAAGCAATATCTAATGAAATTTAACCAGCTATTCAAGATCACCTATGTGCACTAAATGGTACCTAAAAACACTACAGAAAGAAACTCAAAAAGATTAAGCTCAGAATGAGCTTATTACCACAGTTCCAATCCTAGATTTGCACCAACTGATGCAAAACATCAAACTACTACAAATCAGCTTAGAAACTCCTACCAACAACTTAAATAATCTAAACTAAGGCTGATTGAAGTTCACCTAGCTGCAAATGAATAGTGACTTTGACTTTTCTTGACTTTATGGGAATTTGAAATAATAAATTGAATTAATAAGGAGGAACTTACAATAAGCTGGAATGAGCTTGTACCAGCTTATATAAGCAGAAAGGAGAGCTTATAGGGCTTCAATAACAACAATTTCCAATTACTTAATTAACTGATACTTGAATTTTCTTTAAACATAGAAATTAGAACAATGTTTGATAAATTAAGAACAAACAATCTTAAAATAACTTGAATTACAATTTTGGAACTGAAGTTGAAATTGAAAACTACTATAATTATAAAAACGACATTTAAAAATTAAACTACTCCTAGTTTAAGCTAACATCTACTACCCCTTTCTGAGAGCTGAGGAGGACTTTTATATCACTCAAAATGTTCCTCTCTTTCCTCTGTGCAAATCCCAGCTGTTGGATAATGATGCGTGGGTTTTGCAACCTTACAACAGGTTTTACCTCTCGAGGGATCTCAAGAGGCTTACAACCCCACCAGGCAGTGTACCTGACCGATGTAGTATAGTGTAGTGGTAAGTACGGGGGATTGATCGTTCTCCACAGGGAATAGTGTTCGTTAGGTGTGAAAGGCTACTCTAATTAGGTCTAAGGGTTGAGGAAGATTCTTTTTATGTTTTTATATTTTTATGAAAGCAAGTAAAATCTCGGGTTTTGAAGGAGTGGGCGGAATTAGTTGCTAGTCAACTAACCCAAATTACTACAAATGCAAATAAAATAAAATAACAAAAATGAAAAGTGGTGAGAAACTTATGTGTGGAGAAATGTGTTTACTTAGATTTCCTTACTCCCTAACTATCTTTTACCGGTTAATTAGTGTGTATTAGTCGCGTGGATGACGGGTGTATTCCTTAATACCATTCGTGGGGTGGCGTACTTACTTCCCCAAACTCTACAAGCTCCTACTTCACTCCTATGTCGAGCCGGCTAGGAAGCTCCTAACATGGGATCACTAGAATTCGCTTGTGCATTAAATACAACCATAAAAACCTTTAGTACGCGTTTGGTTCATGTTTCTTAAGACGTTCAAGCAAGTTACCGCATAGGAAGTTAGCCAGTTTTCTTAAGCCTAACATAGATAAACAATCATCCAATACAACTAATAACACACTAACAACCAATAATCAATAGCTAGGTTTCATTAGATCTAAGCAAACACAAGATAAATTTAGCCTAACATGTTAAACAAAAGACAAGCATAAGATAGAATCAAACAACACATAGACATATTGAATGATTAATTGATAACTTATCTTTCAATGAAACATGGAAGATCTCAAGGCAAGAAGCCCTGAAAAAGTAGCTAAAATCGTCTTAGGGTTTTATCCCAAAATTCCACACACTAAGCTCTCCCTAATGACAAAAAATTAGAAAACTATATATAGACTTTGACATCTGACGGCGTCACCTTATGCATTGTGACGCCGTCACCTCGCCGCTTTTAGGGTTCCCGGATGACCATCTTGACGCCGTCCCTCTTTAGCTCTTCAAAAATCCATTCTGGCTTATCAAGGCTTGACGCCGTCGGACCTATAACGTGACGCCGTCCCCTTATGATTTAAGCCGTGACGCCCTTGATTTAGTTAAAGCGTGACGCCGTCAGAATTCTCATGCAAACTCACTGGCCCGTCATGAGTAAATTTCACATCCAACTTTTCTTGCCAAAGCATGACGCCGTCTGGAGTTAATGTTGACGCCGTCAAAGGTGACTTTCAGCACAATTTTGAGACTTTGCCGTTTTCTTCACTTTTATGCTCCAAAAACGTCCAAAATGCCTCTTTTTCCAGATTTCTCCTCAAAAGTACCTAAAATGACAAAAGGAACGATTTAGGGCAATATTTGATCAAATAAATACGATTTCGGGCTTAAATGACCCCTTAAAAGCGGTACACTTTTCGCCTCATCAAATACCCTTACACTTGAGATTTGCTTGTCCTCAAGCAAATGCGCTTTTATTCTAATCAAAATACAAGTTAGGGGTCATTTAATGCAAACATAAAAGTAATTACAACAAATAATCGTTCCACTTCAATCATAATAAGCACGGAGATTACATACTAGCACCTCACAAGTAGTGTTTAGATACTTACATCTCTCAAGTGTCATCAAAATAAATCTCATAAATGAAAACGGATAATATCTCTCACTACCTGTCATAGCAAATAGATTACCATAGGCTTGGGAAAGGATCGAAAACCTCCTCCACTAGGCGTAAGCACCTAAGATAAACTATCAAAGAGGGCTTTTAAATGGGTTATAACGTTAGGTGTAGGGAAAAGGAAAACACGGTTTTGTTGGATACGGGATATTTTACTGGTGGCGAGTTAAAGATCTTGATCAATTACATGTACTATACAATGTTGCTAAGCCAAGACTAGACTCGATCTTAAGCTAGAAACAAAATAACATAAACATAAAATAAACATAAAATAAAACGGGATGGTAGTCCGTATGTTTTTTTTTTTTTTTTTTTTTTTTTTTTTTTTTTTTTTTTTTTTTTTTTTTTTTTTTTTTTTTTTTTTTTTTGATTTTTTTTTTTTTTTTTTTTTTTTTTTTTTTTTTTTTTTTTTTTTACATACACTTTTACCCTACCATCCAAAATAATACATCATAGGGGCGTTGCATTCCCCTTACACTTGAACTTTTACATAACTTTACAAATAACTATTCTAATGACTCGAATTAAGATAATTGAAAAACTTGGAGTACTTTTAAAATATTTAGCACATATGGGGGTAATAAATGATGTTCTTCCCCATTACTCCATTACACTAGTACTTTACCCATGAGTCCCAATCGTCCCAAAACAATATGTACAAGGGTATGACTCGACTTAGCAACCATGTAATCAACTAGATAATTAACTTGGGTTTAAACAAATGTTGTCACAATAATGCACTAAAGATGAGTGCATACAAGGTAGGCTAAGGCGATTTGGGTGTACATTTAAGTGGGGTGTAACAAATTCTTCCTTTAAGTAAAATGCTTAAAGGTCGAAACGAAAAGATAGGCTCTGAGGGGTGTACTAGGGGTATCGTGTACTAAAAATGAGTACAACGCAAAGGGTGTGGGAGAATTACTTGACCAATGTAGCCGAAGTAATTATAACAAAAACACAGGTGTAAAACAATGGGTTAATCCTAATGCCTCTTATCATGTAGTAAATCTAACTACACGAATGTAGTCTCACTTGTGGCCTTGGAATGGTCCTAACGCAAGTTCTAGAATCTAAGTGCTACCGGTACACACATCATAGCATAAATGCTTTTCCTACCAATTCTAGGGGCGAACCTCACATATTTGGGGGTGGAAAATTTTTTAGTGGTACGGTTTTTGTGCTAGTCATATAACTCCTATCCATGAGACGCTCATTAAGATCAAAGTTTCACTCCTATATGTTGTAAAAAATTTTAAATTTGGCACTAAAATTACCTTAACAAGTATTTCTCTCAGTTTTATTACACATCTACTATTAAACAAACAAAAATCAAGCGCAATTGTATTCTCTAAAATCGTACTTTTACCCTCCCCTTACACTTAAGATGAACATTGTCCCTAATGTTCAAATAACAAGATGTAAAAGAAAAAAGTAAAAGAATGAAATCAAATACTCCCCTGATTCGCTTGTTGGATAATGAAATTACACGGTTAAATCTTCCTCCAAAGAGAATGTTGAAGCTCCATGACTAATGCATCGCCATAAGCTTGATTCAAAACATTTCCTTGTCCAAAATAACCTGTTGAACCTGAGAAAACAAACACGAAAACCTGCATAACATCGGCGGGATAAAATCTATATATAAGGATATAATGCTTGTGGAATGATAACTTTGCAGATTCCTGGAGATTATAAGTTGGAGATTTTAATAAAAACTTTTCTAAAAACAAAACTTTCAAAAATTTCTGAAAATTAAATCTGACGCCGTCAGGTTATAAACCCTGACGCCGTCAGAAATGACCTGACAAAAATTTTCATTTTAAGTTTCCGGAAAATTTCTGGAAAAACCTTTACCTTACTTCCTGGAAATTCTGCAAAACATCATTATGACTCGATACAAGCATTTGACTCAAACAAATACTAATATGTATGTTAATTTAATATTATTATGATTCATGTTCATTTGTGTTCTAATAAACCGATTTAGATTTCCCTTACACTTATCTTTTGCAAAATACCTTTATATGTAGTTAAGACGAAGTTAAAAACAAAATAAAGCATTTTCACAATTTAGTTTTGAACATGAATCAATAAGAATAAAAATTAAACACACATACGAAACAAATAAAAACAAACAAAAATAAATAAACACCAAAGCAAATAAAACAAATAAAGCTTGGGTTGCCTCCCAAGAAGCGCCTTTCTTTATTAACGAGTCTTGTAGCTAGACTCTAAGTCACGCTCATCTAGTGTCGCTTATGCTCACGTATCCGAGTGTGAGCCATCTAATTGTTGCCTCATCTTTCTTGTATTCATCATTCAGCTCCAAACATCCATGATAGTATCTCTTATTTTTCTCATGTGGATATTTGAGCCCCTTCCTCTTATCATTCTCACTTAACAAGTCGATAGGCATAATTCTATTGCAAGATTCAATGGGGTAGTTCTTAAACCTAGGATGTGCTCGGGGCATTTGATAAACAAAATCTTCATCCCCATCCGAGAATGTAATTAACCCGTCCACAAGTTTTTCGTCAAGGTTGGTCAACCTTTTGAAGGGTTTCTCCAAAAATGACTTGGGTTAATTTGTTATCAATGAATTCTCCTAAGTTCTCCATAACCATAAAATCCACCACATACACAAAACTTCCTACGAACACGTGTAGTGGCTTAATCCTAGCAACAATGTTATCTCCTTGATATTCAAGCTCATCTACCATGATTTTGTTATAATTAGCGCGAGAGATAATGTTCATAGGCAAAGACGAGTTAAGATAAGCATAAAAATCATGATAACCAATTTTACACGGGAATTGCATGTTAAAGAGGCTATCCTTTTCGATCTTAGTCCTAGGGTCAACATACTTAAAGGGATCAATTTCCTCTTTTCCCCATTCCTCGTTAACTACTTCTCCATTACCAATATCCTCATCGGAGTCTGAGTAGTAAAATGGACTAACATAATCATTCTCATGGTCAGACTCCTCCATCTCAGAATTGTTACCAAAGTGGTGGTCGGGTGAAAGGTTGTTGTTTGCTACTATGGGGGCGGGAACGGGTAGTTGAAAATTTGCACGGCGAAAAACACGAATAACAGGGATCAAATGACCAATGTTACTCATGAGGTAAGTGGAAGGTATCACAAACAAAAGTACAAAGAAATAAGATAGACTAAAGAAAACCTAGAAAAATAAAATAAAAATCTCACTAGAAAGGAATCTAGTGAGTAGACCTAATAGAAATAAAAATTCAACCTAAACAATAACTATTCCCCGGCAGCGGCGCCAAAAACTTGATGCGTGGGTTTTGCAACCTTACAACAGGTTTTACCTCTCGAGGGATCTCAAGAGGCTTACAACCCCACCAGGCAGTGTACCTGACCGATGTAGTATAGTGTAGTGGTAAGTACGGGGGATTGATCGTTCTCCACAGGGAATAGTGTTCGTTAGGTGTGAAAGGCTACTCTAATTAGGTCTAAGGGTTGAGGAAGATTCTTTTTATGTTTTTATATTTTTATGAAAGCAAGTAAAATCTCGGGTTTTGAAGGAGTGGGCGGAATTAGTTGCTAGTCAACTAACCCAAATTACTACAAATGCAAATAAAATAAAATAACAAAAATGAAAAGTGGTGAGAAACTTATGTGTGGAGAAATGTGTTTACTTAGATTTCCTTACTCCCTAACTATCTTTTACCGGTTAATTAGTGTGTATTAGTCGCGTGGATGACGGGTGTATTCCTTAATACCATTCGTGGGGTGGCGTACTTACTTCCCCAAACTCTACAAGCTCCTACTTCACTCCTATGTCGAGCCGGCTAGGAAGCTCCTAACATGGGATCACTAGAATTCGCTTGTGCATTAAATACAACCATAAAAACCTTTAGTACGCGTTTGGTTCATGTTTCTTAAGACGTTCAAGCAAGTTACCGCATAGGAAGTTAGCCAGTTTTCTTAAGCCTAACATAGATAAACAATCATCCAATACAACTAATAACACACTAACAACCAATAATCAATAGCTAGGTTTCATTAGATCTAAGCAAACACAAGATAAATTTAGCCTAACATGTTAAACAAAAGACAAGCATAAGATAGAATCAAACAACACATAGACATATTGAATGATTAATTGATAACTTATCTTTCAATGAAACATGGAAGATCTCAAGGCAAGAAGCCCTGAAAAAGTAGCTAAAATCGTCTTAGGGTTTTATCCCAAAATTCCACACACTAAGCTCTCCCTAATGACAAAAAATTAGAAAACTATATATAGACTTTGACATCTGACGGCGTCACCTTATGCATTGTGACGCCGTCACCTCGCCGCTTTTAGGGTTCCCGGATGACCATCTTGACGCCGTCCCTCTTTAGCTCTTCAAAAATCCATTCTGGCTTATCAAGGCTTGACGCCGTCGGACCTATAACGTGACGCCGTCCCCTTATGATTTAAGCCGTGACGCCCTTGATTTAGTTAAAGCGTGACGCCGTCAGAATTCTCATGCAAACTCACTGGCCCGTCATGAGTAAATTTCACATCCAACTTTTCTTGCCAAAGCATGACGCCGTCTGGAGTTAATGTTGACGCCGTCAAAGGTGACTTTCAGCACAATTTTGAGACTTTGCCGTTTTCTTCACTTTTATGCTCCAAAAACGTCCAAAATGCCTCCTTTTCCAGATTTCTCCTCAAAAGTACCTAAAATGACAAAAGGAACGATTTAGGGCAATATTTGATCAAATAAATACGATTTCGGGCTTAAATGACCCCTTAAAAGCGGTACACTTTTCGCCTCATCAGATAACTATGAATCATTCCCAATCGTTGATTCCTATTTTGGCCGAAAAATTGGGATAAGTGGGTTTAAGCTTTTCAGAGCACGTGGGACTTGTACTAGCTGAGTGAAGGGGAGGGTTGGAGTGTTATCAGAGAATAGGCATGGAGAGGAGTGGGTTTATCAGGAGAGGACATGGGGAATTGGTGGTGGTATTGGCGGTAGTGGTTTTGGAAAGGAGATGGGTTTGACTGTGATGTTTGACCCTAGTATTTAACTCAAATAAGAAAAACGGGGTAAGGGAGTTGGGTTTATTTATTGGTGTTGGGCTTGGGTTGTTATTGGTTGGGCTAGGTTAGTTAATGGGATGGGTTGGTTTTAGTGGATTAGGTTTAGGATAAAAGGATTTGTGATAAAAGGGTTAATTTAGGTTAGGATTATTATTGGGATTGGTGTTTAAGTTAAAGGACCAAGTTTGCCAATTCTGAAAATCCAGGGACCAAAATTGCCAAATTCTGAAAATTATCTCCAAGGACTATTTGTGACACTTTGATATTCTTGGAGGTTGACTTTTGACACTTGAGCAATTTCTCGGTCCAAACTCGTAAATTTCTTCCCCGTCCTCGGCTTTTCACAATTTTCCAATCTTGTGCTCGGTTTTTGTCCGTTTTGCCTTGTTTTCGATCCTTTTGTGCCTGAAACACATAAAAACACAAACCAAGAATATTTGCAACATTATTTGATCTATTTGGGTGTTTTTGGTCATTTTTGTGTCTCAAATGGGCATAAAATGATGAGTAAAAAGGCACTCATCACCAATCAAAGTCCCCATATCATGAACCATTTAATCACTAGGATAGTGAGCGCGAATATTGTGAATAGGCCTATTGGGATTGACGAATCCCGTTTGTATTGACCCGGTCCGGTAATCAAACGCACTATATTTGAGTCTTAGGTATGTTGGCAAAGTACCTACAGGGGCAATCAGCCGATCGATATTGGCACACGTTAACGTATTGGTTACATGAGATTAGTGAATAATAATAACCATTTTGTTTTGCAACCATGAGTATGAGTCTAATTTACTCACACTATCAACATATTGGGTTCAAACTATATAACAAACTCTATGAATATCACTCAACCTTTGTGTTGACAGTTTTAAGCATGTATTTCAGGTGCATAATGATCAAGGATGGCACGGAGGGGCACGGACTAAATCAAGAAGGCTATAACTTATTTTATCATTCAAAAAGACATCAAAAGACTTTATATTGATGTTCTTTGTAAACATGGAACCTTTTGGGACCTATTTTGTAAACTCTGATATATTATAATATTTGAATGATAAATCCTTTTTAAAACGACTTAGTTAGAGATTGTTTTCTATTATTATGACTGTTGTGCCGTCGAGTACACTCAGTTTGAATTCCGCTGCATCTTTGAATTGGGGGTGTTACAAGAGATTCTACTGCCGCAAGATTCTACTGCTAGTGTATCAGATACTGCTGTTGGAGTGACTCATCCTACTGCTGAATGGATAAGTGTCGCGTATTCTACTGCTGACTGGATAAGTATAAAGAAGATATTTTGTGTATAAAGTCAAATATATACGGTAGATAATATCTTAGATAAGTGATCAGTCAACAAGTAGTATACACAGAACAAGTTGTATGTTATCTACTGACACACATAAGCTAGCAAGTAGCAAATACTCAAGTGCGCATGTGCCTAGATAATATATATAGTGAGTTAGTGTGTTAGTGTAAGATATACGAAGAACATAAATACACGTATACATACAGAAAAGAAAATAGTGACTGAATACGTTGAACATAACAGAAATAGTTTTCTTTATAATAGAGATTCAAGGTTTGTAACCCTAGTGATAGTGAAGATCACTCGTATTATTCTCAATAATATTGAATCGTTTTATGTTATACTTTATGTCTTCATTGTTCATTACTCAAGCATTACTGTTCCATTTCCAATAACCAATATCTTTCTGAGTGTGGTTAAGTAGATTCCGCATACTTAATCGTATTCACTCAAAGTATCATATACACACGTTATAAAGGACTAACATCCTACAAAGTGTATTAAATCCTCACAAGTGGTATCAGAGCAAGGCTGATATCTTTGATTTAGAAGAATAAATGGAGATGGAGAATACCCAATCTACAAACATTGCTGCTAAGTTACCTATGCTCAAACAGAATGAGTTTGAGATGTTGAGGCTAAGGATTGAACAATACTTCTTGGTTCAAGATTATGCTCTCTGGGATATTATTCTGTATGGTGATTCTTTCACACCAGGTACTACAGAATCCATTGTTGAAGGCAAAACAGTTCAGAAAAGGAACACTGGACCAGTTACCAATGATGAAAGGATACAAAAGAGGAATGATCAAAAAGCAAGGAATTTGCTGCTTATGACCATTCCTGGTGAATAGATGTTATCTTTAGCAAGTATCCTGATGCAAAAACTCTGTTTGAAGAGATATGTGCATGGTTTGGTGGTAATGAAACTACCAAGAAGACTCAGAAAACATTGTTGAAACAAAGTTTTGAAAATTTTAGCTCAAACAACAATGAATCTCTTGATAAGTTGTTCACAAGATTACACAAGCTTGTCAGTCAGTTAGCTGTTTTAGGAGTTGAGATAGCCAAGGAATATCTCAACATGAAGTTTTTAAGATGTCTACCTGTAGAATTCAATACTCATGTGGTTTTCTGGATGAATAAGCCAGACATTGAAACCATGAAACTCAATGATTTGTACAATAATTTCAAAATTGTTGAACAAAGTCTGAAGAAATCTGGAAGCTACAGTACTAGTTCTGGGAATGTGGCACTTATGTCATCTCCCAGCATTAGTAAGTCAGAAGAGGTAGATAATGATGAAGGTGTTTCTACTGCTAGCTTTGGTGTTTCTACTGCTAGTTCATAGAAGAATGTTGCTGGACTTGGAGATTCAACATTCTATGCATTCCTGACTAGTCAAACTAGTGGTTCTCCTCTAACTCATGAAGACCTTGAACAGGTGGATGATGATGATTTAGAAGAGATGGATATCAAGTGGCAGGTTGCTTTACTTAGCATGAGGGCTAAGAAGTTTTGGCAGAAAACAGGAAAGCAAATTACCATTAATGGTAATGAAACTGCTGGGTTTGATAAGATGAAAGTAGAGTGTTTCAATTGTCACAAGTTGGGACACTTTGCAAGAGAGTGCAGGAAGCCAAGAAAGCAGGATAATAGGACCACATGGTATAAGCAAGACAAGAAGAAGGAAGTCACAGTGGAAGAGCCAAAGGCTATGCTAGCCATTGATGGTGTTAGCTATGATTGGAGCTTCATGGCTGATGAAGAGGAAGCACCAACAGAAACTGCAATGGTAGCAACTGAGATTGCATTGATGGCCTTTTCTGATTCAGAGGTAAATTCTAAAACCAATTATACTGAATCTTGCTCTACTCTTAAAGCATTTGAAAAACTTAAAAAGCAATTTGATGATCGACTGTTAGAGCTAAATGAAACAAGTTATAACTTATCTAATCATAAAAGAGGTTTAGCTGTTTTTGAAACACAAATTTTGCATTATAAAGGAATTGAATCTAAGTTTAGTGACGACATAGCTGTGTCAAAAAGATATTTAGATTACAAAATAGATGAGATATGCATGCTCAGAGAAGAACTAGAAAAGATCAAAAAGGTAAATGCAAATGTTAAGATAACAGTAGATACACTAGCTTTTGCCTCAAATGGAATCAATAAAATTTGGGAAGCTCAAGTTGTCAATAAAGCTAAGTCTGGTATAGGTTACAAGTCTGTTCCTCCACCATACAGAGGTGTTCCTTCACCTCCAGGTATTGACCTAGCACACACAGGTTTAGCTGAGTTTCAAGAACCAAAATTTGAATATGGTTCTAAGTCTACTGAGAGTCCTAAGGTAGAAGAAGTTTTTGAGAGTACAAGTGATGCTTCACTCCCTGAGGACAAGGTTTCCTCTATTAGGAAATCAGATGATATAGTCATTGAGGACTGGACATCTGATGATGATGAAGAAGATCAGGTTATGTCTAAACCTGATATTGTTAAGAAAGCAGGAACAAGTGTTTCTAAGTTGGTCAAAAATGATACTAATAGGCCTAAATCCAATGTTAAACATGTTAGGCAACCAGTAAGATATTGTGAGCAATATAGAACCACAAACAAGCCCAGAGGTAACCAAAGGAATTGGAATGACCTCAAGTCTCACCAACTAGGTGATGACTTTGTCTTTTATAACAAAGCTTGTTTCACTTGTGGTAGTTTTGATCATCTTGCAGCTTTTTGCAACAAATGGGTATCTGGGTATTCAAACAATAAGGTGAATTTAAAAAGGCATACAACTAAAAGTCACTCTAATTTTATTAGAACGACACCCATAGCAGTTTCATTTAAGTCTGGCACAAAACAAGTTCCTACTGCTAGACCATTTCAGACTATTTACCCAAGACCAACAGTTAAAGGTGCAAAAACAACGCACAAATATGCACCAACAACTGTTAAAAGGCCCTTTCAATCAAAAGCAGTGGTCCAAAAATAAATTTGGAAACCAAAGGGTACAACTCCAAAGCCAGCAGTTCATACTGCAAGCCAAGCAGTTCATACTGCTGCTAGGAAAAAGTGGGCAAACGCTGTTAAGGCCTCGGCATGTTGGATTTGGAGACCTCTTAAATCCAATGGTGCATCAACTATTCTCAAAAGATTAAATTACATTGATGCACGAGGCAGATCCAAGTCAGTAATGGCTTGGGTCCCCAAAGGAAACTAATATTCTTTATTTCATGTGTAGGAACATTCAAATGTTAAACAAGAAGATCAAGGATACTCAGACAGTGGTTGTTCAAGGCACATGACTGGCAACATGTCATACCTTTCAGACTTTACTCCTCTGGATGGAGGATATGTTAGCTTTGGAGGAGGTATTGGTGGCAAAATTTCCGGTAAAGGTACCATTAAGACTGGAAATTTAGACTTTGAAGATGTGTACTTTGTACAAGAACTTAAGTATAATCTCTTTAGTGTCTCACAAATGTGTGACAAAAAGAACAAAGTTCTTTTTACTGACACTGAATGTCTTGTCCTTTCTCCTGACTTTAAGATGCCTGATGAAAGTCAAGTACTTCTTAAAGTCCCTAGAAAAGGAAATTTATACAGTGTTGATATGAAGAACATTGTTCCTAAAGAGAATCTTATTTGTTTGCTTGCAAAAGCCACATTGGATGAATCTATGAAATGGCATAGGAGGCTTGGTCACATTAATTTCAAAACCATAAATCAAATTGTCAAAAATGGTTTGGTAAGAGGTTTACCTCAGAAAAGATTTGAAAATGACCAAACATGCATTGCTTGTCTTAAAGGCAAACAACATAAAGCCACTTGTAAGCCCAAGATTTTTAACTCTATTAATCAATCAGTGTTTATGCTTCATACGGACCTATTTGGACCTACATCTGTTAGTAGTATTAAGCATAAAAGATTTTGTATCGTTGTTACTGATGACTATAGCCGATTTACATGGGTTTTCTTTTTAAGTTCTAAGGATGAGACTTCTAGCATACTTAAGACATTCATTACAGAGATAGAAATCCTAGTAGACCAGAAAGTAAAAGTCATTAGATGTGATAATGGGACAGAGTTTAAGAATAGAGTTATGGATGATTTCTGCAAAGAAAAAGGTATTAGGAGAGAATTTAGTGTTGCTAGAACTCCTCAGCAAAATGGAGTTGCTGAAAGGAGAAATAGGACACTTATAGAAGCTGCTAGAACCATGTTAGCTGACTCTAAGTTGCCTATCACTTTTTGGGCTGAAGCAGTTAATACTGCTTGCTATGTCCAGAACAGAGTTTTAGTAGTCAAGTCTCACAATAAGACATCTTATGTGCTTTTTAGAGGTAGAACTCCTGCAATAGGATTTCTTAGACCTTTTGGATGTCATGTGACAATTCTGAATACCTTAGACCATCTAGGCAAATTTGATGGTAAAGCAGATGAAGGATTCTTAGTTGGATATTCTCTTAATAGCAAAGCATTTAGAGTATACAACTCAAGAACTATGAGAGTAGATGAAAACCTGCATGTGGAATTTTTAGAAAACAAATCCAATGTAGCAGGTGAAGGACCTAAATGGCTATTTGATGTTGAGACACTAACCCAGTCAATGAATTATGTGCCTGTTGTTGCAGAAACTAATGATTTTACATATTCAGATGATGCAACAAATGAGGCAGGGTTAGAAAAGGAGAAAGATCAAGATTATGTGTTGATGCCAATATGGTCAAGTGTGGATTCAACTTCAGTGAATGATGAACCTTCTTCTGATGAAGCTAAAGAAGGGATTGAAGGTGAAAACAAGGAAGATGGAACTAAGGAACAAGAGAATGCAGTTAACAGTTCTAATGATGATAGTACTGCTGAGACAGAGCAAGCTACAGCTAGGCTAAATGTTTCTACTGCTAGGCCAAATGTTTCTACTGCTGGCCCATCAAAAACAAATGAAGCCGAATTCTCAGAAGATGAGGTGGATTTCAACAATCTCCCACCTGACTATCATGTTCTTTCTACACCACACACAAGGATTCACAAAGTCCACTCCCTGGACAATATGATTAAAGATGTACAATCTGGTGTGAAGACAAGGAAGCAACTTATGTCTTCAGACCAACAAGGGCTTCTTGATGCTCTTTATGCATCAAAGCAGCATGAGTATGCAAACTCTTGCTTATTTGTATGTTTTCTCTCACAAGCAGAACCCAAAAATGTTCTTAAAGCCTTAGATGATTTAAGCTGGGTAGAAGCTATGCAAGAGGTGCTTCTCCATTTCAAGATTTAGAAGGTATGGGTGCTGGTTGATTTACCCAAGGGTGTAAGGGTAATTGGCACTAAATGGGTTTTCAGGAACAAAAGGGATGAAAGGGGCATAGTGATAAGAAACAAGGCTAGACTTTTAGCCCAAGGGTACACACAAGAGAAAGGGATAGACTATGAAGAGGTTTTTGCTCTAGTAGCAAGAATTGAAGCCATTAGAATATTTTTGGCTTATGCTTCATTTATGGGCTTCACAGTTTATCAAATGGATGTCAAGAGTGCTTTCTTATATGGTACTATTGAAGAGGAGGTGTATGTCTCACAACCTCCAGGTTTTATTGATCCAGAACATCCAGACAAGGTGTACAAGGTAGTCAAAGCTCTTTATGGCCTTCATCAGGCACCAAGAGCATGGTATGAAACACTGGCTTCCTATTTGATTGAAAATGGATTTTAAAGAGGCAAGATAGATCAGACATTAATCATCAAGAAGCACAAGAAGGATCTTTTGCTAGTTCAGGTGTATGTGGATGATATCATCTTTGGATCTACAAGGAAGGAGATGTGTTTAGATTTTGAGAAGCTTATGCATCATAAGTTTAAGATGAGTTCCATGGGGGAACTTACATTCTTTTTGGGTCTGCAAGTTAAACAATCAATTGAAGGCATATTTATTAGCCAAGATAAATATGTTGCAGAGATTCTAAGGAAATTTTAATTTGCTGATTCAAAAGTGGCAAGCACACCAATAGATTCTGAGAAGCCTCTTCTTAAAGATGTAGTTGGAGACAATGTGGATGTACACACATATAGATCTATGATAGGATCCTTGATGTATCTTACATCATCAAGACCTGATATCATGTTCTTTGTTTGTGTTTGTGCAAGATTTCAAGTAACTCCTAAGGTTTCTCACTTAACAGCTGTCAAGAGGATCTATAGATATCTCAAGGGTCAACCTAGGTTGGGTCTATGGCATTCTAGAGAATCACCTTTTGACTTGGTAGCATATTCAGATAGTGATTATGCAGGTGCAAGCTTGGATAAAAAGTCAACAACTGGAGAATGTCAATTCCTTGGATGTAGACTTATTTCATGACAGTGTAAAAAGCAAACAATTGTGGCTACTTCAACAACTGAAGCTGAATATGTAGCTGCTGCAAGTTGCTGTGGTCAAGTACTTTGGCTTCAAAATCAACTTCTTGACTATGGGTACAATTTCATGAACACTGTCATATATATTGATAATAGTAGTACAATTTGTATAATTAAAAATCCAGTGCAATACTCTAAAACAAAACACATATAAATTAGACACATTTTATAAGAGACTGCAATGAGAAAAAATTGATTCAAGTTATTAAAATTGATTCTGATCACAACTTTGCAGATCTTCTCACAAAAGCTTTTGATGTTGGAAGGTTTCAATACTTGGTAGCAAGTATTGGGATGCTTAATCCTTAAAATTTTTAATCTATGTGGATTTTGTATATAAATTAAGTTTGTACTGCTAGCATTGTTAATTACTGCTGTTATTAAAAAGTTTGTACTACTAGTACAAATTTTGATTGTTTTGTTCATACTGTTAGTCATATGATAATACTGCTATAAGACAAATGCTTGGCATTTTGTTTTCTTGGTTTTGGACTAACAATTTCAGGTATGGACATTTGAGCACAAAGGAAGTTTCAAGTGAAATGTATGAGCAGCAGAATGATAATACAAGTTGCTGACATAATAGGTTCATGATGGACAAAGTTTGGGAATCCATTAACAAAGGTTTACACCTAAGTTAATTGATTCTTTAAAACTTCTTTCTTGAAACCTGATTATGATGTTTCACATTGACTTTATGGCTCAGTTGGTCAGATAGTAACTGACACAACTGATGAACTCAAATAAGTACATTTTATTATCATCATTTATCCTATTTATTTGACTTGTTTTATTATATTATATATGAGAATCGATACATTAATGTTTACTTTAGTAATTCTCAGGTAAAAACAAGCATTATGTGAAACTTGGCAATTTTGGACTAATTATGGAGCAAAACAAGCGAGATGTCAAAACTCTACTGAAATCCAGAAGATGCGCCGTATCTTACTCAATAGATACGACGCAAAATCATACTTAGATGAATTCGAATACCATTGCCTGACTTTGAAGAATGCGCCGCATGCAATTCTGTCATGCGCCGCATATGAAACTTTGGTCAAAGAAGAAGATCAAGCTCGTTCTACTCCAGATACGCCGCAATATACTTCTAACATACGGCGTATCACTATCAAGATTTCACCAGTTACAATCCAAGACAGCTAAAGTACATGCGCCACATACAAAGATCAAGTTACGCCGCATCTGAAGATGGTGTACGAATATTCCAGAATATATTAATCTTGGACCCCACGCGAAGTTAAGTCAATGCGCCGCATCTATCAACTCAATGCGCCGTATCAATCCCTCAGACAGAAACTATAAATACCCCAAGGTCAGACGAATTTAAGAGAATTTATATATATAACCCTAGAGCCGAATTTAGACGACCAAGCAGCACAAGACACACCTCAAACAAAGATACAAGAGCTCTAAGAAGGTCCTGCATGTATTCAATTCATTAAGTAGTTTTGTTTTATTGTTTTAGTACGCTTTAATTCATCAGGATTGATGGGCTTGTGTCATGTGACTACGGAAGATCATGCACTCCCCTTAATATTGCTTTCCCATTAATTAAAGTTTATATGTTGATGTCTTTGGTGACTTTTATTAGTGCATTGATAACCTCTGTGTCTAGCTGAGTCTTGCTTGGGTCGCCATGCCCCTTCCTCGCTTATTTATTCTAGCGTCTCTAGAAAAGTAGGATAGACATAAGTAATCATTAAGGGTTTACTCGCCGATAAGATTAGAGCCAACGAGAAAGGTTTAATTATATACACTTCATATAAAACTAGCAATAAAACAAGTGACAAGCTATTTAATTATCAGGACAGGTCTTCTTGTTGTCTCGAGTATCTATCTGTGTACGTGTGTGCTAATCTCTGATTCGTGCTCATTAGTTTAGTTTTCTATTTAATTATAACCAAACTGTGCCAGTCTCTCAGGCTGAACCCCCTTGCGTTAGATTAGGTTGTATAACTAACTTAGGATATTAAAATACTGATTAGAATAACTAGATAATACGTTCCACTCTTAGTGATCGACACTTTGCTTACCATTATATTCATACTGACCGGGTACACTGCTCGTTAAGTGTTTGTGTTATTGATAAGTCGGCTAAATATAAATTTAAAACTTGAGTAGGCATTAATACTGCTAAACCGCAACGACACATCACGCGCATCAAGTTTTTGGCGCCGCTGCCGGGGAGTGAATTGTTATTATCTGTTAATTTGATTAAGTATTTTAATTAGGTTTTTCTTTTTAGTTTTTTTTTAGATTCTAACCACTAACCCTGTTGTATATTAGATAGATTGCATTCATTGTATAATTTGCATATTTAATGTTTTTATGTGTTTTTGTTTTCTGTAATTTTTGTTTGTTTTTATTTTTGTTTTTTTTTTTTTTCTATTTTTCTGCATTCTGCTGTCGTTGTATTGTGCTGATACAAACGATACGGCGGATCTGTTTTCACAGATACGGCGTATTGCGTTTAATTTTTATAAAATACAACGCGTTTAATAAATTCGAGTACGACGCATCTTTCCCCAAGATACGGCGTATTCTGTTTTAAATGAGAAATTTTTCTAAACGCTAACGCCATACGACGCATCTGTTAACAAATATGGTGTATTTTCTATTTAAATTAAAAACAGTTTTTCGAATTATTAAACAGAAGCGACGCATCGATCTTTATCGATATGGCGCATCTACTAAATCAAAAATCTTGTATTTTGAAACGTAACGAAAATACGGCGCATTAGCTTTTGTTAATATGACGCATTTAATTTTAATAAATATAATGGATTTTTGATAATTTAAACTTGATACGGCGCATTCTAATTCATAAGCGGTGTCTCTGTTTTCTGAATAAAAGTCTGATTAAATTTTAACGTAATAAGATACGGCGTATCCAACTTTCTGGATATGGCGCATCGTCCGCAGATATCAGCCATTTTTATTCTTTATATTCGTTTCTAAATTCATTAATTTCTCTTCTAGCGAACAGATCCTACTGACGATTTTACCTATGATGACAGGTTTTGCAATGGAAGATATGTCAATGAACGGATATCTTACTAAGGAACTTATGAAAGATAAGCACAATGAAAAGTCCCACACCAAAAAGCCGTTAATTCTGGAAAGTGATGACGAGTGTGATAACTATGAAGTTAGCTTGAGCAAGTTCTCAGCATTAAGCATTACTAAAAGCTCAGAATTGGAAAAGGAACTCTTGCTTTCGGATTCATTCAAAAATTTCGATGCTATTACTTGCAACTTACCTACGATCGATGCTTTACTCAAATCCGTATCTCAAACCAACATGCCCTTCTACTCAGTGGAAGTTTATGAAGATTTCAACTTCAATGTACTCACGATTGATGCCGATTTATTTTCTTGGGAAACCCCTCTTGAAGCTACTTATATGGAATTCAAACACTTATGCAATATTGAAGATGGGATATTCTCTTATGATTTACTAATGAGCTACACTGAAGATGAATTGTTACTCTTATGGCCTATTATTGAATCTAAAGGATTAACTTGGACGACTATCGAAGAAAAATATGGGAAATTCCAAATTGAATACATGAACTCAGCAAATGCAGTCAACAAATCGAGCAACAAAAGCTATGGTAGAGGAAATATCCAACCTATACAAACTTCTTATATGCCTTATTTCGAACAGTATTGGGGATTAGATAAAAGCAATCTGGATGATGAAAGAATTTATGCTGAATCGGAGATACTGTTTCATAAAAAGTTGGTAAGGTTGATGGATATCTCTTTAGAAGAATGGCTTGAACTTAAATACGGTGATCCCAAATTTGTTCCTACGAATGATACCAAACGGATTGTGACCTCATGGTTGACACGAAGTTTTAAAGAACAATTTAATGAGTTCATGGAGATAAGGAGGAAAATGATTGGTAATACTAGCTTTGACGTTAACTACGATCCTAACAATGTTGATTTTTCAGATTGGTTAGCTAGTAAGTTCAATAACCATAAGATCATGGACCGAGCTACTAAAGATGTGTTATGGTTATATTGGATGAGAGGGGAAGATGAGGAAGTAGAAAGCAACAATGGATCATCACATGACGATTCAACGATCGAGGAAGGCATTGAAGAATTGTTCAGCATAGACAGTGATGTGTTCAATTATGAGACACCCTTGTGCAAACAATTCAAAGAATTTAATTACTTGCTTTAAATCGACGCTAATGTGCTAACTGGAGATCTACCAGGATTCAAAACTTATGATGAGTTCAAAAACAACTGGTACTACGAATGGAATGACCAGATACTATGGGTTTGGGATAAACCATGGGAATTTGGGCATATTAATCACACTTGTAAACCTTTCCATTTCAAGGATGGAAGTAGTGAATGGCCAACCTGTGATTGGAAGAATGATGGAACCTACAATGGGGGAAGTATAATTGGAATAAAACGAGTCGGAAACGATGTATACTTTGAAGACTATGATTGGTATGAAACAGTTGAAGACTCCCCACGTAGAGCAGAGGCTTTGCAAGAAAAAGGTAGAATCAAATACTTAAAAGAACTAAAGGGAGCATCGATACTACTTTCTGGGAATGGGTGCATAGAAAATGTGATGATTACACAAGGCTTAATCGACGCTTACAATGGGAATTGAAAAGAAAGTGGGACGAGACTCAAGATTATTATCAATCCATTAACTTGGTTAATTATTATCCCTATGATAATAACGATGAGTCACGAGGAAAATTAATTGATGAACTTGATGACAATTTGAATAAGGATCCTTATTTCAAGTTTGTTGATAAAGACGAAGAAGAATTCATCGAGAGAAAATGTCGACTACTTGGGATCACTTATAATAACCCACCCATGATAATTTCTGAAAAATTTGAAGTCATCAAATACTCTTTGGGACCATATGAGGAATATGTTGCGACGAAGACCAAAGAATATATTAGATTAAGTCGAACGGAAGAAAATGTTGCGGAGCTATACGGTAACATCTTTCGGATGAAAGAAGAAGGATGGCACGTAACAAGAACAAAATAAGGAGTTGAACGTGAGTCTAACTTGAAGACTCTGGAATAAAGACAAGTGCTGACCGGGAGACAACCCGAAGGAAAAAAATTTACTTTTCTGTTCTGTGTCGAGTTTGTCAGACCTGCAGAAGATGCGGCGCATCTCCATCATAAGATGCGACGCATCACCTGCACTAGTCATATCTTATTTCATTTTCTGCATTTTTATTTCTGATTTTAAAACTTTCTGTCAGTTTATTTAATGCGGCGCATCCCTGGTTAAGGATGCGACGCATCTTTTATTCTGATTCGTATTTATTCCAGGCTCGATACGGCGTATCTTCTTCCATAAGATACGGCGTATCGACTGACCTGATGATTTATAGTTTAATTTTTTAGGTTTTATTTTTACTAACTACTAATGTATTATGCAAGTTTTAACCTTCTTAACTCAGGTGTGTTAAAGTCTAAATGGTATTATAGATTCCTGCATTTTTGTGGATACATCATTTATGAAGCTTAAACGTTCTCATCCACAAGAAAGTTGATTTTTGCTCTTATACGAATAATGGAGGATCATACCGAGCAAATCTCAGGGGAGTTTTTTTGTTCTAATTCTTTTATTTTCCAGTTTTTAACCTTTGACACAAACAACGAGGACGTTGTTTAACTTAAGTGGGGGGATGGAGAATTAGAACACTTACTTGTCCTAAACTTTTTCAAAATATGCTTAAAATGCGCTTAATATATAAAAATTTAAAATTTTTTTAGCATGTTTTTGTTTAAAGTCTAAATTACATAACCGCACACATAACTCTACTCTTTCAAAAATATTAAAACTTTAGTGTGCCGGTGACTTGTAAACTTTAGAACTTGGCTTGTATACTATTCGAGACCACCATAATGAGTATTATCTATATAATTGGAGTGACTTGTCTAAATTGGTAAATTTCTAGGATTACACCCAAATAGCCTTTATATGTTATGTGATATTAACTAACTACACTGGTTAGTTAACCCCCGTATAAACCCTTTGTTTACTCTCACTTTTAGAGTAAGATACCCCTAGAAAAACCCTCAGAGCCATTCCTTTCGTTTCTTACACCTTTGTTATAATGTTTCGATACACCCTTACACCTTAGCCTACCCTATAGATTAAAATCCGTGGTTAATTGCTTTAGGCAAAGTGTGTTTCCTTACATTACCTGTGTTCGCGTGCGTAATTCATTATCTTTGGTTAGGTCGGGAAATTACACAATGCAATTGGTATGAAAGTAAATATTGTATAACTTTTAGTTTATTTTTCGTGTGTTTGCTACTTTCACTATTACAGTTATTTCTGAAAGTATGAAGAGTATGGAAAAATTATCCGAAAAAATAGTGATAGAAAAGTTGTGAAATTTTACACATATGTGTTGATGTCAAAAAAAAATCGAAAAAAATAGAAAAGAAAAAGAAAAATGAAAAGTTGGAAGTTTGTTTTAACCAACTTATGTAAAGTTTTGTATTAAGTGGGAGATATCACCACTATTTGTTGTTGTATATTATATTTATGGATTGAATGGGAGTTGGCCGTTATGGGAACGCCAACTAAGGTTATTCTTTGATTGAGATTTTGTTGAGTATAATTCGTGTCTACCTAAAGCGTGTGTTTCAAGTGTTAAAGCGTGAGTTATTCAATGATATGAGTCTTATTCATGGGATGATTGGGAAAGTGATTAACCACACTTAGGATTTTAATTTATCTGTTTTGTTTATTTTTCATTTTACACCAATTTGTATCCCAAATATTATCCATACCCTATATCATTCTTCATCCAAACATTTGATTTATTGAGATTAGGGATTTGAGCAATCTTAAGTATCGTAGTCGTGGATTCGGCTATGTATTTATGATTTTGTCGCCCTTTTTGATATAATATTATTGGTGAAGATTACTTGGTCCTATCTTTAGCCCATTCGAGTTAAGGAATTGAACAATTGCAAGTATCGTGGTCGTGGATTCGATCATGTATTTGTAATTTTGTTGCCTTTTCTGGAATATGAGATCGATAGAAATTAAAAAGGATGATCAACCCTTAACCAACAAACCCTTTTTACCGCTTTAGACTTGTTACTCCTTGGCTTTAGTGGGGGAGATGCGTATACTTGCCAAGCCTATGATAGAATATTCGTCACGACTAAGCAACTAAACGATTTAGAATTGTTTTACATTAAAAATTATTTTGGTTTCTACTTCGTTAAGTGTTTGGTTGTGTGATTATGACAAAACGAATACGCGCTTAAATATAAAAATAAATCCTAATATCTTTTAGGATACATTTTCATATGATTAATTCTAAGATTTACTTGGGGACAAGTAAAGTTCAAGTGGGGGGATATTTGATGAACTCAAATAAGTACATTTTATTATCATCATTTATCCTATTTATTTGACTTGCTTTATTATATTATATATGAGAATCGATACATTAATGTTTACTTTAGTAATTCTCAGGTAAAAACCAGCATTATGTGAAACTTGGCGATTTTGGACTAATTATGGAGCAAAACAAGCGAGATGTCAAAACTCTACTGAAATCCAGAAGATGCGTCGTATCTCAATCAACAGATACGAAGCAATATCATACTTAGATGAATTCAAAGACCATTGCCTGACTTTGAAGAATGTGCCGCATGCAATTCTGTCATGCGCCGCATATGATACTTTGGTTAAAGAAGAAGATCAAGCTCGTTCTACTCCAGATACACCGCAATATACTTCTAACATACGGCGTATCACTATCAAGATTTCACCAGTTACAATCCAAGACAGCTAAAGTACATGCGCCGCATACAAAGATCAAGTTACGTCGCATCTGAAGACGGTGTACGAATATTCCAGAATGTATTAATCTTGGACCCCACGCGAAGTTAAGTCAATGCGCCGCATCTATTAACTCAATGCGCCGTATCGATCCCTCAGACAGAAACTATAAATACCCCAAGGTCAGACGAATTTAAGAGAACTTATATATATAACCCTAGAGCCGAATTCAGACGACCAAGCAGCACAAGACACACCTCAAACAAAGATACAAGAGCTGTAAGAAGGTCCTGCATGTATTCAATTCATTAAGTAGTTTTGTTTTATTGTTTTAGTACGCTTTAATTCATCAGGATTGATGGGCTTGTGTCATGTGACTACGGAAGATCATGCACTCCCCTTAATATTGCTTTCCCATTAATTAAAGTTTATATGTTGATGTCTTTGGTGACTTTTATTAGTGCATTGATAACCTCTGTGTCTAGCTGAGTCTTGCTTGGGTCGCCATGCCCCTTCCTCGCCTATTTATTCTAGCGTCTCTAGAAAAGTAGGATAGACATAAGTAATCATTAAGGGTTTACTCGCCGATAAGATTAGAGCCAACGAGAAAGGTTTAATTATATACACTTCATATAAAACTAGCAATAAAACAAGTGACAAGCTATTTAATTATCAGGACAGGTCTTCTTATTGTCTCGAGTATCTATCTGTGTACGTGTGTGCTAATCGCTGATTCGTGCTCATTAGTTTAGTTTTCTATTTAATTATAACCAAACTGTGCCAGTCTCTCAGGCTGAACCCCCTTGCGTTAGATTAGGTTGTATAACTAACTTAGGATATTAAAATACTGATTAGAATAACTAGATAATACGTTCCACTCTTATTGATCAACACTCTGCTTACCATTATATTCATACTGACAGAGTACACTGCTCGTTAAGTGTGTATGTTATTGATAAGTCGGTTAAATATAAATTTAAAACTTGAGTAGGCATTAATACTGCTAAACCGCAACGACACATCACGCGCATCAACAACTCACTTTCTATCATTTTATACTTTAATTAGTATAATGAACAAGTCTAAGGACATCTGATAGAAAGAACAGCGAGCAAAAGTGAATCTAACACTTGTGTTTGAGGAAACAATTGCCATGAGCTGGAAACCCTGTCAAGAAAGCCCTTTGAATGGGTTTATCTGTACACAGGCAGTTATTTATACCTGAAAACATTGGTTCTCACACAACCAGAGGTTAATTTAAACCGAAATCTTGATTAAGTGTCTGTCATTACACTTAATCCCTTCAAAATGGTTGTAAAGCAGTATGGTTTTTCATTAAAATCAAGTTTATACTGCTAAGTCAAAAGTTTCTTAAAAAGGATTTTCAAAGTGGCTCAGAAAACCATCTAATGATAGATTATGAGTCAATGCCCCATGATTCACCTCTCACAGGAGTTAACACACCTGGAAGTGATGAGGGCAGAAAAGTGGAACATAAGGAATTGATGGCTACATGTACAACATTGTCTGAAAAGCTGATCTCAAGAAATTTTAAAAGAAAAAGTTTAGATGATGTTGAGAGATCTTCCAAACAGGGGAGGAAATATTGTGGTACATGGAATGGATTAAGGGGAGGAAGATTAATCAAGCAAGGGAGGATGAAAGATTGTGAATGTGTATGCTCAGAATCAGGGGAGGAAGTTTAAATTGATCAAACAGTGCATGAGTCTAGTAAAAGCATCATCATTGTATGCTTTTGTCTTTTCCCACACCTGGCTCAGCAGCAGTTGTTGTATCTCCTACAATGGAAGCTTCGCCTTTAGAAAATAATAAGAACAAGCTCCAATTTCAGTTGATGGATGCTGGGAATAAGCTCTTACATCTCTCTTCTACGACTATTGATATTCAAATGAAGATCAGGGAAAGCAAAGGCTTGCTGAGAGATGACTCGTTCAGTTTCAATTTCAGTTCACTACGTTTGTTCGTCACTTGCATGGCTTGCTGAGAGATGTCTATTGCTGATTAGACTTCTTAGAGCAATTACAGGGAATATAATATCAGGCTCAAAGCATCCAAGATACACAGCACCATTGCCTCTTATAATTCCTCCATCCAAGGAAATTGCACCATCTTTTAGAAAATGTTTGGAGCCTAAGCAAGGTACTGCTAGTGTTTAAAGACAAAGAAAAAGACTGAAGAGTTTCAAGCTAAAGAAAGAGCAAAGTACTCTCCAGAAGAACAAAGAATGTGATTCACAGATGGCAGATAAGTTAGTCAGAAAGATACTTAATCTTACAGAACAAAGGAAAGCTCAGATCAAGAGTCTGACTATGTAGTGTTTGAAAGATCTTCACAATCCTTATTTAATTCAAAAGAAACTTGTTGATTTGGTAGAAATCACAAGTTTAGGGGAGGATTATTGGGAATTAAATATTTTGAAGATTGGTATTGAAAATTGAATGTTCACAAAGTTAGTACTGCTGATACTACTACTAGTGCAAAGAAGGTACTGCTAGTGTATTCAATACTACTGCTAGTATTGGAGATTCTACTGCCGCAAGATTCTACTGCTAGTGTATCAGATACTGTTGTTGGAGTGACTCATCCTACTGCTGAATGGATAAGTGTCGCGTATTCTACTTCTGACTGGATAAGTATAAAGAAGATATTTTGTGTATAAAGTCAAAGATATACGGTAGATAATATCTTAGATAAGTGATCAGTCAACAAGTAGTATACACAGAACAAGTTGTATGTTATCTACTGACACACATAAGCTAGCAAGTAGCAAATACTCAAGTGCGCATGTGCCTAGATAATATATATAGTGAGTTAGTGTGTTAGTGTAAGATATACGAAGAACACAAATACACGTATACATACAGAAAAGAAAATAGTGACTGAATACGTTGAACATAACAGAAATAGTTTTCTTTGTAATAGAGATTCAAGGTTTGTAACCCTAGTGATAGTGAAGATCACTCGTATTATTCTCAATAATATTGAATCGTTTGATGTTATACTTTATGTGTTCATTGTTCATTACTCAAGCATTACTGTTCCATTTCCAATAACCAATATCCTTCTAAGTGTGGTTAAGTAGATTCCGCATACTTAATCATATTCACTCAAAGTATCATATACACACGTTATAAAGGACTAACATCCTACAAAGTGTATTAAATCCTCACAGCCTATTTCCGCACTACCTTTAAATAATGTAAATTTAAAACTTTTTGTTAATGACTTTTATTCTAAATGTTTGAGGTAAAAACCGTTCTTTGTACTTGTGTTGTGATACCAATTGAGTAGCACCCCAGAGACATGTATGCTTCCGCTGGACCCGATTTTGGGGGTGTTACACCAATCAACCTATGTATAGGTGATGAAATAATAAAATAACATATCAAATATATAAACGCAGCGGAATACATCACCAACAAGGATCCATATAGTCATATGATCAATCATAGAATTAAACAAACAAGTTATATACCTTTGTAGCGTGATCCGGGAGTCACCAACAATGATCAATCCCACGTCAAGAGCAAGAAACCCAAGAGATCAATAAGGTTGATCTCTTCTATGAATAAAACACACTACACGTCATTGATCACCACCCGATGCTAGTCTTGACTTGTAACACTTGATTCTTGAATACCTACAATAGATAATCAATCCAAGAGACCAAAAAAATACAAACCCTATGTATGTATATTTTTGAGCCGTGAGTTATGCAAGAGAGAAAAGGGGAAGAGTTATCAATTAGGCATTAATGTTAATTAGTGATTGATTTGAACAAATATTCTTTAATCTTATCAAATCACATCTTACACTTAAGCCCTTTAGAAAGCTCCATGACCCCTTTATCCCCCTCCCCATGGCCGGCCATATAAGGGCCCACAATGGGCTTGCCCATTGTTGGCCTAGTCCACAAACACTAAGTCTAACTTAGTATTTAATGACCCGTTATTGATCCCGAGTTACGTAGTCGTTTATATATTGTAAATACGATAAATACAATCTATAAAATGGTGTCTCTATGTATAAGTGTGTGACCCCATAGGCTTACATATGTCTAGCCATATAATTATTTATTATGACACGAGCATACTCCAACACTATGTTCCACCACCACCACCACCAACATATGAACCTACCCTACCACCAAACTTCCCTCACCATGGTTGCCCCATGTGTGAGCGAACCGCTCATCTCACTCAAAGAACCAGCATTTTGATTCATGAGCTCCAAAATGAGATGAGATTCATCTTGAACCACATCCTTGAGCGCCTCAACGCTCTTTCTCACCCACCTCAATAGATGCTCAAACTAGGAGCTTTTTATCTTAGGATTTTTTTTCTTTTATAGGATTTTTATTCTAGGATTCTTTTTCTTTCTAAGTTATTTTCCATTTATTTCCTTTGTAGCATCTCCATTTGTGGCTTTGGTCACAAATAATTTTTAATGAAAGATGTTTGTTGATGTTTGTGTGCTGATTGTGATCCCTTATAGTACATTACTTGGTTGGTTTGAACTATTATCACTAACCTTTGTTTTGTAGCACTCATGATTCATGCATCATTATACTTGGCACCCCAACTAGGGGGAGCAAATCAAGCACTAACCTTTGTTTTTGTAGCTTTCTTACTTCATGCATCATATACTTGGCACCCCAACTAGGGGGAGTATTGTCCAAGGGGGAGCTAATCAAGCACTCAAAATCCATGCATCATTATACTTGGCACCCCAATTAGGGGGAGTATTGACCAAGGGCCTTGCACTACATTCCGCTATGCATTTCTTCTTTTTGTTTCGACAAAAAGGGGGAGATAATATTAAACTTAAACATCATAACATTTCATACAATTTAAAATGGCTAAATTTATTTTAAATTGGATAAAACTAGTTTAATCTATATTTTTAAAAGACTTGCACTCTTTTTATTTCATTACTTAAAAATAAACTTTATGTTTTGTCCTCAACAAAAAGGGGGAGATTGTTAATACAAATATCGTCTAAAAACATTATTTATATTTTACGATCTTTGCTATATTTTGTTAATGACAATTATAAACTTTATTTTTAGCAAAGCATAAATATAGTTAAGTCTTTTACATATACAGTCACAAGCTTTTCATAAACTAATAACATCATCTACATGCTACATATATGATCACTAGTATATACATGTTACATTCATATACATTTACATGTTACATTCATTTACATTTTAATTCTAAATTTAGAGAATGTACTATGACATCATGGCATGCATCACTTTGAAATCTTTAGGAGATTTTGAAGATCATATGAATATCTTGGTAAGATCTTTTTACAATAAAAAGATATGGAAATATCTTGGTTAGATTTACTGAAGATGTTTGAAGATTTGCTGTCAGGTTCCCACGGAATCAAACTCACACACGGACGGATCCCTCATTTTGGATTCGTCCTATCCGTGGCTTGTTGAGACAGTTGGCCTATAAATAGCAAGCCACACATTTATGTTTTCTCATCACTCATAAGCATAAACAACATCATACATTCTTTCATTCATTTCTAACCCATTCATATTTCATATTTCATTGTTAGTGATCTTTCTTTGTAGCAAGAAGATCAAAGCATCACAAGCTTCAACAAAGCGTTGCAAGACTTGTTAGATTAGTCATAGTGTGAATTTATTGTTTTTCACACATCATTGTTTGTACCAAACAATCATATACCTCTGTAGTGATCAGTTAGTATTTTAGTCCTCAAAATACATAGAGTATCGGGAGTGGTTGTGCCCTTGTAAAAGAACTCGGTATTTAGCTTTGTACCAGAAAAAGTGTAAGCGATGTTTGTAAAGGTTTTCTCCACCGAGAAGGGAGCTTGTTTCTAAGTAAAAAAAAAAAAAAAAAAAACTCTCGAGTTAGAGGCTCGAGGAGTGGAGTAGGGCAAGGAAGAGAGTCCTTGTAGACCGAACCACTATAAACAAACGTGTTGTGGTTTGATCGTTTCTTTCTTTACTTGCATGTTATATATTGTTTATTATTTGCATTAGTTGAAATCACGTTAAGTATTCAAAGCAAATTAATTCTAAAACGGTAAAACTATTCAACCCCTCTTCTAGTTTTCAACATATTGTATAAAACCAACTCAATCAAATTAAAGTTTACACCAAGTCACCAACTTGTTAGAAGTATTACATTTAGTACGTGTTTTTCGATATTCATGATCAGTATGATGACTAAAAAAATCATGATCGTCGTTTGAATTGTTTGCTAGGTAATTTCTCATGAATTGTGATACTCAATATTGATTTACTTTTGATTGTAGCATAATGTGTATTGATGTTTGAAATGCAGTTGCTCAGCAAATGTGTACAATGATGGCACGGGAGATGGCATCCGAAAGCATTGTTACCGATGGTGGTAAGACATGTTGGAATATTAGAATCATAAAACTATAAACTAATAATCACATAACATCAAACACACACAGCGGAATATACAAGATCATATACACGTAATTAATTAACTAAATTTAAATAGATGCGTACCTTTTGATTCCTAGCAAGAACAAGGAATCGTGCACTCCAAGAACAAGGTATAAACCCTAATTAGGGTTTAATGGGGATCGACCTACACTTAGTCGAATAGGGAAAAAATCAACAAGCTAAAGAAAGCTTGTACTCCGTTCTTGTACACACGTAATACTAGCGTTTCAATGGGAAAAGCTAGGTTCTAATTCACAAACAAATCCCTAACTTATGTTGAAGCTAAAATCGAAAAACCCAAGGAGTATGGGATGAATGTCGACCTGCCACAAGGAGAGGAGAGGAGAAAAGAATAGGGTTTGCTTGGAATTAGGATTAGGGAATAACCAATACAAGGGGTTTGTATTTATAGGCTCCCTAACTTGTTCCCTACTCCAAGTTTTCGAAACCCTAACCCATATGGGATGGGTCGGCCGATCTTAACCCAAGGGAATGGGTTCTAGATCCTTCTATCCTCCTTTTGCATATTTAGTCCTTTAACGAGCGTTATCTCTAACCCCGTTAAATACTAACGACCATTAAGTGGTTGTTTGTGAAATGAATAAATAAATCATAAAACTATATTTAATTATTCAAACCATTGAGACTCTTACGTATTGTGTGCAATCCCGAAGTCTCGTGTTCGAAACTGGACATACGAATATTAATTATTATCCATAAACTCTAACAGCTCCCACTTGGATATTCATTAATATTGTAATGACATGGGTTAGTCTAGCTTAACAGCCCCAATGCCCCCAGATCGATTCGAGTATGGTTTTCCTGGAAAAAACCACGTGATGATTATATCATCATACTTATCCTTTTGTTTCTAATACTGCGTTAATATGGATATGGATCTTTGTCATTCCATAAATAACAATTAGTTTCTCGTTTATACATAATTGATCAAGATTACCAAATCATCTGAACATCATTCAGATAGCCTTTGGGCGTGCACGCATACATCTTGTCAATCCTACGAGTGGCCAAGCAGTATTAAACTTCAAAACACATTTGAAGGAACAAATCCTTTATTGACTACGAGCATAACCCTCGAACTTCGCATCACCTCTGAAAATAGCCCTTATAACTACCAGTTACGGATAGCGTTAGACTACCTTACAGAAAATGAGCTACATCCTCGGCAGTTACCTGGTATCTCAAGTCTGAGGATAAATATTCATGATTTACTTAATGACGACGATCCATAAAGTATAATCATGTGGTTGGGATAAGTCCTATATTCAATTTATCCAATATTGAATATCATGTGATATTGGTGTCTCAACCTTACAGTACATTCTACCAATCCTCACATTTGTCTTTATTTAATGATATTCCCATATCATTAATCGAAAACGGACAATTTAGAATAAATTAATTATTCACGGATTTAAACTTGCAAATATATGATACAATATTAACAAATGATAATAAACGTTATCCGCACTTTATTTCATTTAAAAAATAATATTGTTTACATATCCTTTATCAAAATACAAAACCAACAGATTTACATGAAACTACTGGCTAAACGAAGACCAATACCATTAGCATGTTGAGTAAACTTTTCCTTAGGTAATGCCTTCGTAAAAGGATCAGCCAGATTGTCATCTGTGTGAACTTTGAGTATATTGATTTCCCCTTGTTCGACTTGTTCCCGAACATAGTGATATCTCCTTTGGAAATGTCTGGCGCCTTTCATAACTCCAGGTTCATTGGCGAATGTGACTGCGGTAGAGTTGTCACAATACACATTTATAGGTAATTCAATTGACGGCATCACTCCAAGATCCGAAATGAATTTCCTTATCCAAACAGCTTCCATAGCCACCTCCGATGCAGCAATATACTCAGCTTCTGTAGCAGACATGGCTGTTGTACTCTGCTTCTTACTCTTCCAGTCTACAGCTCCTCCATTGATGACAAAAACGTAACCCGTCTGAGACTTCGTATCATCTTTATCAGTCTGAAAGGACGCATCGCAGAAACCTGTAACATTCAGTTCTGCGTCTGGATTTCCCCCGTACACAAGAAACATATCTTTAGTATTCCTTAAATACTTAAGAATGTTCTTAACAGCATGCCAGTGATCTTTCCCTGGATTCTGCTGGTAACGACTGGTTAAATTTTGTGCGAATGCCACATCTGGCCTTGTGCATCTCACTGCATACATGATAGATCCTACTGCCAAAGCATATGGAACTTTCTTCATGTGTGCCACCTCTTCAGGTGTTGAGGCACATAGTTCGCTGCTTAAGCCATGTTCAACTTGCATGGGCAAATGTCCCTTCTTGGAATTTTGCATATTGAATCTTTTCAATATTTTATCAATGTAAGCACTTCGGCTTAATCCAATCAACCGCCTAGATCTGTCTCTATAGATCTTTATTCCAAGGATGTAAGCTGCTTCTCCTAAATCTTTCATGGAAAAACATTTACTCAAATAATCCTTAACTTCATTAAGGCTTGGTATATGATTTCCCATGATTAATATGTCATCGACATATAGAATTAGGAAAGTAGTGTTACTCCCACTAGCTTTGTGGTATACACATGGCTCATCGAAATTTTGAGTAAATCCAAACTTCTTGATTTCCTCATCAAATTTCTTATTCCATTGCCTAGATGCTTGCTTCAATCCATAAATGGATCTTTGAAGCTTGCATACCCGCTCAGGAAAATCTGGATTCACAAACCCTTCAGGCTGCGCCATATAGATGTCTTCATCTAGGCGACCATTCAGGAAGGCGGTTTTGACATCCATCTGCCATATCTCATAGTCATAGTAAGCTGCTATGGCTATAAAATCCTAATAGCTCTAATATCGACTACAGGAGAAAAGGTCTCCTCATAGTCGACACCATATGTTTGGGTGAAGCCTTTCGCCACCAAACGAGCTTTGTAGGTGTGTACATTGCCATCCATGTCCGTTTTCTTTTTGAAGAGCCATTTACTCCCAACTACCTTAGCATTGGGAGGAAGGTCTACTTCAATCCAGACATTATTGTCTCTCATGGATTGCATCTCCCCATTCATAGCAACCTGCCATTTTTCCCTTTCAGGACTATTTATGGCAGCTCTATAACTAGTGGGTTCATCTAGATCCCCTAGTATAGTTTCCTCACACTCTACGTTTAAACATAGACGATCAGGAGCTTTTGAAGATCTTGTAGATCTTCGAATGGGTACCACTTCAACTTCAGGTGGAGGACCTAAACTTTCAGGTTCCACAGGAAGTATGCTAGTGTTCTCAGAAGGTGACGTATCTTCATGATCATTATCAAGATCATATACTCTCCCACTGAATTCTTGAGACAGAAAACTCTCCTCAAGGAATTCGCCATACCTAGCCACAATGACTTTATTTTCTGGTGGGAAGTAAAAGTAGTAACCCCTTGTTTCCTTAGGGTATCCTACGAAGATACACTTAACAGATCTTTGTTGGAGTTTATCCGGTGAGTCACGTTTAACAAACGCCTCACAACCCCAAACCTTTAAGTAAGACAAGTTGGGAGCCTTTCCAGTCCATAGTTCATATGGAGTCTTATCAACCTTCTTAGTTGGAACCATATTTAATATGTGAATAGCACTTTCAAGAGCATAGTCCCAAAAGGATAAGGGAAGAGTTGTCAGACTAAACATAGATCGTACCATATCTAACAATGTACGATTTCTCCTTTCAGATACACCATTTTGCTGTGGCGTATAAGGAGACGTGAGTTGTTGGACAATGCCACACTCAGCTAGATAATCCTTAAACTCTTGGCTTAAATACTCACCACCATGATCAGATCGAAGAGCCTTAATCTTCTTACCGAGTTGTAATTCTACTTCACTTTTAAACACCTTGAATGTCTCAAAGACTTCATGTTTATGTTTAAGTAAATAAACACAACCATAACGACTATAGTCATCCATAAAGGTTAGGAAGTAGGTAGCACCGCATTTTGACACGTGTCTAAGTGGACCACACACATCAGTGTGTATCAATCCAAGTAGATCTGAAGCCTTTTCCATATTGCTATGAAAAGGTTTCTTTGTCATCTTACCCGATATACAAGATTCGCATTTGTCAACTGAATCATCATTGACATTTTTCAAAAGCCCATCACGTTGCAGCTTTTCCATGCGTTTCTTGCCTATATGAGCAAGACGACAGTGCCAAAGATAAGACGAATCCAAGTTAGACTTGATTCTCTTATTGCCAATGCTATACATAGAATTATTTCCATTGGATACATGATTTTCCATATCTATTTCAAACACACCATTTAATGGAATTGCATTAAAGTAAAAAACAGAATTTAAAGAAACAGAAATTCCATTATTATTAAATGCGTGTTCAAATCCATTATCCAACAATAAAGAAACTGAAACAACACCTCTAACAATAGACGGTGCGTAATGACAATTGTTCAATACTAAAATTAAACCCGAAGGTAAAACTATGTCAAATGTCCCTATGGCTTCCACTGCTGCACGTATGCCATTGCCCACGTACAAGTAGCATTCTCCATAGTTCAGTTTCTTCGCTCCTCTAAGTCCCTGCGATGTATTACAGATGTGAGTACCACATCCTGTATCATATATCCAGGCATTTGGCTTACGAGGAAAGGAAAATAATTCAACCATAAAAATACCTGAAGTGCTCGCGCCGTTTGCAGCCTTGGCATTTTTATTCTTGCGACACTCCTCAAGCAACAATGGACAGTCCCTCTTCCAATGTCCAGGAGTGTTACAGTGGTGACAAGCAACCGTATCCCACTTGGGATAATAATTCTTCACAGGAGGATTCTGCTTCTTAGGCTTCTGCTGATGGATCACGACCTGTTTCCCTTTATCAGCTTTGCCTTTTCCCTTCTTGTTCGCATGTCGCGGCTTATTGGGCTTAGTGATCCTACCACCATGAACTGCCATCACAGTTGGTGTAGGTGCCTTCTTTGATAGTCCCTTCTCAAAGTCGATAAGCATTGCATGCAAATCACTTATTATCTTCCCCGTACAATGCATATTAAAGTTGCGCACAAACTCACCATACAATTCCTCATTGAGGGATCGGTTGATGAGGCCAACTTGCAAATCTTGCACATACCCGCATCTAAGTGTGTCCAATTATTAAAGATATCCTTTCATCTCCAATACATGGGCACTCACGGGTTTTCCAGCTTCCTGCTTGCACTTTTGCAAAGCGTCTAGGACATCATACAACTCAGCCATAGGTGGCTTCTCAAACATGCGTTTGAGTTCGTTTATCATGTCCATAGGGCCATGATGCTCAAATTGCTTCTGCAATTGAGTATCCATGCCCTACAACATTAGACAAGCCACATCATTGTGCTTTTCCCAGTTGTCATTGTATGCTTGCAGTATCTCATTAGATGAGTTGGCAGCAGGAGCTACAGGAAGAGGCTCACTAAGAACATCAAGTCTTTTGGCCACTCTAAGAACAATCCTCAGAGAGCGGTACCAATCATTGAAGTTTTTAGTCCCAGTCAGTTTCTCTCTTTCAATCAACTGTTTGAAAGCAGAGGTCATGTTTGACAAGTTATTGTCGGGTTGGGCCATTTCTACAGAAAAAGTTCAAAAGTTAGTACTTTCGATAATAAACTTTTCAAGAAAATTAAACACCCATTGGTAAAATAACCATTTAATTTTTACTGAAAACTAGGATCCAAATTGACGTCATTTCATTACATCAGCTGAGGCTGCTAGTAATGAAAGTACTCAATAAGGTACGGGATCACCCAATTGCCAATATCCAATTGCAATTCCTAGAAATCATGGGACTTACATATTATGCCAACCTCAGTTGCAAATGTAAGCATGTTTCATCCCCAAATCTTTATGCCTTGATGCCGTTTCATCACATCAGCTGAGGCTGCTAGCGATGAAAGTGCTCAATTAAGTTAACCAATTTAGAAACATGTAAATTGACGTCGTTTCATCACATCAGCTGAGGCTGCTAGCAATGAAAGTACTCAATTTACCCTTTGATTCCCATTCTTTGAATCATTACATCAGCTGAGGCTGCTAGCAATGATAGAATGTCATCTCAGGTGTTTCCGTATTAATTGGATGGCATATAACTTAAATTTAAGGGTATTAAATTTTTGATGTGTGTAATCAAAATATGTACAAAGATGTCATGCATTCATCTTTGTATCATATATATTTTCCAAAACCAATTTACTCATTCGTTACATTAATAAGCTCAAATCATCAAAGTTTTAATTAATGGCGTTGAGAAACTTACAACATTGCCTTAAGATGCTTCGTACGTTATCATGGTGTACTTGGTAAGTCTAAAATTGACGCACAGGTGAGCGGGGGGCAAACGTCTGCTCAAAGGCTAGTTAAAAACGCGCCCCATTTAAGGCCACAATTTAATGCGAAGCCAACCTTATACCCACTTTATAGTTTGTCAATTTTAGGTCCGCCTTTCGACCACTTTTGTACAGTCGCATCAATTAATTAAACACTTATGATTTTCTTGCTTAAAACAATGTTACACCATTATTAAGTCATGTTTATTTTTTTTTTATATGAAAAATTACCCTTTGTTATAAACATGTCTACAACATAATAACAAATGCGCAATTAAAAAAATAAACACAAATAACTTAATAATGAACATGCTAATAGATCAATTAATATATATATATGTTGGTCTTAAGACTCCCATTGGTTTTCGAGCTCATTGTACCCAATGGACCACAGGCGCCAATTTCTTGGCCGCGTAAGTCTTATGATTAACATATATATAACACACATAATTGATAAATACGCGATTATATGGGGTCTTCCCCAATTTTAGGTCTTCCCTAAAAACCTAATTAATTAACTTTTAGTAATCTTAATTCGTTTTCAACAATTTTAATTACTAAAACCCCTAGTTAATTAATAATCGCAACAATTAGCACGTAGAACATGTAACACTTAGCATTAAATTTCCATGACAAAACATGCATGTTTTTGTCATGGATTCCCCATATTGCACTTTTAATCATGTAACACATATTAACAAGCCAATATTGTACGCATATTAAATTAATGACATCACTAAGGTACTCATTAATTTACACATAAAATTGCATGCAATCCTAGGGTTTCTACAAGATTTTATCAAAACCAAAAAACCCTAAATCTAATAATGGGTGTCGACCCAAAATTAGGGTTTACCAAAAAATCCTAAACCCTAGATCACCTATTGCATGTTTCTATTCACATAGGTTCAATTTTATGTTTTTAGTAATTAATTACATGTATAAACGGGCTCTTGATGCCACTGTTGGAATATTAGAATCATAAAACTATAAACTAATAATCACATAACATCAAAGACACGCAGCGGAATATACAAGATCATATACACGTAATTAATTAACTAAATTTAAATAGATGCGTACCTTTTGATTCCTAGCAAGAACAAGGAATCGTGCACTCCAAGAACAAGGTATAAACCCTAATTAGGGTTTAATGGGGATCGACTACACTTAGTCGAATAGGGAAAAAATAACAAGCTAAAGAAAGCTTGTACTCCGTTCTTGTACACACGTAATACTAGCGTTTCAATGGGAAAAACTAGGTTCTAATTCACAAACAAATCCCTAACTTGTGTTGAAGCTAAAATCGACAAACCCAAGGTGTTTGGAATGAATGTCGACCGGCCACAAGGAGAGGAGAGGAGAAAAGAATAGGGTTTGCTTGGAATTAGGATTAGGGAATAACCAATACAAGGGGTTTGTATTTATAGGCTCCCTAACTTATTCCCTACTCCAAGTTTTCGAAACCCTAACCCATATGGGATGGGTTGGCCGATCTTAACCCAAGGGAATGGGTTCTAGATCCTTCTATCCTCCTTTTGCATATTTAGTCCTTTAACGAGCGTTATCTCTAACTCCGTTAAATACTAATGACCATTAAGTGGTTGTTTGTGAAATGAATAAATAAATCATAAAACTATATTTAATTATTCAAACCATTGAGACTCTCACGTATTGTGTGCAATCCCGAAGTCTCGTGTTCGAAACCGGACATACGAATATTAATTATTATCCATAAACTCTAACAAGACATGCGTTGAAACAATGGACTTGTGCAGCCTTAATTGTCCGCTAGGTTGTTGCCAAGACAAGTGTGCAAAAGCATACGCCGGCAGCACTGCTGAATGCAAGATTGGTCCTGTAGGAACACATACTTCATGTCTATGCATATGCTCGCATCCTTGTAATTAGAATGATGTTTTTTAGATTGAATAATACATGAAATTTTGATTGAGATAGGTGTTTGCTGCTTTAATTTGGACAATTTCATAGCTAATTTTTCATTATTATATATGTCGCAGCTATCTTTTCTTTTTGTTCTCATTAAACTGGTACTCGCAATATAGACGGGTAGATTATTAAAATGCTACAATATGAACTGACCAATTACGTGAAAAGTGGACAAGGTGTATTTTTTTTAACCCAAAAGTAACAATAATTATGCATGTAATATACACCTACTATAACAAGTTGACAATCACAAATCTAAATGTGGAATCTTGGTGGTTTGGCATTGTTGGAAATTTGAACATTATATTTGCACGTTATTAATCAAACAACACGAAAGCAGAATAATGGTGAGAAACTGAAGGTTTGTAGATGATTGATACAAAGGACTAAAGAGAACATAGCGGATGGAGAATGCTGGCATTAACGTTAATGAGCTTCTTAATTATTATATTTGTTTATTTGTTAGTAGAATGAGTATGTAAGTGATCTCTTCCTCGAACAAAATATATTGTATCTTTCTGGGTGAATATATTGTGCATAATGTATGCGGATTTTAGCTAAAGTTTCAAGTGAAACCACCAAAGTTTCAAGTGAAACATTGAGACATGGTAGCTGAAAAAACCTTTAGACATGTTTGTAGTGGCGAGCGGAAGTCTTGGGGATGACAGCCGAGGAAGTAGAAAAGAAGATAAAGGAGGATATGCCGAGGCCTACGATCCAGGTGATTCCTCATCATAGTTTTGTTATACTTTGTACTATATGCAATGAATGCAATATGGTTTTTGTTGAAACAATTTCTTGGACAAAATTGGATCGACAGAAAACACACAATGTATACTAATCAGGCACATATAAGTTAGCAGGAAACAAATTCTTTTAATAAACTTATGCCCATGAAACTCGATTCACCAATATTGAAGCAAACAAAGTCCTATTTTAACTGATTCGATCAACTTATAAGGCACAAAACAAATACAGAAAATTTTGAATAAATATCAGAACCAAAAAGACTTTTTAATTTTTTCCGTATAGAAATCCAGCAAACACGTGTTATCTAGCCTTAAATACTTAAATCCTAAAGTGAAAGGTATCACAGGTGAGTATTTTTCTGATAGTTATTTAGCAGAACCATCCACAATTGCCAAAGATCTGAGTTAGCCAAGGAATTGTGGAATTTTTATGTAGGTCAAATGCGTAAAATGAATTAGTTTGTTTAGTAGGAAATTAGTCACACATGTTTAACCGGGTCAAAAATGCTCAATGTGTAGTTTTGATAAAATTGTTGTGATCATATTTGATAAATTTTTAATCTTGACCATGGGTTTCAGTAATTTTGGATAAAGATTGTGATGCTCATTATAATATGTGTGCATTGGTGGAGTTTATTTTCACAAGGGGCGTCATCGTTCTCTTGGGCAGTGACTGCATGGTTTTGGGTTTGTGCATTTCTCATATTTTGGGTGTCTTAGATTTCTTTGATAACTTTTTGTTTTTGTTTGTTGTTTAACATGAGTTAGGCAATGCCTCGACCATCAGTTATTTTGGGAACTGCTAGCTATGATCATGCCATTAGGTTCTGGGGAGCTAAAAGTGGGTGGTGTTATCGAACCATTCAGTAAACATAATTTGTAAGATCCCAAATCGTAGATACTTTTTCATCACTTTGTGTGTTCAAATCTATTTGCCTCATGCTTTTTCCATAAATTGATGTTTTCCATGATTCAGTTTCATGTCGAGGTGCACAAGCATTTTGTTTTTCTTTGGAAGTAATAGAGAATTGATACCTGAGATTACGGTATCAACAAAGCCTAAGAAATGAATCATAATGCGCGCAAGAATGTGAGAGGCATTACTGTGAGAAAACATTTGATGGACCTGTTAGTACTAATTCCCAAGTAACGTTGGCGGTGTCTGATAAGGAAAATGATGTATATCAGGTACACGTTACCAAACAGATCACCACATCATTTTTTCAGTTGCCTTGAGAAGGTGACGCTTCTAATGATGATACATGTGGTTTTTCTAGGAATAGTAACACTAGTACAGATTTGGCCTACGGTCACACATGTGGTATTTTGAACGGCCACACAATAACTTATTTGTGTGACTAAATGTACCAGAATAAAATAAACAGCCACACTTGATCCGACTTGTGTGACCATTTCAAAATTACATCTGAGGCTACAGCTACACATTTGAATATTTTCATGACTATACGTTCTTGTCCCATAAATCATTGATGCCAAACCATAATCAAGAATCACAACATAATTATAAGAACAAGAAACAAAGGATGAACCCAAACTAATTATTATATTCTCTGAATATGGGTTGGTTTTTACAGACTCTTGACACACATATATATAGACAATGAAGAGGTTTTTTCCAACCGACATGTCTGTTCAAAGAAAGTTATATAACTGCCACTTCCTAACCTACTTAAGACTTAGGCATGTTTACAAAACAACCCTTTTATTTTGACATAATTAATAAATGCATAAACACACTTTTGACCCGTTAAACAATCAAACTTGGTTGAACAATTAAGTCCAACATTCACCCCCCTAATTGTTAACCCATGTTTGATTCTTCAATCTTTCCTTGTTCTTGTTCCACAACACCACTGTTTTTTAAGACCACATTTACTTCCTCCTCTCACGAATCCATCTTGTAAATTTTGAGAATCCAATCGTGTTCCTCTATCAAACAATCTTCTCTGGTCCTCTTGACCCACTTGTTTTCCGCCATGGCCTCTCTAATCCCTCCTGGATATGCCATACAACATCTTGAACACACATTGCGCCTTCTCCTGGATTTGCACATGTCCCGTAACACTTTCCGCTTCCAATGCACAGCAACAAATAACATTCAATTACTAAACTGTTTTCTGATCTTGGCTTTCTGATATATCCCACGAGAATACCAACAAATTCTCTTCCCTAATTATCTTCAATTCAACCATCTTCCTCTTCCTTGACCGAACATCCCTCACAAACTCTTCACCATTTTCTGCCATAATCCCAACACATACACAAGCGCTAACACAAACGCATACAATGATTTTTTGTCTTCTTGACTGCATCGCCAACAGCAACTTCCTCTAGTTCTGTCTTTCTCTATTGCGATTCACAAACAGCCCTCTTCTCTTGACAAACAAATCGGTCTCTCTCACTAATTGGATTAAAAACAGAAACAAACCACTAACCTCTGATGATGATCAGCCATCTCAAATTGAATCAGATTCTACACCGAATTCTGATCAGCAATCAAAATACCTTTCTGGGTTGAATGAAGAAAAACGCCAATTGAAGCCTTGATTAGAAAACGATTTGATTCTTTGATTTCTGGATTGCAACAATGATTTTCGATCTTCTTTGAACCCTCGGCTCTGATACCAATTCTTGTCCCATAAATCATTGATGCCAAACCATAATCAAGAATCACAACATAATTATAAGAACAAGAAACAAAGGATGAACCCAAACTAATTATTATATTCTCTGAATATGGGTTGGTTTTTACAGACTCTTGACACACATATATATAGACAATGAACAGGTTTTTTCCAACCGACATGTCTGTTCAAAGAAAGTTACATAACTGCCACTTCCTAACCGACTTAAGACTTAGGCATGTTTACAAAACAGCCCTTTTATTTTGACATAATTAATAAATACATAAACACATTTTTGACCCGTTAAACAATCAAACTTGGTTGAACAATTAAGTCCAACATACGTATCTGGTAAAAAAAATTTGATTTTTTAGTCACTTATAATTTGGGACGTATGACGGATACAAATAAGGTTGAAACATTAGTCACACTATATATATACATATGTGACAAATATATGTCACGCAATTGAAAAATGTGAACAAAATCCATATATGGTCACACGAAGTAATTATTGGTTTTTGTGAATCATATAAATACTATAAACACATAGCCATATAGATCACGCAGCGGAATGGATCATAAACAAGGAATCGGATCTCCAAGAACAAGTTATATAAACCCTAATAGGGATTATATATGGATCGAACACAAAGGCAACACACAACCTAAAATAAGGTTGTTACTCGTTCTTGTACACACGAGATACTAGCGTTCCAATGGGAAAAGCTAGGTTCAAGATCACTAACAACCAAACACTTTAAAAGCTTTACTTGAATCGACCAAATCCTAATGGATTTAAAAGAGGGTCGATCGTTGGAGCTTAGAGGGAGAGAGGAGAAGAAGTTTGGCCTTAGTTAGGGATTCAAGATTAGTTGAAAACCAAATACAAGTGAATTGTATTTATAGGCAAACCCTAAACCCCAAAACTTGCTCCCTACTCTATCAAAACCGGCCACCCAAGCCCAAGGGGAGGGTTTCGGCCGATCCAACCCACAACAAGGGTTTCTAGATCCTTCTTTCTTCCTTTTGCACATTTAGTTCTTTAACGGTCGTTATCTCTAACCCCGTTAAGTACTAACTGTCGTTAAGTGTTATTTAGTGAAATGAATAATTAAAAATATAAAATATATTTAATTAATTCAAACCATTGGAACTCTCACGTATTGTGTGCAATCCCGAGTCTTGGGTTCGAAACCGGACATACATATATTAAAAGTTATACATTAACTCTAACAGCTCCCACTTGGATAACGATTAATATAGTAATGACATGGGCTAGTCTAGCTTAACTGATCCCAATGCCCCCAGCTCGATCCGAGTATGGTTTTCTTGGAAAAAACCACGTGATGATATAATCATCATACTTATCCTTTTGTTACTAATACCGCGTTAATTTGGATATGGATCTTTGTCATTCCATAATTAACAGTAGTTTCTCGTTTATACATAATTGATCAAGATTACCAAAACATCTGAACGTCTTCCAGATAGACTTTGGGTGTGCGCACGCAAACATCTTGTCAATCCTACGAGTGGCCAAGCAGTATTAAACTTCAACACAAAGTTGAAGGAACAAATCCTTTATTGACTACGAGCATAACCCTCGAACTTCACATCATTTCCGAAAATAGCCCTTATAACTACCTTTTACGGATAGCGTTAGACTATCTCACAGAAAATGAGCTACATCCTCGGCAATTATCTGGTATCTCAACTCTGAGGATAAATATTCATGATATACTTAATGACTATGATCCATAAAGTATAATCATGTGGTTGGGATAAGTCCTATATTCAATTTATCCAATATTGAATGTCATGTGACATTGGTGTCTCAACCTTACAGTACATTCTACCAATCCTCACATTTGTCTTAGTTCAATAATATTCCCATATTATTAATTGACAACGGACTATTTAGAATAAATAAATTATTCACGGATTTAAACATGCAAATATAGGACACAAATATTAATAATGATAATGAACGTTATCCGCACTTTATTTCATTAAAATAATAATTGTTTACACGTCCCTATCGAAATACTAATCCAACAGATTTACATGAAACTATCTGCTAAACGAAGACCAATACCCTGAGCATGACGAGTAAATGTTTCCTTAGGTAATGCCTTCGTGAAAGGATCAGACAGATTGTCATCTGTGTGAACTTTGAGTACTTTTATTTCACCATCATCGACTTATTCTCGAACATAGTGATACTTTCTTTTAAAGTTTCTGGCGCCTTTCATAACTCCAGGTTCATTGGCGAATGTGATTGCAGCAGAGTTGTCGCAATACACATTTATAGGTAATTCAATTGATGACATCACTCCAAGATCCTTAATGAATTTCCTTATCCAAACAGCTTCTTGTGCTGCTTCCGATGCAGCAATGTACTCAGCTTCTGTAGCAGACATGGCCGTTGTACTCTGCTTCTTACTCTTCCAGTCCACAGCTCCTCCATTTATGACAAAAACATAACCCGTCTGAGACTTCGTATCATCTTTATCAGTTTGGAAGGACGTATCACAGAAACCTGTAACATTCAGTTCTGCGTCTGGATTTCCCCCGAAAACAAGAAACATATCTTTAGTATTCCTTAAATACTTAAGTATGTTTTTAACAGCATGCCAGTGATCTTTCCCTAGATTCTACTGATAACGACTGGTCAAATTTTGAGCGAACGCCACATCTGGCCTTGTACATCTAACTGCATACATGATAGATCCTACTGCCGAAGCATATGGAACTTTCTTCATGTATGCCACTTCTTCAGGTGTAGAAGCACACATTTCGCTGCATAAGCCGTGTTCCACTTGCATGGGCAAATATCCCTTCTTGGAATTTTGCATATTGAATCTCTTCAATATTTTATCCATGTAAGCACTTTGGCTTAATCCGATTAACCGTTTAGATCTGTCTCTATAGATCTTGATTCCAAGGATGTAAGCTGCTTCTCCTAAATCCTTCATGGCAAAACAACTATGTTGGGAATTCTGCTAAGGAAGAATTCTGCTGATGGTTACTGCTGATGGTTACTGCTGAAGCTTTGTGATTCTGCTGAAGAATGTTACTGCCGAAGTATAGAATGTGCGGAATGTGTTTCTGCTGATTGATAGTTTCCGCGTATTATGTTATTAGTTAGGATATGCATGAGTTTATTTAGAAAGTGATATTGCATATCTTGGATAGTTTTTAGATTATACGTTTCTTGTGAAACGGTTTAGGGTTGTTTAGGGTTCCTTGTCTATAAAAGGAACGCATCAATATGTATTATGTACGAGTTTAGAAAAACACTTTTAGTATTAATCAAAAGATCCATAGAGGATCAAATCGTTCTTAGTAATCGTGTTCTTACTTGTGTTTGTTTTCCGCTATAGAATACAAGTAACTTGACTTTCTTTTAGTGTGTTTGTGATTACATAAACATTACTAACGATCCACGAGCTCACAAAGATCTATCAAGGTCTTAAGTTTCAACAAGTGGTATCAGAGCCTCGTGAGAGTCTCTGTGTTACTAAGAACATCCATTCCTTACACCCTCTCAACCAAAACAATGCCTGGATCAGAAGACGGCTCAGAAATCAACAACAACCGAAACACCACATCTTCGTCTTTTCAACAACTCACTCTCACCAACAGCAATGCAAAGTTTCCATACCTCAAGAAGGAAGAATATGAATTATGGGCTATGAAGATGCAGAACTAGATCATGAATGTAGATTGGAATCTTTGGGAAATTGTCAAAAAGGGGAATACTTTGAAGAAGCACATCAAAGATGCTGATGGTGTAGTTACCATTGTTGACCCTCAATCTGCTGAAGAGATTCTTACTGTCCAGAGAGAGAATAGAGTAAGGTCCATTCTCCTTCAGGCTATTCCAGATGATCACATTGGTGATTTTCACTATATGGAGGATGCAAAGGACATCTGGATGGCAATTAAGGCTAGGTTTGGTGGGAATGAAGAGTCTAAAAGGATGAGGAAATCTATGTTAAAACAGCAGTTTCAAGAATTCCAAATCTCTGAGGAAGAACGTATTCACAAGGGATATGACCGGTTTCATAAGATTTTGAGTCAATTGAATCAGCTGAAGGCCAGACCAGACAATGAGGATTGCAATGCAAAGTTCCTGCGATCTTTACCTCCATCTTGGCTGCATGTGAGCATTGCACTCAAAGCTAAAGGTGGATTGGATATGCTTACTTTTGATGATCTCTACAACAAGCTCAAAACCCTTGAGCCTGATGTTAGAAGTCCCATTCGTCCATCCACTCCCGGTTACTCAGCCTTTGTTAGCACCACCTCCAATAAGATGAATCAAGCTTCAAGCCCAACCTCCTCAGCATCATCCTCCTACAACAACACCAGACCAAATTCACAACCAAAGTCTAGTGGTGTATTGGAAGATGTTATACAATCTTTTGTTGCTGATTATGATCATCAGCAGGAACTTGCTTATGAGGATTTTGATCAAGTGGATCCTTTGGATATGGAAGAGATGAACTTGAAGTGGCAGGTGGCTATGCTATCAATGAACATCAAAAGGTTTGAAGACAAGTCAGGAAGAAAGTTTGGCTTCAAGGGAAGAGACTCGGCTAGATTTGACAGGAGAAAGGTCAAATGCTATACATGTGGTCAGATGGGTCACTTCTCAAGAGAATGCAAGGATAGGAAGGCTGGTGATGAGGTTAGGTATACTACCTATCAGCAGAAACAAGTGGATAATGGGAAAGCTGGAGCTTTGGTCACCCTGGATAATCATGTCAACTGGAAGGTGCATGAACCTGATAATAATGAAGCTTCTGGGGAGAGTGGATTGCTGGCATGCTGTACTACAGAGGATCAACATGAGCAAGTTGCCTTAATTGGCATCTCTCAGGTACATAATTGTGTTTTTGGCTGTAGTGAAAGATATAATGAACTTAAGGAGGCTTATGATGAATTGAAACCTAAATATAATAAATGTTATGTAGAAGTTGAGTCTTTAAAACTGTCTTTAAAAACTCTAGAAAAGCAAAAGGTTTGGTTTCAAAAGAATCAGCTTGCTTATGATGAAAAGATAAGGGTGTTAGAGAGTGATCTAAAATGTGCTAGAATTGATTTAAAACGAACTGAGAAAGAAAAAGCTGATGTAGAATCAGAAAACCATGTTCTTAAAGAGAAATTAGAGAAGGAGATTGCTAATCATAAGATTTGGTTAATGTCAGGTGATAAGTTAAATAACTGTCTCTATAATAGTCAACCTGTAAATTCTAGTATAGGTTTAGGTTTTAAAAAATATGTTGGTTTAGAGGCTAGGTTTGATGTAGGTAAACCTACACCAGCAGGATTAGCAAATTTTGTTAAAGAAGGAACCTTACATGCTGTACCTGGACCTATAAGAGGAGAGCACATGCCCTCAAACACCATCATCTCAGACTTTGATGGATCACACCATCTTTATGGCAAAAAGTCAATTGACTTGCCAGACCCTGATTCTAATTCTGCTGACTTTGTCTCTTGTTCTGACAGTGACAAGTCCTCTGACCAAGGGTCTACCACCTATACCAGTTGTGATTCAAGTGAAAAGTCAGACCCTACAAAGACCTCTCCCAAGCCTTCACCCAAGACACCCTACAAGTCTGTTAGAATTGCTGCTGAGGATGTCAAGTCCAAGACAGTTTCTTCTGAAGACTTGTCTTTTAATTCTTTGCAAAATAATGTTTCTTATTGTGTCAAAAACAATCCTGTTTCTGTTAGTGATTTGAATAATTCTACTTGTAATGGAACATCTTTTTCTTTTAATAAATCTTCTAAAAAGAAGAAATGTTTTGTGTGTGGAAGTAAATCTCATCTAATCAAGGATTGTAATTTTCATGAGCAAAGAATGGGTGTTGGTCAGACTAAACCAAGACCAAAGTGGACTAATGTTAAGGATATACCACCATATGTTCCACAAGCAACTCATAGGGCCAGCAATTCTGCTGATAGACATTCTGAATCTGCTAGGAGAAGATATGTTACTAGACAAATTGTGCAACCCACTAGTTCTTATTTTCAGAATGGTTATTGGCCTGGCTTTATTGACCCAATGCATATGGGTATGGGATTTTGGGATACTGCTGTTAAGCCCTCAGCAGGTTGTTTTTGGACTCACAAGGGACCTAATTTTAATAGCAGGTCCAAGAACAATGGTGGATCTTATACATCTACATGGCCTAATTCCTATGATCCACAAGGCAGGCTCAAGTCAGAAATGACTTGAGTCTCCAAAGTGTACTAACTTTTGTATAATTTTGTTGTATATGTAGGATCATCCTTTGAAAAGTAAAGATGTAGGCATTGTAGATAGTGGTTGTTCCAGGAGTATGTCAGGAAACAGGGATATGATGCATGATTTTGTACCCATTCAAGGAGGAGGCAATGTGACTTTTGGTGGAGGAGATGGCAAAATCACTGGGTATGGAACCATCAGAACACCTAACTTGGATTTTGTGAATGTGCTCTATGTGGAAGAACTGCAACACTTCAACTTATTCTCAGTCTCACAAATTTGTGATACTAAGAACAAGGTCTTCTTCTCTGAGGATGAATGTCTTGTACTCTCAAAAGACTTCAAGCTTCCAGCAGATACCACAATACTGCTGAGAGTTCCCAAAAGCCACAACTTATACACATTCAACTTAAATGAAGTCCAACCTGAAGGTGATCTGACATGCTTGGTGGCTAAAGCATCCCTGAATGAGTCTACAAAGTGGCATAGAAGGATGGCTCATGTGAATTTCAAGACCATTAACAAGCTTTCAAAACTTGGTCTAGTTCATGGACTACCCTCCAAAGTCTTCACCAATGAGCACAACTGTGTTGCCTGCAACAAAGGAAAGCAACATAGAGCCTCATACAAAGCCATTACTGCTGTAAGAACTATCTCAGAACCTCTTCAGTTGCTGCATATGGATCTTTTTGGTCCAACTCAAATCAGAAGTATTGATCATAAGTGCTTCTGCCTGGTAATCACTGATGACTATAGCAGGTTTTGTTGGGTATTCTTTTTGAGAACTAAAGATGAAACATCTCCAATTTTAAAAGAATACATTACCCTAGTTGAAAACCAACTGAACAAAAAGGTTAAAGGTATTAGGTGTGATAATGGGACAGAGTTCAAAAATGCTGTTTTAATAGAACTTTGTCAGTCTAAGGGGATAAAAAGGGACTATAGCAATCCAAGAACCCCACAACAAAATGGGGTGGCTGAGAGAAAGAATAGGACCTTAATAGAAGCAGCAAGATCCATGCTTGCAGATTCTAAGTTACCCACTATGTTTTGGACTGAAGCAGTAAGCACTGCTTGCTATGTTTTGAACAGGGTATCCATCACTAGACCTCATTTTAAGACACCTTATGAACTTCTCACTGGGAAAGTTCCTGATATTCATTACCTTAAACCTTTTGGCTGTCAAGTGACCATTTTGAATACTAGTGATCCCCTAGGAAAGTTTGATGAGAAAGCCGATGAGGGGTATATTGTGGGTTATGCAGCACATAGTAAGGCTTATAGGGTATATAATTTACATGCTAAAAAGATAGAGGAGACCCTTAACCTGAGATTCCTAGAAGATAAGCCTAATGTTCAGGGTCAAGGTCATGCTTGGTATTTTGACCTAGATTACTTAACTGATTACTTGGGCTATACTAGATATATGGCTAACCAATCTGCAGGTTCTCAAGAGTCTCCCAGAAACAAAGTTGGTAACATGGAAGGTGACTCAGATAGTGATTCTGAAAATGATGAACACCCTATTGTTGTTCCCTCTTTTTCTCCTAACCAATTTGCAGGAGATAGCTCCAAAGTTACTTCTGATGTGTTTTTTTTAGGTCTATAATAAACTACCAAGTTTTAAATTTATTTATTGCCGAACTAACCTATAGACTCTAAACACTAACGAGCAGTGTACCCGGTCAATGTAGATAGTTTCTAGGTAAGCAAGGGTCGTTCACTAGGAGCGAAGCTAAAGTGATCTAAAGGTATTCTAGTCTCTAATCTAACTAAACTAAACTAGAAAGCAATTAAAGATAGATGGGGGTTTAGCCTGAGAGGCTATCACGAGTTTGTGTGTATAATTAAACTAAATACAGGAAAGTAAATAACTAAACTAAAGATAGATCGATATATAGAAGAACGGGTTAGCCAAGCCTAATCCATCTAATAGTTATACATGCTTATGTCTACTTGTTTTAATTCATTCAATTGTTTTGCCATCAATCCGATTATTAATCCTGTCACAATTGAATAACCTACCATCGTGGTGGGAAAGAGGACATGATCATAGTGACCTATCTAGCATCAATACTAACTTATCGCTTTAAACTGTCTAACCTAGTTTGGCATTACGCGCTACTAGTCCTAATAGTGGCATAAGGCACGGTTCTGGTGTTTTCCCTCTAAGCCGTCTAATAGGATTCGGATTACTACACTTTATGATCAATTAAAGTAACCACAATTACAGATAGTTAAGTTACCACATTAAACCAATAAGTTCATAATCTAGTTACATAGACTTTTACTAGTTATAAGCAATAAACGAGTTTTTATCAATAAGCACCCAATCCAATAACAAAGTAAACACATCAACACAAGCATAAAAACTAATAAAACTTCATAAACATGACTAACACCTAAGGGTGTTAGCCCATAATCTCAGTAACAATACATAAAGTTGTAATCAAAGCAAACGAATAAGAATTCATAATGAAAACGATACGCTAACCGAACGATTACACTTAATATAAGGTTCTTGAGATGATCTTCTAGGATGATTGGATCTTCAAGGAGGTCTTCTGCTGTTTAGATGGGTTTTTGGTCTTCTGGGAACGACCCCAAGGGTCCCCAATGATACCCTAATTCGTTAATGAGCTCGGTATTTATAGATTCTGAAATCTGGGTCGATACGGCGCATCTATAGAGTTAGATGCGCCGCATCTATAAGTAAACGTAGCCTCCAAGTCTGAAACTGACCCAATACGGCGCATCTAAAGACCAGATGCGCCTCATCTCCCAATACGGCGCATCTAAGGACCAGATGCGCCGCATCTCCTTCAGATTCAGATAGATTTTCTTTTTCTCTTCGCGTGGCCGCTTGAATCAACTAAATCGGAGTCCGGATGAAGATTTTATGGCCAAAATACGAAAGCATCTTCAAGTGTCGACTTGTAATCTTGACTTCTTCATTAAGCTTCTAATCTCCACTTGATTTCTTTGGTAAGGATTGTGTATGGCCGATACAGCGCATCGGATTGGTCCGATGCGGCGTATCTGGAGTAGAACAAGTTGGTTCTTCTCGTTGACCAAGGTTTCATATGCGGCGCATAGGATAAATCCATGCGGCGCATTCTTCAAAGTCAGGCAATGGTCTTTAATCTCTTCAATTCAGCAGACTTTTCCAACTTGATTCATTTTGCTCCAATTTCCGTCCGAAATCATTAACTTTCACCAAATGCTTGTTTATACTGAGAATTACAAAAGTAAACGATTAAGTGTCAATTCTCATATAAAGTGATATAAAACAAGTCATTAATATGGGATAAATGATGCTAATAATATGTCGTTATTTGATGTCATCAAATATCCCCCCACTTGAACTTTACTTGTCCTCAAGTAAACCTTAGATTAAACTTATGAAAATGTATCCTAAAAGATATTAGGATTTATTTTTATATTTAAGCATGTATTCATTTTTGTCATAATCACACAACCAAACACTTAACGAATTAGAAGTAAAATAAAATATTTTGTTAAAAGCAAATCTAATCGTTTAACTGTCCAGTCGTGACGAATATTCTATCATAAGCTTGGCAAGTATACACATCTCCCCCACTAAAGCCAAGGAATAACAAGTCTAAAGCGGTAAAAATGGTTTTGAGGCTTAAGGGTTAATCATTCTCATCCCTATCGATCTCAAATTCCAGAAAAGGCGACAAAATCACAAATACATGATCGAATCCACGAACACGATACTTGCAATTGCTCAAATCCTTAACTCGAATAGGCTAAAGATAGGTCCAAACTTCACCAATAATAATATATCAAAAAGGGCGACAAAATCATAAATACATAGCCGAATCCACGACTACGATACTTAAGATTGCTCAAATCCCTAATCTCAATAAATCAAATGTTTGGTTGGATAAAGAATAATACAGGGTATGGATAATATTTGGGATATAAATTGGTGTAAAAATGAAAAATAAACAAAACAAATAAATTAAAATCCTAAGTGTGGTTAATCACTATCCCAACCATCCCATGAATAAGACTCATATCATAGAATAACTCACGCTTTAACACTTGAAACACATACTTTAGGTAGACACGAATTATACTCAACAAGATCTTAATCAAAGAATAAACCTTAGTTGGCGTTCCCATAACTGCCAACTCCCATTCAATCCATAGATATAATATACAACAACTAGTGGTGATATCGACCACTTAATACAAAACTTTACATAAGTTGGTTAAATCAAACATCCAACTCTTCCTTTTTCTTTTTCTTTTCTATTTTTTTTTTTTCGATTTTTTTTTTTTTTTTTTTTTTTTTTTTTTTTTTTTTAAACTTGAAACATAACATAGATGTGTAAAATTTCACCACATCACTATAATGATAATTCTAGATAATTTTTCCATACTTTTCATGACTTCAGAAATAACGGCAATAGTGAAAGTAGTAAACACACGAAAAATAAACTCAAAGATATACAATATTTACTTTCACTCCAATTGCATTGTGCAATTTCCCGACCTAACCAAAGATAATGAATTACGCACGCAAACACAGGTAATGTAAGGAAACACACTTTGCCTATAGCAATCAACCAACCACGGATTTTAATCTACAGGGAAGGCTAAGGTGTAAGGGTGTAACGAAACATTTTAAACATTGGTGTAAGAAACGAAAGGAATGGCTCTGAGTGTTTTTCTAGGGGTATCTTACTCTAAAAATGAGAGTAAACAAAGGGTTTATACGGGGGTTAACTAACCAGTGTAGTTAGTTAATAACACAAAACATATAATAGGCTTTTTGGGTGAAATCCTAGATATTTACCAAGTTAGACAAGTCACTCCAATTATATCAATAATACTCATTATGGTGGTCTCGAATAGTATACAAGCCAAGTTCTAAAGTTTACAAGTCACCGGCACACTCATAGATTTGTGAATTTTGATAAGTTCACAATTTTTGAAAATAATGTTATGTGTGCAGCTATGCAACTTTGATTAAACAAAAACATGCTAAAAAAATTTTAAATTTTTATAATTAAGCATAGATTAAAGCATATTTTTGAAAAATTAAGGACAAGTAACGTTCTAATTCTCCATCCCCCCACTTAAGATAAACAACGTCCTCGTTGTTTAATTTGAAATTAAAAACAAGAGATAGAAAGAATTAGAACGGAGAACTCCCCTGAGATTTGCTCGGTATGATCTTCCAATGTAAACGTGCGAGCGTATATAATGCGGGAGTCCATCAACCTCTTCAATTTTCCAGACCTGTAAAAATATAGAGACCACAGAAAAAGAATCTCGAGAGCATCTCGTTAATCATTGGTTAGGAAAATAAAAATAAAAATACGAAAAAATTTACAGGCCAGAGTGTCGATGCGCCGCATCCATGGAATATTGGATACGCCGCATCAACAACCTGTAGGAAATATTAAACTGCATGCAATGGGATAATACGCCGTATCGATAGAAATTGATGCGTCGCTTCTTATTTTATTAATTCGAAGACTGTTTTTAATAAATAATTAGATACGCCGTATCTGTACAACAGATGCGTCGTATGTCGGTTATGGTTTAAAAATTTTTCTGATTAAAAACAGAATACGGCGTATCTAGGGGATAGATGCGCCGTACTCGAATTATTAAATGCGCTGTATATAAAATGAAAACGCCATACGCCGCATCTAGAATACAGATGCGCCGTATCGTTTGTATCAGCAGAATACAGCGATAGCAGTCATGCAGAAAAAACAAATAAAAATAAACACAAGAAAATAAAATAAACTAAAAAAGAAAGTAAAAGACAAGCATGGGTTGCCTCCCACGAAGCGCTTGTTTTTGTTCGAGTCACGAGCCTGACTCTACCCTTATTTACTATGTAATAGGGTATTTTTCCCCCCACTTGGGATCAAGTGCGGGTGATAGTAGCAATAAACACGAAAAGAGTGTAAATTTGCTAGTAAAGATGGAAGAAATAAATAAAAATCATACCTTGGCAATATATGTACATCTTTCCTATCCTTACCCGGTTTGGTTGATAAATTGGATGATTTGACCATTCCATCTGAAAGAGTAGTGTGTTGAGAAAAAATGAGTCTCCTTTCTTCATGGTTAGTCTCTTTGGTAGTAAGGCGTCCCTTGACTTCCGCAGAAGATGAGAAAGGGTCTTTGGCAAGTAAAAGTTCGAGTTCCTCTATAACCTTCATAGGGTCGAAATCATCATCTTCATCAATTGTAGCAATGTTTAAGAGCTCATCACCAAATTCTTCCTCGAGCTCCACCAAATACGGGTTGATCACAGGTGCTTCATGTGCTTGAATAGGTAGTGTAATATACTCCACCTCATTATCCTTTTGTTTTGCAACCTGTTTAGGAAAACTAGCAAGATTATTAGTAACGGGATCAATAGTATTAAATAAATTTGTACCACTTTTTGTTGTAAGTGACTCCAATTCATCTTGTGAGTCTCCTTCTTCAACTAATGGTCTTGCAATTTCATAACCGTCCCGAATTTCATCCTTAAATAATTCATCCCAGATTTCTTCAAAATCCCTCGTTGGGTCAAAATCTGGTTGAGGTAACTCATCATAAACTATGGCGTCAAATGGTTCGAAATCAAAATCAGAATACTTTTCATCTTCATCCGATGGATTGTCTAATGGTGGTAATACGATTGCAGAATATTCTTCAACGTAAGGTTCCGTATACACATCATCTTGTGCAATCTCCGGAGAAAAAGCACCATCGAGAACAATTGCAGGAATTTGTTTCATATTAAATACATGGGACACTTCCTCATCATTATCATCGAGAAGATCATCCGATATAGTCCAAGTATGTCGAAACGGCAACCCGTTTCTTTCTTTCTTTGACTGAACCTTTTCCAGCAACAAGTATTCTTCCATAGTGATTTCTTTTGTCTCAGTGACTTGTCCACCATTTCTTGCTCTTTCCCAATCGTAGATCCCATTATTGCTCAAGGCTCTTTCCTCTTCAAGTCTCATATATTCTTCCATAGTAATGTCTGGATTGTCCATCTTCATTATTACCTGAAAGATAAGCAACCAAGAACAGCAGTAACCTAAACAAAAATAAAAACTAAACTAATAAAAATTTAATAAACACAAAAAAATAAAAAAATAAAAACAAAAAACAAAAAAATCTATTTTTGGGTCACAGAAGGTCGATACGTCGTATCTAACAGACAATAGATACGCCGTATGCGATACAAGTTAATACGCCGTATCCAACAGACAATGGATACGCCGTATTAGCTTCCTATAATAAATTTTTTATTTTTTTTTTATTAAATTTAAACACTAAATCACACAAACTAAAAAAAAATTTTGCCCACAGAACGTCAATACGCCGTATTCACAGATAAGAATACGCCGTATTGAAAACAGACAGATGCGCCGTATTCACAGACAAGAATACGCCGTATCTGTCTTTCTGAGACAGAAACACAGAATGACAAAAACACACAGAAACTAACAAAAACAAATAAAAACTAAAATACCAATAAATCAAATTAAACAATCACTCCCCGGCAACGGCGCCAAAAACTTGATGTGTTTTTTTTAGGTCTATAATAAACTACCAAGTTTTAAATTTATTTATTGCCGAACTAACCTATAGACTCTAAACACTAACGAGCAGTGTACCCGGTCAATGTAGATAGTTTCTAGGTAAGCAAGGGTCGTTCACTAGGAGCGAAGCTAAAGTGATCTAAAGGTATTCTAGTCTCTAATCTAACTAAACTAAACTAGAAAGCAATTAAAGATAGATGGGGGTTTAGCCTGAGAGGCTATCACGAGTTTGTGTGTATAATTAAACTAAATACAGGAAAGTAAATAACTAAACTAAAGATAGATCGATATATAGAAGAACGGGTTAGCCAAGCCTAATCCATCTAATAGTTATACATGCTTATGTCTACTTGTTTTAATTCATTCAATTGTTTTGCCATCAATCCGATTATTAATCCTGTCACAATTGAATAACCTACCATCGTGGTGGGAAAGAGGACATGATCATAGTGACCTATCTAGCATCAATACTAACTTATCGCTTTAAACTGTCTAACCTAGTTTGGCATTACGCGCTACTAGTCCTAATAGTGGCATAAGGCACGGTTCCGGTGTTTTCCCTCTAAGCCGTCTAATAGGATTCGGATTACTACACTTTATGATCAATTAAAGTAACCACAATTACAGATAGTTAAGTTACCACATTAAACCAATAAGTTCATAATCTAGTTACATAGACTTTTACTAGTTATAAGCAATAAACGAGTTTTTATCAATAAGCACCCAATCCAATAACAAAGTAAACACATCAACACAAGCATAAAAACTAATAAAACTTCATAAACATGACTAACACCTAAGGGTGTTAGCCCATAATCTCAGTAACAATACATAAAGTTGTAATCAAAGCAAACGAATAAGAATTCATAATGAAAACGATACGCTAACCGAACGATTACACTTAATATAAGGTTCTTGAGATGATCTTCTAGGATGATTGGATCTTCAAGGAGGTCTTCTGCTGTTTAGATGGGTTTTTGGTCTTCTGGGAACGACCCCAAGGGTCCCCAATGATACCCTAATTCGTTAATGAGCTCGGTATTTATAGATTCTGAAATCTGGGTCGATACGGCGCATCTATAGAGTTAGATGCGCCGCATCTATAAGTAAACGTAGCCTCCAAGTCTGAAACTGACCCAATACGGCGCATCTAAAGACCAGATGCGCCTCATCTCCCAATACGGCGCATCTAAGGACCAGATGCGCCGCATCTCCTTCAAATTCAGATAGATTTTCTTTTTCTCTTCGCGTGGCCGCTTGAATCAACTAAATCGGAGTCCGGATGAAGATTTTATGGCCAAAATACGAAAGCATCTTCAAGTGTCGACTTGTAATCTTGACTTCTTCATTAAGCTTCTAATCTCCACTTGATTTCTTTGGTAAGGATTGTGTATGGCCGATACAGCGCATCGGATTGGTCCGATGCGGCGTATCTGGAGTAGAACAAGTTGGTTCTTCTCGTTGACCAAGGTTTCATATGCGGCGCATAGGATAAATCCATGCGGCGCATTCTTCAAAGTCAGGCAATGGTCTCAGATCTCTTCAATTCAGCAGACTTTTCCAACTTGATTCATTTTGCTCCAATTTCCGTCCGAAATCATTAACTTTCACCAAATGCTTGTTTATACTGAGAATTACAAAAGTAAACGATTAAGTGTCAATTCTCATATAAAGTGATATAAAACAAGTCATTAATATGGGATAAATGATGCTAATAATATGTCGTTATTTGATGTCATCACCAATTTGCAGGTGATAGCTCCAAAGTTACTTCTGATGAGCTTGAAGATGAGTCACACTATGCAGAGGACCTTGCTAGACTTAAGAAGCAGGAGTATGCAGCCAATCAAGAAGCTGAAAGAGTTGATGTGGACTTAGCACAATCAGTCAGTGGAAACCCGGATTCTGCTGATAGGCATTCTGTTTCCCCTGACATCACCAATTCTGCTGACAGTTCTCCTGAAGGTTCTCCCATTTCTCCTAGTGTGTCCACTGACCTTGAAGAGCCATATACACGTTTTCCAAGTCCTTCTGATCTTGGAAATCACCTACCCAAAGCTGGTATCTTCAACTCAGCCTCCTATGATAGTGATTTTGGACCCACTGTGAACAATCTTGACACCACAATTGATGTCAATCCAAATGCTACCACAAGGATCAACACTGCACATCCTCAATCCAATATACTTGGTGATCCTCAGGCACCTGTTAGAACTAGAAGTACTGTGAAAGGTTCTAAGTATGGTCAAGTTGCTTTTCTTTCCTATGTGTCAAATCAGCAAAGGAACAATCACACAGACTTTAAGCATTGTCTGTTTGCTTGCTTTCTTTCTCAAGTGGAGCCAACCAGTGTTGCTCAAGCTCTTGAAGATTCATATTGGCTTGAAGCAATGCAAGATGAGATGCTTCAATTTAAGAATCAGAAGGTTTGGATATTAGTACCACTACCTGAAGGGAAATTTGCTATTGGGACAAAATGGATTTTGAAAAATAAAAGAGATGCAAGGGGTATTGTGGTCAAAAACAAAGCAAGGCTAGTGGCTCAGGGGTTTAGACAGGAGGAAGGAATTGATTATACTGAGGTTTTTGCACCAGTAGCTAGAGTTGAGGCCATTAGAATCTTCTTGGCCTATGCCTCTTATATGGGTTTCATGGTATATCAGATGGATGTGAAAGGTGCTTTTCTGTATGGAGAAATTGAAGAGGAAGTATATGTCACTCAACCCAAAGGTTTTGAAGACCCAGATCATCCAAAGCATGTTTACAAGGTTGTAAAAGCTCTCTATGGACTACATCAGGCACCAAGAGCTTGGTATGCTAGGCTATCTGCATTTCTGCTGAAGCATGGATACAGGAGAGGTGCTATTGACAAAACTCTCTTCATTAAGAAGAATTCCAGGGATATAATTCTTGTGCAGGTTTATGTGGATGACATTATCTTTGGCTCCACTAAAGAGGCTTGGTGCAGGGAATTTGAGGAATTGATGAAAGGAGAGTTTCAGAAGAGTGCTATGGGGGAGCTAACTTTCTTTTTGGGTTTACAAGTTCAGCAGAAACAAGATGGTATCTTTATAAGTCAGGATAAATATGTGCAAGATATCTTGAAGAAGTTTGATATGGAAAATGTCAGAACTGCCACTACTCCTTATGAAGCTCCCAAACCAAAGAATAATCTTGAACCAGATCCTGCAGTGAATGTACACCTATACAGGTCCATGATTGGTTCATTGATGTACTTGACAGCTTCAAGGCCAGACATCACATTTGCTGTGAGTGCTTGTTCTAGGCATCAGGTCACACCACTCACTTCTCACATGAATGCAGTAAAGAAGATCTTTAAGTATCTCAAAGGCCAACCCAAGTTAGGTCTTTGGTACCCAAAAGAGTCTCCTTTCAAGTTGGAAGCTTATAGTGATAGTGATTATGCTGGTGCAAATCTGGATAGGAGATCCACAACTGGGGGTTGCCAATTTCTTGGAAGAAGATTGATTTCTTGGCAATGCAAGAAACAAACCATTGTTGCTACCTCATCTACTGAAGCAGAGTATGTTGCTGCTGCCAATTGTTGTGGACAGGTTCTTTGGATACAAAATCAATTGTTGGATTATGGGTTTAATTTCATGAATACCACAATTTTTATTGATAACCAAAGTACCATATGCATTGTTAAAAATCCATTTTTTCATAATAGAACTAAACATATTGAGATAAGGCACCATTTTATAAGAGATGCATATGAAAAACATTTGATTAAGGTGCTTAAAATTCACACAGATGATAATGTGGCAGATTTGCTGACTAAAGCTTTTGATGGACCTAGGTTTCAACACTTAGTGGTCCATATTGGGATGGTTAACCCTTAGATGCTATGTTTGAGGGGAGGCATAGGCCTCAGGGGAGGCATATGCCTCAGGGGAGGATTGTGGTTGTAAAGTTTGTAAAATTTTGTAGATTATTGATTATGTTTGCTAACACACTAATCCACTAATGTAATTTTAGTTTGTATGGTTTGGTTTGTTTGTTGTTATGTGTCTGTTTTGCAGAACTGCCTTGATATTGATGATCTTAAGTTGATGTTCACCAAGATTAATGGGACATGGTCAAGTAAGCTTAAAGAGTGTTTCTGCTGAATGGAAGTACTGAAACAGAGATCAAGTAATAATCAAAGAAAGGTTGTTCATTCATTCAAAAGAAATTACAGCTTACAAACAATTTCAATTTCAACAAGACCAATCCTATACAAGATAACCTACATAGACACTAGTTCCTATCATCTACTGATGCACCAGGAAGACTAACAGACATGATTGAAGATGCCGAAGAACCTAGTTTTATATCTTTGGTCCTTGGCAACATCTCATCATCACCTACTCCATTTTTCCCTTTCCCTTTCCAGTCACCTCTACACCCTTGCTCTTTCCTGTGTCTCTATGGTATGAAACACCAGTCCTTGGAGCAGGAAGACCAATAACCACTTCCCTTGTCTCTGGGAGTGGTGGATTTCTGGTGTGTGGCCTTGGTTGGGGTTGTGAAGGTTGGGGATTCTCTTCCCTGGTTGGTGCTGCTTCCCTCTCCTCTTCCTCTCTTACCAATCTATTGAAGATTGGCTCAAGACGCTATGTGGAGTCATCAGAGCCCCTAGGTGAATCATCTGGATCCACCACACTAACATCCTCTGAAGAAGGAAGAAAAGGGGACTTCCTTGTAGGTGGCTCGTCTTGGTGAGGATATCGAAATAGAGGTCGACTATCCTCAGATGATGAAGATGATGATGGAGGTTTGGGTGGATTGTTGGGTCTGCTTGAAGAGCCCACGTCATGTCTTTTCTTGCGGGCTTGTTCTTTGGTGATACCATATATTCTATGTGAAGGTTGTATGGATGATTGAGGTTTGTTATCTCCTGAATCTGCTGATGATTCAGAAGAAAGATCGATGACTTCGGGTTGGTTATTCATTGTGTTGATAAGTGATTTTGATTGGATGAAGGTTTGATGGTAAATTAGGGTTAAGTGATTTGTGCGGATTGTGAATTGGGGTTATTTTATAGGCGAAGTCAAGTGGAAATGCTAATTAATGCTAGTTGGGTGGCAAATTAAAACTCAAGATCTTTACCGAAGATATTATTCTCTTGAGTTGATTCTGCTGATTGACTCTTCACTTCAGCAGATTGACCATCATTTCTGCTGAAGGGTTGATTTTGAATGGTGAAGTTACTTTACACGTCAGATAAGGTCAACCATTTGTTCTGATAAATTTTGACCATAATTGGGTAACTTCTATTTATAACCTATTCATATAATCTTCGCCCAAAACAACTAATTCCCTCTTCAAGTACTCTAAACCTATTCTCCATTCTCTCATAATTTCTTCAATGGAGGCTCTACAATTTAAGAAGGATCACAATAAAGTTGCTTTTCTGGGAAAAGCGAAGGGACAGGACATATATGACCCTATGGTTGATTTCTTAAAGCGATCAAAGATTCATTTTGCTTTGACTCATTATCCGGATATAGTACATGAATCTTTGGTAAAACAATTTTGGGCATCTGCTGAGAAGCGGTCTGATATAGAGATAGTAGCAAAGATTGATGGAACTGAGTATGTTGTGACTGAAGCTTTGATTAGGGAAAGATTGCAGTTGGATGATGAAAATGGGGTTTATCACACCAACACTGAAGAGATTCTTACTGGTCTAAGAGCAGCGGGTTATCAAAGTGTGGATACGACTATGTGGCTGAAGAACAAGTTTTGTCCCAAGTGGAGATTTTTGGTGCATACACTACTTCAATGCATCAGCAACAAATCTGGAGGATGGGATCAATTCTCTACTCAACTGGGTTGTGGTATAGTGTGTCTTTCACAGGGTTTAACTTATAATTTTTCTAAGTTTATTTTTGATAATTTTGTAGAAAATATTCAAAAGAAAAAGCATAAGTTTTTAATGTACCCTAGGTTTCTACAGATAATTTTAGACATAAATACCCAGGATAGAGGACATTATCCCATAGGAGCCCTTAGTGCCAAGTTGTTTGCTTCTATGAAAACTCATTATGTTGGGGAGCATCATCCTCTGCTACCAGCTATGTTGCCACATGGCAATGATGATGCTAATGAGGGAAATGCTGCTGATGCTCCACCAGCTCCCAATACTGCTGATGGTACTCCATTAGTAGAAAGGGATGAGGGCCCATCCTTAGCTGCTGAAGTACCTATAGTTTCTACTGACCACTCTATACCTTCACCTGTTCCATCACCATCTCATGAAGCTCCTGAAGAGCTTTTTCCTGAGGTAGAGGAGACAATTCAGTCTCTTGATACTAATATTCCTACACCTCTTAAAGATGAGATTCCAAGACTGTCCACACCTAGCCCATTTAGAGACCAAATAGATGAGAACACTTCTAATTTTGATAATATAAATGTTTCTTCTGAAAGGCCCAATGAAGCTCCCTTTACCACTGAGACATCTGCTGGTGGAGCTGAGGACCCTATTACTCTCACTTCTCTGTATACTTTATTCAACAGGAATGTTCAAGAAACTGAGAAGTTGAAGAAGGAACTTGCAGAGACTAAATCCTCACTTGGTGATGAGATTGTGGTGCTGAAAAGAAGGGTTCAAGAATTAGAGGATAAACTTGGGCAGACAAAGAAGAGGAAGTTTGTGTTTGCATCTGATGATGAGCAGGAGGCTAGTTATTGGGATCATCTTGACTTATTGGCTGAAGCTGCTCAGCAGACTTCTACTCATTCACCTACAGCTGCTGAATCCTCTCAACAAAGGGATCAGATTAAGTTCTACAGAAAGAGGAGAAGACAGTACTTGAGCAAGGAATCTACACTGCAAAGTTTGTCAGTTGCTCAAGAACATATTGATGATGATCATGTGACTTCTGTTGATGTTACATCTTCCAAGGTGTCTGCTGAAGTGTTTATTGCTGGAAGATCCTTTGTCTTGGATACTTCTGATGAAGTTCATGCTCCACATGTTGAATCTTCAACTCAACATGTTTCTGCTGATGCTTCTATTGGGGTTTCTACTGAAGAGGTTGCCAGAGTTACTAGTATGGATACTTCTGGAATTGAGCAAGGAAGGATAGTTGAAGAAGATCTTGGTACAAATCTTGTTAGTGAAGAAGAAAGGCAGGAGCAAGAAAGGTTGTTTAAAGAATATGAGGATCTTGTGAAGAGTCAAGCTTTAGCAAAGCAGATGACAGATCATTTTACTTCAGATTTGCCTCCTGAAAGGCAAAGAGAGCTAGATGAGCAATCAACTCATTTCACTGATGCACAATGGGACTCTTACACTCAACAAGCTGCATCCAATCCCACTTTGGCCCAGAGTATCTTAGGAGCTAACTTTGATAGTCATAACTTTGCTGAGAAAATGGTAGCTCTTGGGCAACAGCGGAAGAAAGCTGTAGCAGAGAGGAGGAAGGCTATTGCTGCTCAGAAAGCACAAGCTAAGAGAGATAGACCTCAGACTGAAGCAGAGAAGAAACAATATAGGAGGAATGTGGTCTATAATCAGTATACATCTGTGTACAGTTATGGTTTGACAAAGAAGCAAGTTTGGGCTTTGTCTGATTCTGAGTTGAATAGGATTTATGATCAGATTATGAAGTCTATTCATTCTTCTGCTACTCAACCTAAGAGGACTGCTGCTAGTTTGGAAGCTCCAAGTACTAAAAGACTGAAGCAAGTGGAGATAGGTACTTCATCTCCTGGAGATCAAGTACCTCTGAGTCCTTCTACTGATATTGCTGAAGATACTCCTGAAGACTTACAATCTGCTGAGCCTATTGTTACTCCTACCATTGCTGCTGATGAAGCTTCTGAGAGACAATCATCTGGGATTCCTGTTTCTTCTGAAGCTCCGCCCAATTCTGCTGAAACTTTTGCTGCAACATCTGCTGATCATGAAGATTCATCCTTGTCAAATTATAATGCAGAAAAGGTTAAACAAGCTGAACAGGCAGCTGCTAAGGGTAAACAAGCCAGGGAAATGGCTGACAGGTTGCATGTAACAGGGGTTTCTGTTCCAAGTTCTCCTATTCCTACTGAAGATACTTCTTCTATTGCTAATGAAGATGTTTCTATGGGGATTTACATCCCTGGTAGAAGGAAGAAGAGAATGGCACATATAGGCAAACATTTTGCAAGTAGAAGATCAGTTAGATTGGCTAAGCAGATTCTCAGAGCTCAAATGAGTAGTTCTTCAAAGCAAGTAGACCTAGAAGCTACTGATGATTCATTTATTCAGGAAGGAACTTCTGACACTTTTCCTGAAGGATCATACAATGTGTTGATCAGATGGACTATCACAGATGGACAACTTAACACTATCTACAGGCAAGATCAATCCTATAAGAATTTCACTTTCTTGCAAGAAATTCTTCATTTGGTGGATAGGCAAGATCTGCAGACTCTTTACAAATTGGTCACTGAGTATTATGCTCTACATACTCCACAAGGTGCAGGCCTATATCTATTGGGAGATCTTCAGGTTCTCTTTGACTCCCAAACTCCACAGGGGAAAGGTTATTCGATTTGGAAGACTTCCCATAGGTGGAAAGTTGATACTTGGAGATTTTATCCCATTCCCAATGTCCATGTGGTAGAGACTGAGTCTGGGATAAGAGTATGTATGTTTTCTGATCAACAATATCCATTGTCCATGACACTGATGAATCGCATGCTCCAAAGGAAGTTGGAAATTCCTCCAAATCCAGTTGCTAATGATAGGACACATGCTGAACAGTTGGTCGGGTTCATCAAGTCCAAGCTTCTGCAACAACAAGCTTCTTCTTGATTCTGGTATTATGTATTATTTGTATATTTTTTATTTCATTTCTTTCTTATTTCATTCTTAGTAAAAAAAAAAAAAAAAAAAAAAAAAAAAAAAAAAAAAAAAAAAAAAAAAAAAAAAAAAAAAAAAATCCTTTGTATACTAACTTTTATGCAGGTTTGTTGTACAACTCTGTTGATGGTTCTCAACTCACCAGATGTGACTTGTGTCCATCAAAGAGTTGGCTAGTCCAAAGGGTACAGCTTTGGTAAAGACACATCAAATCTGTTGATAGCTATAATAGCTTGCTCAAAGCTATAGGGTACTCAACTCACCCATGCTTCATTGCTGAGAGTTGAAATGGTCATCAATTCACCATGGATGTAACCCTTTCTGGGATCCAAAGAATTGGCTAGTCCACAAAAGTATGGTTTGTGGTAAAGACATTTGGTATCCATATTTGGTATTCAATTCACCAAGGTTCAGTTGAAACCAAAGAATTGGCTAGTCCTGAGCAAACGGCTACAGGTAAAGACATCTCAAATCCGTTTATAGTTGCTGATTTGCTAATAAATCAGATGGTTATCAGTGTACCATAGTTTTCGAACTTAAACATTTGGCTACTCCAGTAGTGATGGCTATTGGTAAAGAGACATCAAATCCATTATTTTCAATGATTCACCTCTCACAGGAGTTAACACACCTGGATGTGATGAGAATAGTATGAAACTTAAATGTTTTGATGTACATTATGTCATTTGTTGCTGCAAAGACCTGAAGTTTAAAGTTTGCCATTCATAGAGATGTGGTTCATTTGATTCTTTGCTGCTGATGTTCGAACTCAATCCTCTTATAATAAAGTGTGGAAGATCTATCAAAAATCTTGAACTTAACCATGTCAAATTCAAGATTAGGGGAGGATTGTTGGGAATTCTGCTAAGGAAGAATTCTGCTGATGGTTACTGCTGATGGTTACTGCTGAAGCTTTGTGATTCTGCTGAAGAATGTTACTGCCGAAGTATAGAATGTGCGGAATGTGTTTCTGCTGATTGATAGTTTCCGCGTATTATGTTATTAGTTAGGATATGCATGAGTTTATTTAGAAAGTGATATTGCATATCTTGGATAGTTTTTAGATTATACGTTTCTTGTGAAACGGTTTAGGGTTGTTTAGGGTTCCTTGTCTATAAAAGGAACGCATCAATATGTATTATGCACGAGTTTAGAAAAACACTTTTAGTATTAATCAAAAGATCCATAGAGGATCAAATCGTTCTTAGTAATCGTGTTCTTACTTGTGTTTGTTTTCCGCTACAGAATACAAGTAACTTAGACTTTCTTTTAGTGTGTTTGTGATTACATAAACATTACTAACAATCCACGAGCTCACAAAGATCTATCAAGGTCTTAAGTTTCAACAAACTACCAAGATAATCCTTAACTTCATTAAGGCTTGGTATATGACTTCCCATGATTAATATGTCATCGACATATAGGACAAGAAAAGTAGTGTTACTCCCACTAACTTTGTGGTATACACATGGCTCATCGAAATTCTGAGTAAATCCAAACTTCTTGATTTCCTCATCAAATTTCTTATTCCATTGCCTGGATGCTTGCTTCAATCCATAAATGGATCTTTGAAGTTTGCATACACGCTCAGGAAATTCTGGATTCACAAACCCCTCAGGTTGCGCCATATAGATATCTTCATCTAGGCGACCATTCAGAAAGGCGGTTTTGACATCCATTTGCCAAATCTCATAGTCATAGTAGGCAGCTATGGCTATAAGAATCCTAATAGCTCTAATGTCGGCCACAGGAGAAAAGGTCTCCTCATAGTCAACACCGTATGTTTGGGTAAAGCCTTTAGCCACCAAACGAGCTTTGTAGGTGTGTACGTTGCCATCCATGTCAGTCTTTTTCTTAAATAGCCACTTACACCCAACTACCTTAGCATTGGGTGGAAGGTCTACTTCAATCCAGACTTTATTGTCTTTCATGGATTGCATTTCCCCATCCATGGCTGTCTGCCATTTTTCCTTTTCAGGACTAATAATGGCAGCTCTATAACTAGTTGGCTCATCAATGTGATCCAATAGTATAGTTTCCTCATCCTCTATGTTTAAACATAGACGTTCAGGAGCCTTTGTTGATCTTGAAGACCTACGGACGGGTACCACTTCTACTTCAGGTGGAGGACCTAAACTTTCAGGTTCCACAGGAAGTGTGTTAGTGTTCTCAGAAGGTGACACATCTTCTTGATCATTTTCAAGATCATATACTCTCCCACTAAATTCTTGAGTCAAGAAACTCTCCTCAAGGAATTCACCATATCTAGCCACAATGACTTTATTTTCTGGTGGGAAGTAAAAGTAGTAACCCCTTGTTTCCTTAGGGTATCCTACGAAGATGTACTTAACAGATCTTTGTTGGAGCTTGTCAGGTGAGTCACGTTTAACAAACTCCTCACAACCCCAGGTCTTTAAGTAAGAAAAGTTGGGAGCTTTTCCAGTCCATAATTCATATGGAGTCTTATCAACCTTCTTAGTTGGAACCATATTTAAGTATGCGAACAGCACTTTCAAGAGCATAGTCCCAAAAGGATAAGGGAAGAGTTGTAAGATTAAACATAGATCGTACCATGTCAAGCAATGTACGATTTCTCCTTTTAGATACACCATTTAGTTGTGGAGTATAAGGAGAAGTGAGTTGTTGGACAATGCCACACTCAGCTAGATAATCTTTGAACTCTTGGCTCAAATACTCACCACCACGATCGGATCGAAGAGCCTTAATCTTCTTACCGAGTTGTAATTCCACTTCACTTTTAAACACCTTGAATGTCTCAAAGACTTCATGTTTGTGTTTAAGTAAATAAACACAACCATAACGACTATAGTCATCCGTAAAGGTTAGGAAGTAGGTAGCACCGCGTTTTGACACGTGTCTAAGTGGACCACACACATCCGTGTGTATCAATCCAAGTAGATCCGAAGCCTTTTCCATATTGCTATGGAAAGGTTTCTTCGTCATCTTCCCAAATAAGCAAGATTCGCATTTATCAACTGAATCATCATTGATATTAGGTAAAAGCCCATCACTTAGCAGCTTTTCCATGCGTTTCTTGCCTATGTGGGCAAGGCGACAATGCCATAAATAAGACGAGTCCAAGTTAGACTTGACTCTCTTATTTCCGATGCTATACATAGAATTATTTCTATTGGATACATGGTTCTCCATGTCAATTTCAAACATACCATTTAATGGAATAGCATTAAAGTAAAAAACAGAATTTAAAGAAACAGAAATTCCATTATCATTAAAAGTATGCTTAAAACCCAAATCCAATAACAAAGAAACTGAAACGACACCTCTAACAATAGAAGGTGCGTAATGACAATTGTTCAACACTAAAATTAAACCAGAAGGTAAAACTAGCTCAAAAGTCCTTATGGCTTCTACTGTTGCACGTATTCCATTTCCCACGTACAAGTAGCATTCCCCATAGTTCAGCTTCTTCTCTCCTCTAAGCCCCTGCGATGTATTACAAATGTAAGTACCACATCCTGTATCATATATCCAGGCATTTTGCTTACGAGGAAAAGAAAATAATTCAACCATAAAAATACCTGAAGTGCTGGCGCCCTGCCCAGCCTTGGCATTCTTATTCTTGCGACACTCCTCAAGTAGCAATGGACAGTCCCTCTTCCAATGTCCAGGAGTATTGCAGTGGTGACAAGCAGCCATATCCTTTTTAGGATGATCCTTCTTGGGAGGAGGATTCTGCTTCTTTGGCTTTTGCTGATAAGTCACAATTTGCTTGCCCTTGTCAGCTTTGCCCTTTCCTTTCTTGTTCACATGCTTCGGTTTACCGGGCTTAGCTACTCTACCACCTCTAATTGCCATCACAGCAGGTGTAGGAGCTTTCTTAGTGAGTCCTTTCTCATAATCAATGAGTAATGCATGCAAGTCAGAAAACGATGTCTTCCCCTTGCAATGCATGTTGAAGTTGCACACAAATTCACCATACAATTCCTCATTGAGGGATTTGTTGATGAGGCCAACTTTAACATCTTCCCCATACCCGCATTCAATTGCATCCAGTTGGTCAAGATAACCTTTCATTTCGAGCACATGAGTACTTACGGGTGTTGTTGCATCCTGCTTGCACTTGCCTATGTTGTCAAGTACGTCATACAACTCAGCCATGGGAGGTTTCTGAAACATGCGTGTCAGTTCCTCAATCATTTGCATCGGACCATAACTCTCAAACTATTTAACCAGCTGAGGATCCTTCCCCGATAGCATAAGACAAGCCGCATCATTGTGCCTGTCATAGGCTTCGTTATACTCCCTAAGTAGTGCATTAGGAGAGTTAGCAGGAGGAGCAACCGGAAGGGGCTCACTAAGACATTCATAACGTTTGGCAATCCTAAGAACAAGCCTTAGATTGTGATACCAATCGTTAAAATTCTTAGTCCCAGTCAATTTATCTTTTTCAAGCATCATCTTGAAACAAGAGGTTAAGTTTGACGAGTTTCCGGGTTGGGCCATTTCTATAGAAAAAAGTTCAAAAGTTAGTACTTTCGATAATAAACATTTCAAGAAAATTAAACACCCATTGGTTAAAAAACCATTTAATTTTCACTGAAAACTAGGATCCTAATTGACGTCGTTTCATTACATCAGCTGAGGCTGCTAGCAATGAAAGTACTCAACAAGGTACGGGATCACCCAATTGCCAATTTTCAATTGCAATTCCTAGAAATCATGGGACTTACATTATATTGCCAACCTCGGTTGCAAAATGTAAGCATGTTTCATCCCCAAATCTTTATGCCTTGACGCCGTTTCATTACATCAGCTGAGGCTGCTAGTAATGAAAGTGCTCAATTAAGTTAACCAATTTAGAAACGTGTAAATTGACGCCGTTCCATCACATCAGCTGAGGCTGCTAGTAATGGAAGTGCTCAATTTACCCCTATTGACTTCATTCTTTGAATCATCACATCAGCTGAGGCTGCTAGCAATGATAAAATGTCATCTTAGGTGTTTCCATGTTAATTGGTCGGCATATTACTTAAATTTTTAGGGTAATAAATTTTGATGTGTAAAATCAAAAAATATGTACAAAGATGTCATGCATTCATCTTTGTATCATATATGTTTTCAAAAACTAAACCGTTTACTCATTCGTAGCTCAAATCATCAAAGTTTTTAATTGAGGCGTTGAGCAAATTACAACATTGCCTTAAGATGCTTCGTACTTTTTCATGGTGTACTTGGTAAGTCTATTATTGACGCACAGGCGAGCGGAGGGGCAAACATCCGCCGAAGCTAATTAAAAACGCGCCCCTTTAAGGTCACAATTTAATGCGAACCAACCTTATATCCACTTTATAGTTTGTCAATAATAGGTCCGCCGCTTCGACCACTTTTGTACAGTTGCAATCAATCAACTAAAAAAAATATGATTTTCTTGCTAAAACAATTTTATGTAGTAATTTATTAATTGCTAGTCTCGCCTGGGAGCAAATTACCGTGCGAAGCGAACCACTATCGGCACATAAGACTTGGCAATAAATAAAATTACCACAAAGGTTTCATAGTTATTAGTCTTATTTATTTTTATTTGAAAATTACCCTCTTTTGTAGTTACAATCCATCATAATATTAAACACAAAAGATCAAGTAATTACAAAAAATAAATAAACACATAATAACAAATATATGATCATCAACGATATCATATAGCCACATGCAAACCTTTTCCAATAAATCCTAATATTAATTCTATGTGTAATTTTAAATGTATGTAATTAACAAAACTCCCATAGGTTTTCGAGCTCATTGTGCCCAATGGTCCACAGACGCCAAATAACTTGGCCACGTAAATTTTGGTTAATTAGATACCACATTGCACATAACTTATTAATTAATATATATATTGAGGTCTTCCCCAATTTAAGATTTATTATACAAATCATGTAGCAAATAATTCAATCAAACATACAAATCATACCATGACAAAATATGCAAGATTTTGTCATGGATCCCATATTGATCACATAATCATGTAGTCCATATTATCATGTCAATATTATTATTATTAGTACGTTTTCTAATTAATGACATCACATAAGGTATTCATTAATTAGTCCTAAAAATTGCATGCAATCCTAGGGTTTCTACAAGTTTTAATTAAAAAACCTAAAACCCTAATTTTTAATTATGGGTGTCGACCCATATTAGGGTTTATAAAAAAAATTAAACAAACCCTAGACAATAAATTGCATGTTATCTCTACAAGATTCAATTTTTAAGGTTTTAGTAATTTAATTACATGTTTAAAATGAGGCTCTTGATGCCACTGTTGGTTTTTGTGAATCATATAAATACTATAAACACATAACCATATAGATCACGCAGCGGAATGGATCATAAACATATAATTAATTAACTAAAAGAAAACGTACCTTATTGATTTCTAGCAAGAACAAGGAATCGGATCTCCAAGAACAAGTTATATAAACCCTAATAGGGATTATATATGGATCGAACACAAAGGCAACACACAACCTAAAATGAGGTTGTTACTCGTTCTTGTACACACGAGATACTAGCGTTCCAATGGGAAAAGCTAGGTTCAAGATCACTAACAACCAAACACTTTAAAAGCTTTACTTGAATCGACCAAATCCTAATGGATTTAAAAGAGGGTTGATCGTTGGAGCTTAGAGGGAGAGAGGAGAAGAAGTTTGGCCTTAGTTAGGGATTCAAGATTAGTTGAAAACCAAATACAAGTGAATTGTATTTATAGGCAAACCCTAAACCCCAAAACTTGCTCCCTACTCTATCAAAACCGGCCACCCAAGCCCAAGGGGAGGGTTTCGGCCGATCCAACCCACAACAAGGGTTTCTAGATCCTTCTTTCTTCCTTTTGCACATTTAGTCCTTTAACGGTCGTTATCTCTAACCCCGTTAAGTACTAACTGTCGTTAAGTGTTATTTAGTGAAATGAATAATTAAAATATAAAATATATTTAATTAATTTAAACCATTGGAACTCTCACGTATTGTGTGCAATCCCGAGTCTCGGGTTCGAAACCGGACATACATATATTAAAAGTTATACATTAACTCTAACAGCAATTGTGTATGTGGCTAAATCATATACTCAAGTTTGTCACACATTATTTAAGCGTGACTGCTAGTTTTTGTTGAAAATTTAGTCACATATGAATTTGAAATGTGTGACAACTGAAAAATAAGTTTGAAGCATTAGTCACGATATGCATTTAAAAGTGACAAATATATGTCACACACTTGAACAGTGTGACCAAATGTCATATATGGTCACACTAAACCATAGGCATACATGATTAAGTGTGACCAAAATTCGATACATATGGTCACGTAAGTTAATATGTGTGTCTAAAGTTAAGTTTATGTTTGTCTGCCAATTCCTAATGTGTATGGTCACATTTAATTGTAGCACAATCATGTGACTATAGGCTATACAATTGTCACACCATACCACAAATGTGCATCTAAATTATATTTATGGCCACATTATAAGGCTATTATATGTGACCAAT